>CAXKVI010000003.1:325856-357060 GCA_964058755.1 Campiglossa producta | reverse complement strand
AGTAGCCAAAGCGTCCGGCCCATTTCAATTACCCACAAGAAGCATAGCACAAGTTAACTCCAGTGCACTCACCTCGAAGTCTTTCCAGTCCCTATACCAAATCAAGTTTGTCTTGATGGCTTGCACATATACCCACACAAACATATTAGGGCATGAACATAAACCAATAGCATTCTTGCATCATTCTAAGAGAACTTTTATTTTACATTTCTGTTAAAAGCACACTGCAGCGAAATCTCAAACTAGTCCGAAAAATACTAGTATACAACTATAATTTTCTGGCTGAATTCATCCTAGTCAGGAAATATCCATTTCATACTAGTATACAACTAGATTTTTCTGGATGAAATCATATCAGTTAAAAAATACAAAATTCATTCGTTTCGTTTGCTTCTTTTTTCTCTTATAATTCACATATGCTTTTTCGTGATAGGGTAAAGAGTCGCTGCTTTAGTTATAGTTTATATATTAATTGTATTAGTATATAAGCTTTTATAAAATAAAAAGAAAATAAAAAAGGGTAAGTCATGAAAATTCTAGTTGAAATAATACTAGTCGAGGTTCAATACTTTTTGGACTAGTACGGGACTAATATATTTCACACTAGTCCTTTTTGGACTAGTATGAGGACTAGTTAATTTTATGGAATTCATAGTAGTCCAGGTTTAACTAGTTGGGACTGGTATTTTACAACTAGAATAATTCTAGTATTTTATGACTAGTAGATGACTGGTAAGTTCTGGTCGAAATCTGACAAGTGCCATTTCGTAGGACATCAACACGTAAAAAATACCAGTTGCTTATATGGAAAAAAGACAAAACACTGACTAGTTGGGCCCTGTGCACCAACTAGTTGTAAAGTAGTTATACTGAGCCACAAATTTCATTATCCTAACTTCAATGGTAACTTAAAAAAAATTCTCTTTCCATTTTTATATATTGAGGTTAAATTCTTAGGCGGTAATTTAATGCTATTATGGAGAGTGAAATTTTAATAGGAAGCAAAAGAGGAGCCGGAATGACTCAACGGAAATGAAAGAGGACGGAAATTAAAAAATTTAGTGTCACATATCTCGGAAAGGCTGTAGCGATTTGGATCACATTTGGTATATAGACAGTATGCTTCAATCTGATACTTTCAATTTAGGCGTTGCCACCTTCTGCCGGTTTAAAGGGTTGCCACCTATCTATCTCTTTTTTTAATATTGAGCTAGATATGCCAATATGGGTATCAAGGTCGGGGGTTGTGGTATACCCATTTTATACATGAAGACCTTGCATGCAAACTCAAAGAAAATGTTGTAGTAGCATACTGCAAGTATTACGAGCAACGAGGAGGTTCTAGCTCGAGAACTATAAGCTTTATTGTCGATGGCGAGCTTCGCGACAAATATACGGTAGAAGAAAATTTTTCTACACATACTAAAGTTTTCGAGTGAAATCCGGAAAAGACCATGCGGAGCATATGTATATGCCCACAAAATATACATATTAGAACACCCACACGGAGAAAAATATTTTTCTAAATTTGAGAAATATATTTTCTCAATTTCAAATAAATAAATAACTTGAGAATAAAGTTTACTTTAAACAAGCAATTTATATTCTTATGAAAAACAAAAACAAAAAGTGTTTCAAAAATATTTAAAAAACCAAGAAATATTTTGAAAAATAATTCAAATTAATTTAAGAAAATATCTGTAGTATTTTTACATATCAAGAAAAAATAACCCTGCTAGACAGTGTTTTGACATTCATTCAGCTTTGTAATGTTGCCTTTGAAAACGTGATAGAAAATCGTGATGTAAATATCAGCTGTTTTATATTTACATCACGATTTTCTATCACGTTTTCAAAAGCAACATTAAAAAGCTGACTGAATGTCAAAAGACTGTCTAGCAGGGAAGGCAACATTTTTTTTTGACAAACAACAACAAAAACTACGATTGAAACTTTTGAAGAAAACGTGTTCTTCAACAGCCCAGCATTTTTTGAAAATTTTGAACAAACATTATTCAAATTTCATACTTCAGACTATTCTAACCCCCATATTCATAAAAAATAAAAGCCTATTAAAATGACATTTTCATACAAATTTTGATTAATAACAGCTTATTGAGCCTTTTATATTTTTTATGAAGTGTTAATAAAAAATTGTAATAATAACGGTGTCGAAAAAATATTCTTTTCCTTTTTTCTCTTTCATCTTTTTTCTTCTGTTTGTTTCCTGTTTTTTCTTCTTTTTAGATCTTATTTTTTATTT
Organism: Campiglossa producta; assembly: GCA_964058755.1. NCBI lineage: Eukaryota > Metazoa > Arthropoda > Insecta > Diptera > Tephritidae > Campiglossa > Campiglossa producta. The sequence continues at coordinate 354,797 of CAXKVI010000003.1, read as the reverse complement.
AATTATATCGACAGCCCTACTGCAAACCCCTATTTTTCCAAAAAAGTAAGGTTCTGAGCCTTTCCCATAGATCGTGGACTTGCGCGCATTAAAATGCAGCTAAAATGGGGTTACAACTTCCCGTTTCTTTTCAGTGGTGAAATGTAATAATATTCATATGATTAAATTAATTCAGATGATAAAATTATCATAGTTTTCTCTCTCCTGAAAACTTTTTGGTTTTGAACATACAGGGTTTTGCAATGTCGCTGTCGATATTTTGTTTTATTTTTTATATTAATTTTTTTTTCTTGTTTTCTTAACTTTTTGTTTTGCGTTGCAATTATTCTATTTTATTTTGTTTTTATTTTTTATTTCTTTTCTATCTCTTTTCTATCTTCTCTTTGCTTGGAGTTGCTTTCCCATTATTTCCGTTTCATTCATTTTCTTTAGTTTCTTTGGTTTCCTTTCCATTCCTTTGTTTATCTCTTCTCTTTTTCTTTACGTTCGTTTCCTTTTCTCGTCTATCCTTTTCCTTAATTGTATTTCCTTTCCTATTTTTCCTTTACTTTTCTATTCATTTTCTGAATCGGAGAAACCTTGAAATTCGTATTTATTCATCTTTTGGCAAGTCAAACTATCATTTGTACTTTGTATATTTATTTATTGACGCTCCTCTATCTTGTTTTTGTTTAATATTGAGTTCGCTCTTTAAATACCATTTTACACTCTCCTAAAAGTCGTCGGCTTTCGCTCTCCAGAACAGCTGCTCAATATTCGCCGGTCTGACAGTACCGGTCTTTCGTTCAGCTAGTTGGAATTCTGATTGGCCTAACCTTTACACATACAATATTTAGCATCCACATTTCTATGAGTTCAACCCAGCCAGCATTGATTAGGCGATTTAGACCATTCCGTCATGATCCTGCGCTCTGACTTTAATAAGAAACAAGCGCGGTATCTGCGGATGCACAAAAACCGCAAATATCTGGCAGAGCGCTCAAGTGAGAATCGGTTGTGATAGAAAGCTGCAATAACAATTGTTGCTTTATATATTTACATATGTACCTTGACTTGATTCTTTTTAAAAGTGTTTGTTGGGATAGTTGCTGTAGTTGTACGCACACACGTACCCATGTGTGTAAATATGTTTAGCTTCATACATATATGTACCTAGATACTTTCTATTTTCATATAGGTACAGAAGTATTGCCAGACTTTTTTTGAAATACGGAACAAATGCATAGGCGGATTTTTCTGTACTGCCAAGGGCGGGATTTTAAATATTTAAATATATATATACATATATGTGTGTGTGTATGTATGTAAGGCATGTTATATGTACATTCCACTTTCACTCAGATTCGCCTGCATTAACCGGCGGATTTATTTACAATTTTCCTCATAAATGAATTACAGACTACCTGATTTGATTATTTTGACAAGTCCACGTAAAGCTATCTGTTTCGTGTAAAGTTATACAGTCCACCATGGAGACTGGTCTTCTTGTGAGTTTATACGGTATATATGGCAACAATAACCTAAGCACATACATAAATACTACACATGCATGTATCTATCTACATAAGGCTCGTGTGCTCCAACTGACTCCAACCAGTTTACATTTTACTCAGTTGTCTTTACCTACACATCTCTATATAGGTATAAGAGTACCACAAGGAGTGGAAAAGTCAAGAGAAGTTGGGTGGCATTTAGACCAGTAGTCGGCAAGGAGAGAGCGCTTGCTATGTTAAAGCATTGGAGTTTTCCTCCCAGGAAAGTAATTGCCGGCCTATGATTTAGACTCCCCAAAAAATTCCAGTTAAAGCGACGACGAAAATTCCACAACAGCGAGTCCCCAAAAACCAAAAGCGAAATCTGGTAATGTCGCTGCCAGCAACAAAAAAACAGGTCCATCGTGGCATTAGACCACTCGATTTCTACATTTTTCTCGAAGTTTGACAGTAGACCATTTCTCAATGTGATTTTGACCCTCCAATTACAAAAATAAAATACATGGAAAATATATGTGCGTCTGTATGTTTGTCGAACTGCTACGACCTGAGAGTTGGATCTATGGTCGTGGCATTTTTCGTATCTCACATTTGCGCTCATTTTATTAGAGCGGTACTCTTATCCATAAATATGCCTCCATGACATTGTAGATAGTATTTATGTATCGCTAGTTTAATTCACAAAGACCCTAACTAATAAACTACAAATTTTGCAGTACAAGCAAAAAACATTTCATTTTCATTGCAGGTAGATAAGGTTTTTCAACAGTGTCAACCTAGACCCTTTGTTTTTCGTAACTTTAAATCTTTTAGTTTAGGGTGTATCTTAGTATATCCTACCAAAATCTGTGAAAAACGCAATTTGTCAGTTATGGCCTTTGTGAATTATGGTTTCGTTGTATGTTTGCGGACAATTGTATCCAGTTAACGTACGTACGTACATATATTGCCACGAATGGACTAACAAAGTGTGAAGCGAGTGGGCGGTAAACGTTAGAGGTGGTGAAGGTATTACCGACCGGTCTACAGCAACTGAACTGCCACAATGCTCTGCCTTCACTGGATGGTATGGCTTGCTGCTTGGTGGCTGGCAGTGGATTCTTTGTTTATTTGTTCGTTTATAAATTCGCTCCGGCTCTCACTTGTAGCCATAGCCAGTTTGGTAGGTTGGATGAATTGGATACGAGATTGAGTACATGTGGCAGTTGGCAATCCATAACAGGCAGCGCAGTCAATGTTCGGCTGTTCGGTTATTTGGAAGACGTGCCAAAGTGGTGCGTTCAAGTCTGAAGCGAATAGTCCGATTCTAACATTCAAACCGAATGGTTTAAGTGATTTTAGGAAGCGGTGACGGGATATTTCTTTTATTTCATAAAGTCCACACAATTCAATTGCACACACATAGTCAGCCAATTTTATACGAATATGCATAGGTGTGTGTAGATGTCGATGCAAATATATTTATGTGTTTGTACAAATGTAAGTACATTTATGTACATAGTGAATATAAAGGTACAAAGTAATCTAAAATGTAAAAGGTGAAAGAAACAAATCCAGTGAATTTAGCTAACTAAAATGTAATAAAATTGTGAAACGCCAAAAAAGAAAATAGAAATTGCAAATAAGTGAAAAAAGTATATTCAAAATACCTAGTCTACGTAAAATCCCATATGTACTAATACCGATATGTACAAAAGTATGTACATATACATATGTATGTATGTATGTATATAAAAAATAATAATTTACGATTAATAAAAAAATGTGGTTGCAGCAACTTTTCGTGCATTTTGCGAATTGGCAGCACACAACGGAGGAATGCAAAAAAACCGAATTGCAAAACGAGAATTCGTAAAAGAAATTCCAGTTTCGAACAAAGCAAACGAGAAAACAAATACGAAGAGGCGACAAAGAGTGATTTTCTTGAGATTTCTTCACTGTGCTTGGGCATGAATTGTAAATTTGTAAAAAAAAAATAAGTTTAGTGAGAAATAAACCACTAATTAAAAAGTTGAATAAAAAAGATATCGACTAAAATCGCTAAGAAAAAACACAATGAGAAACATAATTGCACATACCAATGTACATAGGTACATGCCCTGAAAAAGTGTGTGATGAATCTCTAAAGAGACTTGTTCGCGATTAATACCTTCCGTCTACAATGGTCAATAGTTCCATAAACATACAGCATAAGTAAATTGTGATTTTTGTAGCATTCCAGAAGCATGCTCGACTTATCGCATTTTTGCAGGGACATGTCAATATGTGTGTGCGTGTGTATGTGTGAGGATGGCTTGATGTGAAAAAAACCAATCCAAAATGTGAAGAATGCAAGAAACAAGTCATAATCGATGCTATGTATGCAGTTGTGATTGCAAGGGATAGCATAGGGTGGGCGGTTTAATTTATAAACTCAGAAAGTATGGGCACATGCCTAGTAGACATTGCCTTCGTAGGTACATATAAATACATTTATATGTACCAACGCATGCATGCATTTTCTTTCTTCGTTGGTTTCTTAGCTGGGTGAAGGGGAATCATATTGCTCGCTTTCTAAAAAAAGGGCAAATAGGCGACAGGGCGCGGTACAATATCGACACACACACACACACACACACATAAGCAAGCAAAGCGAATACATAGCGAGCGATAACTGTGACCCGCTTATCATGCGACGGGAGCTGTGACTAGCTGGCTTGACTAGCTGATTGCCAAAGCGAGAATTCTCGATTTCAATTGTGATTTCCGGTGCGGAATTGTGTCGAACAGTTGGAAGAAGCTCATAAAAAATTATAATAATAATAAAAGCAAACGTGAGACATGAAGAGATTGACAAAAAACTACAAAACGTAAAAACTAAAAGCACAAAATTAAAATCCTCGCATACATTAGACTTACTAAAAAACAACAAATGTTCAACTTATTTTCAGGCTCAAAACATTCGTTTAAGTTATCTCAACTCGTTATTTTCTATTGAAGTTCGTCAAATTTGTTTTGTATGAAAAAAGATCTTCAAAATTGTTACCTATCACGAAAGCTGCTACTGGAGAAAAAAACTGCATTCACCTAGTTTCAGATCAATATTTCAATATACATTTCCAGGGAATTCTGGTTTAAAACGTAGTATAATGACTCATCGCCTTTTCTTCATTTTCGGCATAGGCTTATTATATCACTAAATGATCTTACGGTATTCGTATGCCAAGAAAATACACGAAAATCTAGTTTTTGGTCCACCCTAATATTACCCTATTTTGACAAGATGTTGACCAGCATACTGTAGTTTTAGGTTTAATTTCTATAATTCTTTCACACACAGATAAACATTCATTCGAGTTGTATCTGCAGCAGCATTTTCAGGGTTTGTTCAGACGGTTTATGTGAAGTTTGCACAAAATCGGTCAAGTGGTTCCTGGGATATTGACCAAAATGTGGGCCAGAAGTGGAATTTTTCGTTGTCATTTTATAACTCAAGAACGGGCGTACCCATACAAAACAAATTTGCAGGGTTTGACCCAGAATGTGTTTATACGATATGGGTATCAAATGAAAGGTGTTGATGAGAGTTTTCACAAGGAGCGATTTTCAGGTTCATCTGTGAACCCGTTTCCAAGATATGGACCATCAGGTTGACCAAGGCTGACCCAAGAATCCATATATGTACATATATAAAAATCCAGACCAATTGCCAGCTAGTGCCAAATTTGAGCGAAGCTACGATCTTAACTGGCAAATCTTTGTTTGATACCGCGTATCCCTATGGTTCCAACTGATATGCCATTCGAGTTCAAACGATAACAATATCCTGTTCGTTTATCGTCCATCAACAAGGCCCAAGGACAACACTTCACGTTTGTGGTGTGAATTTGAAAGAATCAGGTTTTTCACATGGCCAACTTTATGTTGCCTGTTCCAGAGTCGGTACCCCCAGCCGTTTATTTATTCACACTCGAAATGGAAAAACAAAAAATACTGTTTATCCAAATGTTTTGGATTAAGTTTTTAAATAGATAGCAATAAAGTGCAGAAAAAAACTATTAGTGATAGGGTTGGAGTTGAGATTAGGGTTAGCATTAGGATTGCAGTAATCGTTAGAGTCATGGCTAGCATTAGGGATAGAGATAGCGATAGATAGGGGAAGGGTTGGGAATAGGGATAGGGATTTTTTGGCAGGACAACGTCTGCCGGGTCAGATAGTATAAAAATAAAGTACCTGGGTGACCGAGCGACCCCAAAATTATTCCAAAATGATGCGAAAATTACCCCAAAATTGTTCCAAATTAATCCAAAATTGAACCCAAAATGATCTAAAAATAGCCCCAAAATTATCCTAAAGTGACCCGTAAATGATCTCAAAATGATCCTAAAATAGTCCAAATATGATCCCAACAATATACCTACAATAAAAATACAATACGGTAAAATGGTAGCCCTGGGCGGCAACCCTACTTGAAAATATTTTAGTTGGTATGTCGGCGAAAATACCTTTCATTTGATACCCATATTGGCATATCCAGCTCCATAATTTAAAAAAAAGTTGAGAGAGGTTGCAATCCTGTATACCCCAAGTGGCAACCCCAAGTGGATAGTCTTAGAATCAATCATAATATCTATGTGCCAAATTTCATCCAAATCGGTCAAGCGGTTCCCGAGATAGTCTGGATATACAAACATACATAAGGTAAAATAAATAAAACGCGATCAGGTGGCAACTCTAAAGGGTCAATTACATAAAGCTTTGTTAAGCCCGCCTGACATTTGCAACTTCAAAACTTTGCGCTCAACTTCAGAGGTATGCTACAATGAACGCTTTGACGCTTCTCTTTTATACATTTGTTTTCGTTATTTATTTCTGCATTCAGAGTGTTGGTAAATTTATTACTTTAATAGAGAAAAAGTGAATTAATTAATATTTCCTTCAAATTTTAGTTCTTAGTTTAGTTTAGTTTGCCAAATTTCAACCTTGCTTTAACTTTGAGGTCTTCTATTTGCAATGCTTCTTTTAAATACGTATATTGAACTTTTCTGTCAAAGTCAAAGTTCGAGGTAAATAAAGCTTTATGTAATTGAGGCTTAAGGGTTGCCCGCTAGAAATTGTCATATTTGGAATACGGTTGAAAATACCTTTCATTTGATACCCATATTGACATACATAATTTAAAAAAAATCAAGCCGGAACCAGTTCCAAACGGTTTTGAATTTTTTTAATGTCTTACTTCTTTTAGTGGGCACGTAGGTATTTTCTTTTACAAATGCTACCCTGAAAATTTATATGGAAGATTGTCGAGCAAAGTTACAAAGACACGTTTTAACATCAGTATCAAAATTATGAAAAAGGAAATTTGAATATAGTTGAATGAAGCCACCAAGTGGAAAGTGAACCCTAAATATATTAAGTTTTTTAAGAAAAGTCTTTTTTGATAGTTCTCAAAATAAAATTTGTTTGAAACATTTTAATTAAAATAAGTCTCTACGAGCCGCAAAAAACCCGAATAAATGTACAACTTCAATTTTAAATGTGTAGAAACGATGTACTGTCTAAGAATGATGTTGTGTTTAACGTGGCATTTGTGGAAGCATGTCGTGAGATGAACAAAATAAAGAAAACTAACAAACTCCGTACAGTAAAAATTAAAGAAAAGTGAAAATAGGTTTAAAAACACCTTAAAAAACATCGACAAAAAATTTAGTTTGATTTTCCTCTTAAATACAAAACTACAAAATGTATCAAATAATTTAATTCGAAAACTGTAATTGGCACAGGTCTATTTTCATTAATAAAAAAGTTGTTACTGAATTTTTTCCAATTTTGACTTTTTTATATGGGAAACTAGCAAAACTTACAATTAAAATTCCATGAATAATTGGGCAACGAAAGCTTAACATTAGAAAGAGGAACACTATAAAAACTGTTAAGACATAACATTTCGATACCGGCGTGTGTGTTAGTGGAAGCGTAGTAGCGCCGAACCGACATACTCGGTATTCCCGTTCGCCCTATCCAACGAAACCCAACCATCATTCAGGTGGCACTTTGAGGCACCGCAAAATAGAAGGCGATGACATTCCTATCTCTGTCTCTTTTCTTCTTATTTTAATGCTGATTGGCTGTGGAACAAAGCTCTTGAAGTGCAGAGCATAGATGTCTTGTTCTAAAATTGTCTTATCAAACTCCTCCTGCCTTATACCTCGATTGATAACACTAGGGTATTCTAGAAATATAGTCCATATATTTTTTGTTCTTCCTGTTATGATGACAAATGAAGAGGACGCCCTTTCTAGTTGGAAAAATCAAGCGGAGAACTACAAATGCTGGTATTTATCGCGAAAGGTTCGCCCCCATCGATGAAAGTACTTTCACAATTCCTTTTGGCGATGTATTAAGAAAGTCAAAAGTGCTTTCGTTATTTTATTTAATGTACATGCATACATACACGATTGAAAATTCTTAAATTACAGACAGAAATTACATTTTTCAATTCAATAAAAAAAACCTTTACTTAAAAAAATTAGTTTAAATTTATTAATTTGTCCAATTATATTTGAGGACATCCCCTTTTCCATAAACAGCGCGTCAACGCAATTCAAGAAAAAGTAAAAATGTTTAACTGAAAGGACAGCGGAGGCGCCGTAAAACTTTAGCAACATTTGAAGGTCGACTTATTTAATCAAATTGGGCACGAGAGAAGACATATGCATAAAGTATTTAAATCAGTTGCTTAAATCAATATTTTTCCCGAAAAGCAATAAATAAATATTATAATTGCATGAAATTTCTACCAATCAGAAACAATAAAATGTGTATGAAACGAAAAGAGAGCCGGTGGTTAAAGAATAGTTTTGCTCGCACATGGCAACCAACGTTGTTCTATATTTCCTTGGCCCCACTCAAATCCTTCATACCAAATACAACATGTACTTGTATGCGTTTGTCTACTGAACTGAAAAAGATACATCGACCTTATACTCATCCTCATTTCTACTCTAACTACAAAATCGTTCAGCCATCATATGTACTTAAAGAGAACAGGAACCAACGCAATTCGCTGGAATTCTTTAAGGAGGGAGTTAAACCGTAATACGTCGAAATCAAGGAAGATTATGATTTTTGAGATAATGTACCAAACATTTTCACAGTTCCGATACCTTAAAATTACTTACGAGACAATATGCTCCAATAGGAGTTAAGGAAGATGATGATGATGAAAATTACTTAAACTTGCTTGTTACGTCACTGGACGCTTTTCTTCTTTCCTGCCTCATTTTGGCTTGCTTTTCGACATTGATGCTGCGTATACTGTCAGCTTTTTATCATTTTTGGCACACAGGCCTTCGTGCCAGCAATAAAATTAAAAGCAATATAGATACATACATACATACATACATACATACATACATACGTACACATGTTTAAATGTATGGGCATATGTACACAACAATATATATGTACTAGTTGTATACTAGTAGGCCAAACAGCCTCAACTAGTTTGAATTCGGTAATTTTTCATATTAGCAACCGGTTTTAACATGGTGATGTTCTACCCTCTAAAAGGTTTTCTTTGGTCTTATAATCCTATCTGAAATCTTTTGTTAGCTTGGATTTATACTGATTTGAAGTTAATCATCAACGAACTACACATTTTCCACCCAAAAATGAGAAACCAAGAACTATAATGAGGACATATAAGTTATAATGAGAAAAATTATATTGTATTGAGAAAATAGAACTTGAATTGAGAAAACATAATTTGTAATGAGAATTCGATACTACTCCAAAGAAAATCCAATTCCATATAAAAAAGGTGCTCAAATTTACATAGCGATGTACTAGGATTGGACCACCTAATCCAACTAGGAGTACTCGATCACGTACTCTATGGAACACCCACAGGAGTATTTTACAAAAAACTCCAACTATATTACACCAGCAACCTGCAAGTTCTAGAAGTTATCCAATTCGAGTGAAATTTTGCACAGCTTATTTTTACACAGTAACGAACAGCTTATATATGAATTGTTTAGGCCCGGTTTTTCAGTGCAAGTTTAAACCACAGACAAAGTTTACTAGGGTTTATCCCATACAAATTGGCCGTTTAAACTAAGTTTAAACTCGCACTGAAGTTTAAACCTGCACTGAAAACCCGGCCTTTAGAATATTTTTGTTTTATTCCAGTAACGATGTTGTTGTAAAAATTATAAGATTGTCGTTGTATGGCCCGAAAGGCCTGGATACCCCTGTTCGACAGGATATTGATTAGAGTATTTGAATTTTTTGCAGGGATATGCCACATGTGTAATTTGTAGTGAATGAACTTGAATGTTTGCTGAGTAGTTTGGCGTATGTCATCATCATCATCATTTTCCTTAACTCCGATTGCAAATATGCAACCTGGAAAAAATCGCGCGATTTATTTCTAAAGAGTGTAACCCGCAACCAGTCATCTACGTTTAATTTATTGCGCAACCCTCTCATTCATGTGTGTGGCTATCAAAAATATTAGTCCTTTCGTACCGGTTCGGGCATAGTTAAATTGCTGTTATTTTAGTTTTTATAAAGCTGACTTATCTCTTGTAGTACCCAATGTATTTTCTTGATAAAAGCGACTCGTAAACTATTGTACTTTAAACGTTATAACTTGAGGGAGTTCCCAGTCAATTATTTGTTTAATTTAATAGGACTTTTACAGGTCTGATTGAAAACCATTTTCTTATACAATAAGTGCCCTCTTTTTAAGTGAAATAATAAAATTTAGTTGAAGTAAAATTGAGGAGCTTCAAACCAAAACGCAATAAATGTATACTGATTCAGCGCACCTATACTTATTGCGTTTTGGTTTGAAGCTCCTCAATTAGTTTTACACCTGTTATTTCGTTAGCGAAATGTGGCAGGGTTCGACTTTAATGCTAGCTATGATTGGCACTGCACAAACAGGCCTTAATCAGCTTCCAAGCAAAATAATAAGTGGCTCGTTGTCCAATATTTAGGTTAAAAAAACATTTTTTGATTGAATCCTGCCATAAAAACCTTTACAGATATTCTAAATATAAACGCGTTCAAACGAAAACTGCCTAAGAACTACTGATTAAAATACATTAAAAGCAAACATAAAAGAAAATATAAATACAAATACTCCAGCTAAAAGAAACAAAAACAATAAAACCAAACAAACAAATATAAAAAAAAAAAAAACAAATAAAGTTACTAAATTTTCAACGACGCCTTGTAATAAATTTGCTGCTAAAATGGTAGTGATCTGCCTAACGCTGAAAGTTCTTACCCAAATTAAAAATTACTAAGGGAAAACTGCTTAGAAGTAATACATAACGATAAACAACAACTACAAATACAAAAAACGAATACAACAGTTCATATTTTGCTGGCATTCGCATTGACATGGTTCGTTTGAATGTTTCAACTACACAAGAACAACATAGCTTAGCCCATCATCATCAATTGCATTATGTTAACAGCAATAATTACAACAGCAGCGTTATTCATAATGCTGGAAGTGTCAACAATAGCATTCCTTCGCCTTCATCGTCTACTTCCAGTCTGAACAGTAACGCGTCCTCCTTCGAGCCACACCAACATCAACATCAATTACAGCATCAACTTCAACATCTGCTTCATCAACCGCATCAGCAACAACATCAACCAGCTCCCAACATAGTAATGGTCGTGCCACAACAGCAACAGCAACAACAACAACAACAACACGCACATCAGCTTCAATCCACTCAACAACATCTTCAGTATACCCACTCATCAGCAGTGTCGTCACAGCATCAACACCAGCAATCACATGGCCATCATATTCATCATACGACTTCAACACAGCTCAATTCGACTGGGATGCATCAACATCAACAGCCATCACAACATTCACCATCGGAGGGATCAGCGTCATCTCATTCGGTTTCTCCGCCACTACACCAGCAACATACACCGACGCCCGCACAAAGTGGCCAGTTAGTACAACCAGTGTGCGCTGTACACCATCCACAACAGCATCAACAGCAATTGGCTTTGGTAGCTGCTATGCATCAGCATTTAGCTGCCGCTGCCGGACTTGGACATCCAACGCCTCAGCAGTTGCATCATCCCCATGGATCACAAATGCAACAACACACTGCTTCGCCTGTTTCTATATCGACAGCACAATCCCAAGTCCAGGTTCAAGCGGTAACTGTAGCAGCAGCAACGTCAACAATGAATGTACAACAGCAACCAGCCCCCCAACAAAATTTGAATGATAATAGACAAGTAGGCTGTAATACCGTGAATGGTGGTGGAATAAGCAATATGGGTAATGGAAGTGGACCAGGTATATCTCCTAGCGGATCGTCGAACAGTAGTACGGGTGGCAATGCTTCAAATAATACAAACAATGCGATTGTTGCTGCTGCACCACCACAACCCACGCCAGGCCAACTGTATATTCAATATCCTGGAGAATTCTATCCAACGGAGTATTACATAACGCAGCATCCACATGATGGTATGTGCCCACAACACCCTCACCACCATCAAACGTTGTGCGCTGTTCCAACGGATTACGGTAAGTTTATCTAAAATTATGTTTATAAGGAACGCTCTTATAATAGTATAGCCAGAAGACGATATCCCGCCCAAAGGTAGACTTGCACGAATTTAAACGCATACACCCAAATTTCTCTCTTCCAATCTCACATTTAAGGTTAAATTTCCGGAACAAGTTGAGCTGTTTAATTTAATCACATCGCTTATTGTAGCACTTTTTATCAGCTTTCGTTTGATACCAATCGATTGGTCGATAACTCCGAAAAAAGTTGAGTTATCGAAACAAGGGATATCGCAAATTTAAAGTTAAACGTATAGTAAACGTATTCTGAAAATCGTTGATTGGGAATCTATTGCCTCGATGATTCCCCCTGTCAATTTTTTTTTAATATATGCAATTTACAGGCATCGACCTATCACAATTTCATTAAAGGTAGAGATATCATTACGTATGCCTACCTAGCATAGCGAAGGCCCCAGGTTTAAGTTGGTCCCACCATTTTGTAGGAAAGGTTAGTACTATACTTGCATTGAATAGATTTTTAAATATATAGGTATCTCCATAAACTTGTGATGTCTGCTAATTCCACTCATCTACACCTTCACCCCCAAAAGTATTTCAGATATTCCAAACGTACTTCAGAAAACCTTAGTTATAATTCAGAAAAGCTCAAATTTATTTTAGAAAATATTAAATGTATTTCAGAAAACCACAAATGAAATATCTGAAATACATTTTAGGTTTTCTGAAATATATTTGTTCTTTTCTGAAAATCATTTTAGCTATTCTGAAATACATTTCATCTTTTCTGATATACAATTGGAATACCTGAAATACATTTTTTTTGTTTTCTGAAATACATTTGATATTTTCTAAAATTCATTCCATATTTTCTGAAACACATTTGTGGTTTTCTGAAATACATTCGGTTTTTTTTTTCGAAATACAGTTGGACAAGTTGTAGTTCTTAGATCCAGATATTTCTGCCGATCAGTCAACTTCTACTCCCTTGGTATTTGTTAAAATTAAGTTTTTGTCGCTTACGTTCCTGCCCTTCTTAGAGCACGGCATAATAATTGTTTGCGATCTTTGAAATAACCGGACACTCTAATGTTTGTGTTAGCAACAAAAATGTTCAAAAGCGGATCTCTTCGGATGAACGGGTTTTTGGTGACAGACTTGATATTAAGAGGTGCATCAAACTTGATTACCTTGCAAAACATATGTACTCGTTTTCTAGAATAGCTGGCAGGTTTGTCTCGTTCAATGCATGTCAAGCTGACAAGTTTTACTATGGCTTCAGCTATTGGCGTGGGCGTTAGACCGTTATTTGCCGAGTTTTGTACATACTTACATATATACGCGTACATAACGAAATGGAGCTACCAAATGTATAAGAATTGGTCAATATACATATGTATTAACGAACATGCCCTCACTGGTTTAATGACGTCATATAAAGGCAACTTCACGGGCATAGTGCGTGGCTTTGATGTCAAACATCCATAACAGAGTGACTACCAAAAACAAAAATATTTTTGCCTTTTTAGTCTCCTCAAGCAAGAAAGTTTTCCTCTATGACAATGCAATGCATAGTCCACTTCCAAAACCGCAAAGCAGCACAAAAAGGTATTGGTTTACCCAAAGCTACTGAAAAACAGATTTTCTCCAAGTTTAAGTAAACTGAATACATGTTGTACCTTTAGTTGTAAATGAAGTATGAAATAAGTAATGCTTGATTTTCAATGCTCGGACTCGTGGCAAATTACTTACATCTTTCCTATGAAAAGTTATAATTATGGAACTCTTTGGTCAAAAACTTAACAGCCCATAGCAACTTCCCTTTAACTATCCTATCGTTCTAAAATTCCTTTTTAAAATTTAGATTTTTAAAGTTTTTCCAATCACACTCCGCTTATGTGTAACCTAGATTTCCGATAATCCTTTCTGGCGCTTTAAAGTTTTTTTCTAAAAGCTTCCGAATTAAAGGTCCTAATTTGTTTTTCCTACTTTAAAGACGATTCCCTGAAATGCAGGGCCGACATAGGAAATTGCCTGGGATAGAATTTCAGGTTACACTAATGTACATAGACATATGTACATTAGGGCGATTCCAATAAAAAATTTGGTTCTTTTTTCGGTCTTACCCCCTGAAACTATGAGTGAGTTTTGTACTATTGCACACACGTACACAGTATAAAATCTAGTAAATTTGAAATGGCTGTAATTATTTTAATAGTTAGGATAATTGCACATGGCATACCATTTTGGAAGCTTCAAAGCTTCAACTTTAAGAGTATGTAAAAATATTTTCAAAAAAGTTTCAAAAATTAAAAGAAAATTCACTTTGAAAAAAAAGCCATTTTTCCCCATACAAAATGTATCGGAAAGGGCGAAAAAATAGCCACCCCTAAGGGTTAAGTTAGAGCGCTAATTTTTTGCAAGGCTTATTTTCTCATCAATACCTAACTTTTTCGGGGGTAAGACCAAGTCGACATTTTTTTTTTGAATCACTCTAATATACATATACACTGGTGATTTAACGAATGCCGGTGCGAATGCAAATACAAATATCTACCGTACTTGGAATACTGTGGCCGGAAACGGCGCACTGTATTTTTGCATTATCTTCTATATATATAAAAATGAAAAGTGCTCCGTGGGACCGCGGCTTCTGTCTTAACGGCTTAATCGATTTCTATTCTGTAAAATGTACTTCTTGGACCTCTTTTGTAGCAGGTTTATAAAAAAAAAACCGATTAAAAACCTTTTGTTTTGTTGCCGAAAAATGAAGAAAACTAAGACGTCTACATTTCAAAATTTTGCATAATCTATACATCGCTACCTCAGAATACGAATTCACAAACGATTTTGGGTATTTCGGGATTATTGCATACTCATACCGGCTTCGCGATCTCTTTCGAATGGCGTTATCAGTTTCTTTCTAAAGCCTATAACTTCTCAGATTTTAAGCATGCACGGAGGGAAATCTATGGATAGAACATCCATAATTATTGATATCACATTAAATAAAAATTGATAATCCTGTCCCATCAATGAATATGGATATTTCATCAATACTTTTTTGATAAATCACTATTGAAATGGTATCCATATTAACTATTGATAAATTCTAAATAGTTTAAAAAACAAAATTTTATATAATTTGTCATCTGGTTTCAGTAAGATTCGAACCCTGCTCCTCTGGCACGTTAGCTCAGTATTCTACCATTCGGCTACGGCATATTATAAAATTTTTAGAAAAATGATCAATCATAAGAAATTCAAAAAATTTTGATTTAAAAAAAACGCTCCAACAAGTTGTAATATTGTTAGGAAATCCCAAGGCGAATTCATTACAGGTGGCATCTTCCCACCATATGGTTTCTTCTTCTTCCTTGAAAATCGAATCGAAGCTGTAAAATTTCTTATGTTGTTGCTTTGTCTGAGGAGTGTGTGCGTGCGTGTAGATCTGAATTCGCTCGAACACACCTGTATGAATTCGCCTTGGGAAATCCATAGTAAAAATTGTTCAACTATTATGATTATGCGTCCTAGAAAAAAATTACATTTCGCCCATATATATTAATACGCTGTCTCTACCATTATTACTATGCAGTAAATATGGATATGGATATACCGACAATAGAAATTCATATCACGACCATAGATATTGACGTGCCGTTCAAATATATTAGTATTCTATCCATAAATATAACAAACATACAAGTGAACCTAATAAAAGCGTGGTAAAAGATAGTACATCATATACAGTGTTTGTACGATATGGGTATGAAATTAGAGGTGTTGGTGTCAGGTTTAACAGGGAGTTTTTCTAAGTCCCATGCCCGAACCGCTTTCCCAGATACCGACCAAAATGTAGACCAAGTGCGACCCTGGAAGGTGTTTGTACGATATGGGTATAAAAGTAGTGTAAAAAACGTTTTTTAGGAAAAGGGTCCAAGGTAGGAATCTGGAAATTTGTAAGGAAATAAACGATACCATTATACTCACGAAAAAAATCGAGTTTTTGGCACCAACACATACTTCGTTTTTAAGCTGAGTTCCTTCGAAATTATTAATCTTTAAGGCTGAATATCTCTACAAATTTGTATCGCAGATACCTGTGAATTGGCATGGAGATAAATGTATATTTTCACAAGAAATGTTCAAGTACTAGGAAAATAATGATTTTTTCGAATAAAGAAAATTTAGGTATAATAATGAATTATGGAAATGAATTCAACAAAAATCTATTTTGTGCAGAACGAAGTCTGCGGGACCAGCTAGTAAATAATAAATATGTTATGCATAAGATAGTTCCTGATACTATTTTGGGGTTTCTAAAGACGGGTGATCAAGCAATTAATTAATTTAACGAACAAGTGCAAAAACTGGCCTAGAACAATTGGCTTTTGTTTGTTAACATATGCCTAGTTTATACGAACATAAAACCGAATTATTTAAAAAACAAGTCGGTTTGAAAATTCGTTTATAAATGTGTTTTGAAATAAAACGAAGATAGTGCAGTCTTTCGATATATGTATCTTAATATTTGCGAAATGCAAAAGAAAAACGGTTAAAAAATATATGCATATCTAACTCAGAATACGAATGCCGCATGAAGCAAAACTTGATTTCTCAGAAAACGCTTTTTAATTTTTAAAATATACCATCGAAAAACTGCAATTGTATGACATACGACAATATGCAAGCTGAAAATCTGGGAATATAAAGATTTTAAAATGGCATTTTCATACAAATTTTGAATAATAGCTATACCTATGACACTACGTATTTTCACTTCAAATTTTTTATATTTTTGGGCAGTATTTTTTGTCACTCTCACTCATAATACGGTTTCAGTACTGGTATGAGGGTGATAGCTTCACTCAAAAAAAAAAAAAAAAAAAAAAAAAAAATAACGAAATACAAAGTAGGCAGCTAAAAAAAAACGGTATATATTTCTCATTTTTTTTGTCACTTGGACGTGTAAATTTTTTGTTTACATTTTGATATTGAAAGTTTTGTGCGCGAATTCATATAAAAACGAATTTGTTTGTGAAATAATTAAATAAAATATCCACACAAATATTTTTCAAAGTTTTTTTGTTTGTCTATTGCGATAAAAAAGTGCAGAAAAATTTAAAAAGTGTATGTAAACAAAAACATGCCAAACGGGGTTCCTTGTGCGCATGCGTGTAGTCTTTGTCTCACTCCCTCGCAGACAAAAAATACTGGTCAAAAAACCCAAAAACATTTAAGTGCAAATACGTAGTGTCATATAGCTATAAGAATAGCTTAATTTTTAATTTTTTATGAATTTAATTTTACATATATCGCTCATTTGCTGCAACGTCGTCATAACTCAAAAAACCCAAATTTTGAGTTAACATCACTAATAGAGGTGGCGCGTGTGCATGATTTTTGCAACACGACACGACACGTTCACGAAACAGATTTTCGAAAAAACGCACTAACACGCACTGGGAAAAATTACTAAAACACGACACGCACTAAACACGCACGAAAAAAAAAAATAAAACGGTATTTCTTGTTTGTTGGGTTTGAGCTGCTTCTTCTGGAAATATGTATATATTTTTTGGCTTTTTTTTATATTTTTGTATACCTATAACTGAATGTACTTATACATTTAAAGCTTATAAGTTATGTATCGACAACTGGGTGGCATGTCGCCCTATTTTAAAATATTTTTCAAAAACTCCCTATATCAAAATTTGTTTAAATAACACTCTCTTTAATACTTTTTTTCTGGAACGCTCTATCTATTTGATACAAAAATAACCTATCTAGGACGTTTTTGGAAAATATTTTGAAACAGAGTTATCTTCCACTCAGCCGTCGATATATTTTTTTAAGTATTTATGTACATACATACTTGAATAAAAAAAAACTAGGCAAAACTATTGTAATGGTAAAATAAAAAAATCTGTATCTTTGTATTTAATCAAGTGTTAAACTGATGTTTGGGATGGAGTGAAGTGGAATTAAGATACTTCAAGATTTAAATAAAATATTTTGCACTGTAATAAGTTAGTAATTATGTATAAGTAATAGTCTGTAGGTTAACCTGTAGACTGAATCAATAAATTAATTTTCACGCAGCATCGCGATAGAAACCTTTTGCTTTTGCAAATGAGCGATATACAAAAACTTCATAATGAGTATGGTATTTTTTTGTTTACCAGGTGCTCAGGACTTCCTTTAAAGGATCAAACGTCGTAAAGCATCCCTAAAAGTGTCAACAAACTGTGGATATGTGGGCATTAATCTTACTTGAATAACTAAATATTTCGCAGTGTATGACCTACAAAAAGTGAACTATACCCTACAGCGAAACTTCAAGCTAGTCAGAAAAATACTAGTATACAACTAGAGTTTTCTGGCTGAAGTCATACTGGTCAGGAAATATCCATTTCATACTAAAATACAGCTAAACTTTTCTGGATGAAATCATATCAGTTAAAAAATACAAAATTCATTCGTTTCGTTTGCATCTTTTTCCTCTTATAATTAAAAGATGCTTTTTCGTGATAGGATAAATACAAATAGTCGCTGCTTTCTTAAGAATAAACATGAAAATAAAGGCAAATGATAAAATAAAGGGTAAATCATGAAAATTCTGGTTGAAATCATACTAGTTCAGGTTCAATGCTTTTTGGACTAGTATGGAACTAATATTTTCCTTTTTGGTCTAGTATGGCGATTTTTCTACTACCATTTCCTTGACGAAAGAAAAAAACATAACTACTTTTTTTATTCGCAAACGAATCCCGTACACATTTTCATATTGGGAGTGTCAATATAAACGTCAAGGGAAGATCAAACCTTCTTATAATTGAATCATGGTCCTATACATGGTCAAAGTATTAAAATTTTGTCATTTTTGTAGCCATAGACTTGGGACTTAGTATAAGCTTCTACCTATGGATATGTAACTTCAACTAAAAATCGACTCGGGTTATTTTTATCCTAGAATGAAACAAACCAAAATTAGTGCTGTAACTTTACCCTTAGAGGTCGATGTTTTTCGACGTTTGCCATACATCTTGTATGGGAAAAAACTGGATTTTTTTAAAAGTGAACTTTCTAATAATTTTTGAAACTTTTCCCAAAAAAACTAGACATATATATATATATATATATAACTATAGATATTCTTAAATAAGAGGCTTTGTAGTTTCCAAATCTTTTTACATAATGCGATTATCATATCTATTCACATAACTACACAGTAACACACAGTACACAGTCTTTCATACTTCTTTTAATTTGAATACCCTGAAAAAGTTTGGAAATTAAATTTGGACTAATGGTTTTAAAATAATACCAAAATAATACTAAATCGCTCTCTCTCTCTCTCAATTTTGGCAATTAAATTAGTCCAAATGGTCTTAAAATAATACCAAAATAATATTCTTTCTCTCAATTAAACGGAAAATGGTATTAATTGAATACTTTTCGGCGTTGTTATATATAAACACCAAATTGGTATTAAATTTAGACTTTTCTTTTTACTGTGTACAGACATTTTAAAATTAATAATGCAAGTAACACATACAAAATCTAGTCACTTTTAAATGGTAATCGCATAGATTGGGGAAAACTTAAAAAACTATTAGAAAATTCACTTTAAAAAGAAGGCGACTTCTAAGGGTAAAGTTACAGCGCTAACTTTTTGCAAGGCTTGTTTTCTCATAAAACCCTTACTTTTTAGAGGTAAGACTAAGAATTTTTTTTTTATTTGAATCACCCTAATAGATAATATGTAAGTACATTTGCATTTATGTACATATGCAAGTAGAAATGTATGTCGCATGTCATCCACTGTAGCTTATGCTTTTGTGTTAACTTCGCTTGCACTTCATTAAATTTAAATGAGCGCTTGACTTCATTCACCGTCTAAAGGTGTCTCGCCGTCTCGCCTGCTACTTTACTAGGGTATTTAATCCTTACCTCGATGATATGGATGTATGTAATACAAACATATCAATCTGCATTAAGGTGTTTCAAAAAAAATTTACATACCCCAAATTTTTGTACTATGGAACATCTGTCAAAACGTCTCCTGAACTATGAGTAATTTCGGTTTGCAAATTTAAACGTACACTCCTCCTACTCTGAAGTATCTGGTTTCATAATAATGACGTTTTGAATTTGTGTTTGAGCAAAAAAACAAACATCAAGCTACATATCTTTACCTTAATTCGCAAAGGCCCTAATTGACACATTTTTCGAAAATGACGTTTTCACATATTTAAGTATGATACACACTCACTACTAACTATCAGTAATAACGAAGATATTCTAAATTTACGAAGCTATATTTACATGCGTTCAATGTAAAAAAGTTTTTGCTTTTTGCTTCTCCTGTAAAATTTTTGTTTGTGTCAGTTAGAGCCTTTGTGAATTAAGGTAACGATATAATTATTAGGGCATAGTCATATTCCTTAGACGCATATATAAAACGCTCCATTTCAAAACAGCTTGAAAACTTTTTGCGTGTTTATTCAAAGGGATTTTAAAATGTGTCGTAAGAAATTCGTTTTGAAATATTTCGGTTTTATGTTCATCTAAACTAGGCAATAGTCAAAATAAAGTAGGTACTAAAGTTAGCCTCAGCTTTTTGACACCATTTCCACCAAGGCCTATCTGTCAAAAAAGCTGAAGCTAACTTTAGTACCTACTTTATTTCGACTATGAGTATGCCCCATTATTTCAAATAATTAAAAATCAAAGATCATAATTATTTGTGATAAAAAGGCCAACAATTTTTTATAATAACACTGTGCAACAAGATTCTACGTAATTGATGAAACCAATTTTAGATAAAACTTTAACCCCCCAATATCAAAACCTCATACTGGGTATTTGGCCTATATGTCTGGTTTCTTTGTTATTTTTATTTAAAGTTGGTAACACTGTGTATGAAAAAAAATGATTAAAACTTGATCAAATGAAGAAATTTAGAGAGTTTTTTTTAAATATCGCTACTTTTTGGATCAAGGAACTCATTTTTCACATTAATTTTCACCTAAGTCTTACGATAGGTGGCGCTGTCATATAATTTGTCTTATTTTTGATAGTTTTTCATGCAAATAAAACAATTTTTTCTGTATATCGCAATTTTTTGGATCCAGAACTCATTATTGATATTAATTCTTACCTAAGTCTTACGATTGGTGGCGCTGTCAGACAACTTGTCTTATTTTTCATAGTTTTTCACGCAAAAATAGTTTAGTTTGAACCCTGTATTAATAGTAGGATTTAGTAGTGTACTGAGGGGCAAGTCCCACAGGCAAAACAGGCAAAAATCTCAACAACTGGCTAGCCTGGAACTAAACAACAAAACACAAAAGTTGAGAAATCAGATGCGTGTGCGATTGTTTATGTATGTTAAGTGAATATAGTGCATTATTACACTTTGGTGCAGAAATAGGTTAGGTTAGGTTCAAGTGGCTGCCGCAGAGGCACACCTAGGCCACTATTAAAAGGAAAATGGAAAATCCCTGTATTATCGGGATTCTCCACAGAGCAGAATCCCGGGACTGACGCTCCTAAACCGACATCGTTACTCCTCCTCGAACCATTTAGATGACTTGATGAATGCATCAAGTCCTTTATGTCCAGCTCCGCGATATGCAAAAAAAAAAACATCTAAATTGCTTCATTTGATCAAGTTTTAATCAATTTTTTCATACACAGGGTTACCAACTTTGAATAAAAACAACAAAGAAACCAGACCTATAGGCCAAAAACCCAGTAGGAGGTTTTGATATGGGAGGGCTAAAGTTTCATCTCACAGTGTAATTATCATGTTGTATAAAATTAAAGATAATGGGGCATAGTTACGGTGACCATCCGTTCTGTTTTTGGCAGAACAGTTCTGTTTTTAAGGAGCTTGTTCTGCGTATTTTTTTTCTAAGGAAAATAACAGAAATGTTCTGTTTTTAAGCAAATGTTCTGTTTTTGTTCTGCTTTTTGTGCCGGCAACCTTTTTTAACAAATGTAATGAGTAGCTCTGTAAAGTTAGTTTGCTCAATAATTTCAAAACTTTATGAAAAGTTTAAAATCTTTCAAAATATTTTAAAAATAATTTAGTTTATGTTTAACGCGGTCAAGTGCTTCAGCGAAATCAAAAATTGAGTACGTTAAAATGCAATCTATGAAAAATCCGTACCCGGAAAAAAATTCATACCAAAAATGGTACATATCGACCAAAATGGCAACCGTGGTTATGGTAGGTTTTAAATTAACAAGGAAGTGTCTCTCACCATCAAGAAATACTATTCACAAAAAGGAAAAATATACTTAAAAAATGACTTTCAATTGATGCACTTTGGTTGAAATTATTTGAGATTGCAATTTCAATGTTTCTAAGACTTTGGCAACATTTTTACTGAAAAGAGATTATTACGCCATGAAAAACACTTTTTTATTCCAAATATTGAGAGTGTAACCCCAAATAGTTTATAGCCGGGTAGCGAAATTTTCACGTGAAGGCAATACCAAGCCTTAAGTCGAAAGAGTTCTGTTTTTTCCAAAAAAAAATTATGGTCAAATATGGGCATAGTCATAAACGGAACAAAGTAGGTACTAAAGTAAGCGTCAGCTTTTCTGACAGATAGGCCGTTGAAAATGAGGTCAAAAGCTGATGCTAACTTTAGTACCTACTTTATTCCGACTATGACTATGCCCCAATTATTATGGCTTAGGGAATTGATAAAAATTAGGAGGTACTTATTATGCTCGAGTAAAAACGGTTAAAATCTTAATGTTAAAGAAAACAATAAATCGCTACCTTAATTCACAAAGGCCCTAACTGACATAAACAAAATTTTACAGGAGAACCAAAAAACCAAAAATTTTTTATATTGAACGCATGCAAATATAGCTTCGTAAATTTGGAATATTTCCGTTATTACTGCTAGTAGCTCCTTAAAATTTGTAGTGAGTGTGTATAACTACTTAAATATGTGAAAAAGTCAGTTTCGAAAAATGTGTCAATTAGGGCCGTTGTGAATTAGGGTAACGAAATGTAACACTAAATGTAAACTAGCGAAAGTACTTGCTGGATTATTTTACAATTTCTTCTTGTTTAATTTTACTTGTAGGTCCAACAACGGTACAAATGGTTTCACAAAATCGGCCTGCACCAATTCCAGTTCCAGTACAAGTACCCCAAGGGCAGGTAATGCAGCAATATGTTAACGAGAACGGACCGTTTGCACATGTCGTTTTATCGCCACAATACCAGCCACTTCATGCCAGCCAAGGACACATACATACGCCTTTCGTAAGTAATAAAAATCGTAATATATATATTTGGCACACACCAAATTACAACCCAAGGCGACTAAAATCCACATCGATTAGGGGGTAAACGGGATCGCAAAGTAATCGGGCTAGTACCACAAAGTGCATATCCGACAAAGGACCATCGAACCAGCTTATTTGGCCCCTAACGTCCCATTAACTTTAAAACTTTTGAGAAATTTAAATGGAATATGGCCAAGAAAAGAAACCATAAATAAACATTTTTTTATTTAAATTTTGGGTGCTTTTGATTGTTTTGGGGTTACACACATGCCAAAGAATCCCATCCTCGGTGTTTCGTAAATGAATGAAAACCTGATGCTAACTTTAGTACCCACTTTATCTTGACTATGAGTAAAAAAAAAAAAATAATGGCGGCGATATACCAACAGGTTATCATAACCTCTAACGACATTTTTTCCAACCTGTGGTGTGTTGCTTTTGAGTTTTTCCTACAAGTTGGCGGGACCTACAGTTTTTTCTCCAAACGGCACTTGCAAAGCAAATGAATTTTTTGCTGAGAAGCTTCTCATGGCAGAAATACACCCGGAGAGTTTGCCAAACTACTGCCGAGGGGCGACCCCGTTTAGAAAAATTCTTTTTCTAAATAATTTTTGATGTTACTTTTGCCGAACATCGAACCGCCACGACTTGGTGTAGAAGGCCGAACACTTAACCTCTACACTACGGCGGCCGCCTTCACTATGACTATGGCCCATTATTTCTAAAATATTTCGATGAGACAAATGTTGTGAGCATTTTGGATCTCATTGAATTCGACCGCATTTTTTCATGTAACGTAACAGTCGCACATTCAAAATAGTTTTTTTTGTGCAAAATCTAGCTCGTTAACAAACCAGAAAAAATCCATTTTTTTCGAGCATTCCCATTTTTCAAATAAACTGCAATATTAGTACAGTTTGTAATTATGTCTTTGTTCAGAGCCAAAATTTGTTTGTAACGTAACGTCTTTTCACCGATTTTTTAAGGGTTAATCTTGTTTCGCAAAAAATCACTAGAACAAACTTTAATATCCATTAACCATTCTTCCGAAATCGGCAAAAAAATTTTAAATTGCAAAAAAAAAAAATTATCTCATATAAAATGCATCGTCTTTTTTGTAATATGCACTGGAAAAAAGTGATTATAGCGGGAAAACTAAACTATTTACAAGAAAAGCTGATAACATACTTTTAATGGAGCATTACCTCACCAGCAAACTGGTAGAAGAAATTTTTTTAACAGATGTTACCATTACCGAAATAATTAAAAGAAACCCAAAAAATGCAATTTAAATGGCTGCAGAAAAGAATGCTCTACATATTTTTAAAGTTTTTTTAACCCTTTATGTCCACTAGTAGATAAACAAAAAAAAAAAACCATGGCCCGAATCACTTCCGTATTAAGTGGATTTTCTGTCTTCCTCCTCTGGACCATGTTCTTTCTTTAGAAATTTTTGTTTATGTTACTCACAACGAAATTCACAGCCAAGCTATAAATAATGCTCTAAACGCAAATCGCACGTCTAACGTAACAGTATTTTTTTGTAACGTAACAGTCCGAGCAAGTTATGTGTCTGAAAAGCACAGACAAATTTTTGTCAGTGTAATTTATTTTTCATTTATTACATACTTATTAAAACTTGAGTATTATATATTACATGTTGAAAATAATCCGACAGAAAAGCAGACTTTTTCAAAAATGTAAAGGAACTTCGAAACCTACTTCCAAAATGTGTAACGTAACATTCCATAGAAAGTGGTCCATAAGGCCGGTTTTCACGCAGAGCCGCTGCTGCCCGGTACGCTTCCAGATCGAGTGACAAAATGCCTAGAATGGCCTGAAGAGCTTGTGAGGACCAAATAAATCAACATTAATTTGGCCCGCACAAAATAGCCGCATACCATACAACAAAACCACCACCAGTACATCCAACCTAGCAACACAACCAACACAACAAACTTCAGCAGCACAGCCGATCCCAGCTAACCTAGCAACACAACCAACACAACAAACTTCAGCAGCACAGCCAATCTAGCAACACAACAAACATCAGCAACCTAGCTAACCTAGCAACACAACAAACCTCAGCAACACAGCCAATCTAGCAATAATTCACAGCAACACAGTAACCATGGCAACCATCTGAGCTAGCAACACCACCCAACAGCTATAAAAGAAGCGACATAGCAGCACGGAGCTGCGGTAGTGACAAGATCTACGCTGAAGGGTGATAGCTAGTAAATGGGAGCTTACCAATACTAGACGTCACAATCCAGAATAGACACGGACTAAGTTGTACTTGAGGTGTGCTGGATTTACCCCACCCATTGTAGCGTCAACAAAAGGGAGCTGCAGGATTATCACCGCAACTGCAAAGCGCGGTTCTGACCTTGCCCTCCTCGCTGGTTCGAATTAGCTTGACCACAGATGTCATACCCGACAAATGGAAGCAGGCAACTGTGATCCCACTACTAAAGCCTGGCAAGCCAGCCAACGTTGAGGAGTCATATCGCCCGATGTGCCGAATGTATGTCCGGCATGCGGCTCGTCCCCCCACAATACCAATCACTTATTTTCTTGCTCTTCTGAGCCCACTCTTCTAACACCCATCTCTCTTTGGTCCAACCCTATTGAAGCTGCTAGTTTCCTTGGACTCCCGACTCTCCGCTCCCGGATTCGTGATTCTGAGGCCAAACCCCGTCTTTTGAGCCCCTCCCTTATTTTTAGCTAATTTATTAGCAGTTGACAGCTAAACTAGACAATTACCACATCCTATCCTAATATAAACGCTGTGCGTTGCAAAAGAAAACGGTTCTGAAAACAAAAAAATGTAATTTAGAACGTTATTCGCGGCTTCCCTTCAATTGGAGGTTTACAAATCGAAAAAAATCGACTTTCGAAACTTCGATTAATGTGTTAACGTACACGTCATACAAAGAAAATTATTCGCTTTTATTTAAACGTTTCCTTCGAAGATCCAAACTAGAAACGTTTTTTTTTTATATAAAGTGATGTCGGCGCAGAATGATAAAAGCCTCATTGATTTGTGGAAATCTACTGAAAAAGTGTTTTGTAAAGTAAGTTCTATATTCATAAATTACGATAAAGCTGCGTATACCAACATGTCATCATGGGAAGGGATTCCCATAATTTCTCACGGTTAACTTTACTTAAAATTATTATACTGGTGGTCGTATCCCAAAGTGGATGATCTGCCGACAATGTCGATTACAATTTCAGAATGGTATGCCCAGTGGTAATAAGCATTCGAACATTATGCGAGATCGATTACATTTTCAGAAAGGTATACCTAATTGTAATAAGTATTCGAACATTTTTCGGGGACTTATTCCATTACGGGGTATGTAATCAGCTTTGTCCACAAAGCGCCCATGCTTATGGGAAAGTAATATAGGTTGTAACTGATTCTTGAGGGTAAACTGTCGAAAAGTATAGGAGAAGTGCTGCATTCGGTAGGCGCATTTTCGCCGCTGGGAAGTTAAACTATAAAAAACGCAATGTTCAGTATGTAGTCAAGCATATCGGTGGGTATTCAAAACTTCAGATTCTTAGGTACTCGGGACGCCACTAAAACATTTCTGAATTTTTTTTTTAACTTTTTGACGTAAACAGGCACGATTGCCAAACATAAATATTTCTGTATTTTGTACAGAAATGTTTTCGAACGCTACTAACTTTTAGTGCCAATATAGAGGTTTGTTTACTGAACAAAAAAGGCTCAGATCAGGTCAGAGCAGGGCCGCTGTCAAAATAGAAATAGAGCAACTCAGAGCAGAAATGCCATGAAACACTTGAATCTCGATAGTTTCTATTTATTTGGTTTTTTTTTTTTTTTAAATACTCCAAATTAAAGCAAATACACGTTTACTTCCAGCAAACAATCGGAGTCATAAATGATGCAGAAAGGAGTCCTAAATAGGAGCGTTTACGCTCTTTATGAGCTCATTTATGAGTCCGAAATGAGTGTATTTCCCTTCCTGCGATGGTCGTCCGATATGAGCTAAATTTCATATACTGAATGAGTCAGAATATGAGTCTTTTATGACTCTTATTTGCTTCAGAAACGGCTCATATAGAGTCTAAATAGGAGTCAAATATGACTCTTTTATGGAGATTTTTGGATGCATTTATGACTCTTAAAAAAGCCATATACCTACTGCACTTTTTGTGGTCTTAAATGGCGCCTTTTCGGCATTGAAAGGGGGACACTGGAATTGGGGAAGCATTCATGAACCTTTTATTGGGAAATGCTCCCAATCAAATAAGACGAAGTGATATATGTAACTCGAACAAAGGTTTATTAAAGACATTGAACATTTTCTTTTAAATTTTCACATTTGAAAATAAGAACAAAAGCTTGTTTGTATATTTGAATTACAATATCAACGAGTAGATATTCATAGAGTGTTTTTAAACATTCAACACTTCCCCTCAAAAATACAAACTTATTCTAACAGTATTTCATTTCTAAACTTGTTTAGTTTAATAAAGTGTAATGGCTTAGTTAGTAAATCTGCAACCATATTATCTGTTGGACAATATTTTAAGTTTATTACGCCCTTCTGTTTGAGATCGCGAACAAAATGGAACTTCGTGTCGATATGTTTCGTTCTGCGACTAAACTTTTAATTTTCAACCAACTTTATACAGCTTTGATTGTCCTCCAAAATCCAAAATCCAAAATAAGTTTTTGTAACCAAAGGACCTCTTGACAAGCTTCGCCCAATGCAAGGTATTCCGTTTCTGTGGAAGAAAGGTCCCTCCGAATAGAATGTGGGGGTGTATTAGGGAAAGAGGGATCATCGCACCACTAGCAAAACCGAGGCAACAGCGTATTTTGTTGAGTCGTTGCTTGCAAGTGAGCGACTGAGCGTAAGAAATAACATATATTGATTGACCAGTGCGTTCATAGCGCCTTCCAAGGTAGTGGCATATGCAGACGACTTAGCTATAGTATATAGGGGCAAATTCCCACAAACCCTGTGCGACTTGATGCAAGTAGCACTGCGAAAGGTTTCCACATGGTGTTCGCGCTGCGGACTGAGCATCAACCTAGGAAAAGTAGAACTGGTTCTTTTCACCAACCGCTATAAGATACCACCGCTAATACTACCAAAACTGAATGACGTGCACCTGAATTTGGCTGACAAAGCCAAGTTCTGGATAGGAAACTAACCTGGAAGGAGAATTTTCTTCAGGGCCAGAAGAAAGCGTGCATTGCACTCTACACGTGCAAAAGAGCCATTGGAAAGAAATGGGGGCTCAGCCCCAAAATATGCAAATGGATCTACACTGCAATCATTCGACCAATCATGCTCTATGGAGTTATGGTATGGTGGCCTGCGCTGAGCAAGGCAACAAACCTTAATTTGTTAGGTAAAGTAAACAGATCTTGCATGATCTGTATAAGCGGTGCGTTAAGAACAACGCCCAATGAAGCACTACAGGCCATTCTTGGCATTTTGCCACTCGATCTGGAAGGGCACCGGGTAGCACCAGCATCGGCTCTGCGTCTAAGGGAAACGTCCGGCTGGGGCGCAAGCACT
>CAXKVI010000003.1:0-325656 GCA_964058755.1 Campiglossa producta | reverse complement strand
GTCCGACACTGTATTTTATGTTCATGTTCTTTTCAAAGTTTTCAGAAATATGTTTCACTTCTCTCATTTATCTGTACCTAATTGTTAATTACAGTCTTTGTTATACGTAACTTTTAATTTCAGCTGACTGCCAATGGGACTTCCCACTTTTATTCGCCGTTACCTGCGGGGTTTCCGCCTGGACCCGGTGGGCCAGCCCATTTCCATGCTCTATCCACTGGTCATGTTCAACCGCAGCAGCCTCCTCAACAACAAGCTCAGACAACACAACAACACCAGGCCTTATCGCACTCACCCTCGCCTCCAAACAACTATCATAAGGATGAACGAACCCAACGTCAGCACACCAAGTTACTACGGAAACTTGAACGACAACGTGAATTGAGTAAGTCAATTTTGTATACGACGAGCGAAGTAGTCAGTGACTAGTCATAATGATTCGTCCCATTATACTGTTGGGACATCCGTCAATACATAAAATTTCGTTTTATTCGTTAATAGGTTCCGGTATGTCGACTCCGACACATTCACCATCACCGCGTCGAAACGATGTAAACGGGAATCAGGCCGTTCCAATTGGCAACAACAACGACATTATAAATGGGCCTCCAAATCATAATCAAAATCATAATGCACCGAC
Organism: Campiglossa producta; assembly: GCA_964058755.1. Classification (NCBI taxonomy): domain Eukaryota; kingdom Metazoa; phylum Arthropoda; class Insecta; order Diptera; family Tephritidae; genus Campiglossa; species Campiglossa producta. The sequence continues at coordinate 325,016 of CAXKVI010000003.1, read as the reverse complement.
GTCGGGATTACTTGCCTCGGCTATAGCAACATCCAGTACTGGTACACCCACAAAAAATTCAAATAACAACGGCTTGGCAGGGAACCAAACTCATCAAAACATCAATAACAATCAGTATCATTTGCAACAAACACAGAAAGAAACTTCACTTCAGCAGCCATTGTCTAACCCTATTCAGACCCGACGAATTTCCCAAAGAAATGGCAATTTACTAGTAAATTCACACCAGTTAAATAACGCTAGCGGATCAGGGTATGGCTGCATAACATCTTCAGCTGATACCTCGGAAGATGGAGATGAGGCTGTATCCAACTCTGTTGAGGACGAAGAGGATTACCAGGCAACTATAATTGAACAGCTTTCCTTTATAAAGAAACCGGATGTAAGTAAAAGTCAATTTTAAATAGAGCTCTAGATTTTGTTCGAGTAGCCCGGGCAAATGTTGAACGAGTACTCGCTCGATGCTCAATACTCGAAAATTGTCGAGCTTGAACTCGAGCATATCAAACGTTTTCGAGCAATTTGAGCAGTTTTTTTTATTAGGTTTGTTTACTGACCAAAAAAAAAGTTCAGAGCAGGTTAGAGCAGGGCAGCTGTCAAAATAGAAATAGAGCAACTTGGAGTTACTCAGAGCAGAAATGCCATGAAACACTTGAATCTCGATAGTTTCTTTTTATTTCGTTTTTTTTGCTCAAATCTTCAAAATTAATGCAAATTCACTTATACAAAAACATTGATTTTCTTGCAAGCTAATTTTTTTGAAGTTTTCAAAAATTCAAAATTTTGTGAAATATCTCAATCTGGCGTAAGCTAGAGCAGCCCAATAAACAAACCTATTTATTGTTTTGATTTGCTTTTGATTATTTTGTCAGCACTTCATTTTCAGGTTTAAAATTTTTTTGATACACAGTAGATATATTACGGAGATGCAAAATAAATACATTCCACGAATGTGAAAAAATACATTTTTGCTAAGATTTGGAATTTGCTGTTAGGGACGTTCTTCTCAGAAGTCTTCTTTGAGAATGAAAATGTGCAATACGCCAACAATTTTCTCGTAGTCCCAGACAACTAACCTTAATACACAACAGAGGTGAGGATAAGAGGAAATTGTACAGAAATGGGACAATGCTTTAGAGAGGAACGAGCATTTTCATACATGTATATACATGAAGTGCGGGCTGCAGGAAGAAGTCAAGGAGCATATATTGGTGTTGGCGTCCTGAGCTTGCTCCTTTCAGGTCTCATCTAAGCTTGAAGCAGATATAGAGCGGCTCGTTCAACCCAATGAAAAAATCCTGCAGGCCATCCGTATTGCCGTTAATTTGATTGTTGAACATATTGCGGTCCGCCGGATCTCCATCATATGGAGGGCCATTTTTTAGCGGTGCATTGAATTTGTGTGTAGAATATTTCAATTTATTATTTCAATTTATTATTTTATTGGTGACAATTTTACAATTTTTGTTTGTCAGTTCGAATTGTTCAAAATGCTCGAAACTTTTGAGCAAACATTCGAGCACTTGAGCTACTAACGAGTTTCGAGCGAGTATCGAGCTACTCGGGCTGCTCGATACCCTGGTAACTGGAGCTCTAATTTAAAACCTTTATGGCCATCTTCTCAAGTAAACTTTAAAATGTATCTGCAGGATAAAAAAAAAAATTTCATAGAAAATGTCAAATAGTTTGTATGAAATTTTGGCGCAGTGAAATAACGCCTGGAAAAGTGTCCGCGGGCGTTATTTTCTTTTCAAAAAAGAAATAAATCCCGAAGGCGCTATTTCTTTTTGATAACGGGCGTTTTGAAAGGGAAATAACTCCCGCGGGTTGTTGTTGTTGTAGCGAGGTGTAGCCCTGCCTAAATGTCAGACAGGGTCACCCGAGTGTATTGCTCTTGGCCGGGTCGATATAAGAAAACGGCCCGGGTCGTTTCGGCACGATGGGTACAGCACAAGTACTGGTACCGTTCTCGTAGAACCACCAATACAAGAAACTAGCCGTGTAGGCTATGTAGGTCATTTAGCGTTACCCAGGGTGCACCAACTGGGAGGCGACCTACTTTTACACCCCGCGGGTCTTTTCTACTTTTAATTGAAACATTTTTTATCGTGCAGTAAATTTTAAAGTTTACTTGAGAAAATGGCACTTACCTACATATGAGCCGTTTAAAGCACAAGTGGTATAAGTCCAGTTTTCGTTTCTTTTTAGTTAGGCATGACGCTATGGAGGGGAAAATGTGTTCTATATAACACACTAACCGGGTAACTCCTAGCTCCCATAGAAACGGAATAAACAGCAGAACTGACTTGTGAAATCAAGGGTACCCCCAAATAGGGGGGATTTGACAACACAAAACCTAAAAATATCTCAGTTCGAGAAATGTGTACTTATACCACTTGTGCTTTAGGGGGCTATATGTATGTATATAAAACTGGTCAGTTATTATTTTGACTAATATCCCTTTATTTTATTAGGTTATTAATTTAACTTCAAGATCTGCAAAAATTATATGGGAAGCACCTATGATCAGTGACCCTCAGATCGTTACAAGGAAACTACGATATAATGTGTTATTTAGTGATCGTGCCAAGGACTGCAAATACAAGAGTCTCTATAAAGGTGAATCATATGACTGCATTGTGCAGGATCTGCAACCTGGTCAGGTATACGTAGTTAGACTTCAGGTTAGTTTTAGTTTTATAATAATACTTACAAGGTTGTGTAAATTTGTGGAGAATAATTAAAATTTTACCTAGGCTCATTATGAAAAGCTGCAAGGTTCTGCATCAGATCCAACCGAGTTTACAACGCCACCATGTGAACCAGACCAGCCAATGCCGCCAAAACTGGTAATGCGTACAAAAAATTCCTTACATTTGCGTTGGACTAATCCAATGTCTAATGGAGCCCCTATTCAACACTATTTACTGGAGTATGACGAGGGTAAGCCCGGTTTACCAGTCACATCTCGCTCTGCACGCCAAAATTCTGGAAGTGATGTAATACATTTCGTCGAGGCAACGAAAACCAAAGGCAAACACTATACTCTCACTAAACTACAACCATCAACAATTTACAACTTTCGTCTTGCTGCTGTAAATGAAGTTGGTGCATCATTATATTCCAACATTTGCTCGTATAGCACATCGAGTAATCCGCCGTCAGCACCGAAGCCACCGAAACTTCAAACTAGCAGTTCTAGTTCCCTTCGCCTTTGCTGGGAGAGGCGACAACAGGATAACGATTATGTTTTACAAATATTTGATAGAGAGTCAGGACACGGCTATCTTAACGCCTATAACGGGCCTGACTGCGTTCACGAATGCTGCAAACTACGCCGTGCCACGTCTTATCAGTTTCGTTTGCGTTCTGAAAATGAAGCCGGGAGCTCCCCTTGGTCTAGTGAGGTTACTTTCCAGACACTACCAGAGAACCCAGGTAAACCAGGTAAACCACATGTGAAAGGAAAAATACATGGCACACATTTCCGAGCGAGATGGGACCCACCTACAGATACAGGAGGTGGCGAAATTCTTCGTTATTTTCTTGAAATCACATCTGGTGCCAAATTTGAACGCATCTATAGTGGTTCGGATCCAGAAGCCACATGTGATCGTCTACAGCCGGGTACAACATACCAGTTACGTACATCATGTGAAGGCCCTGCGGGTCCTAGTCCGTATTCTGATGTTGCACATATAACTTCAGAAGCTATAGTACCTGCGGCACCGCCACCCCCATATTATGACAATTCGCCAAGTCCATATGCAGCTGTCTTAAAAATTGATAAACCGGATTATAATGGAGGCGCGCCAGTGCAAGAATTTGAAGTGCAAATGAGACGTCCTTCAGATGCTCAGTTCGATGTTGATAATAAAACGAATGAGCAGTTGATTATATATCGTGGACGAGAAGCGTACTGTGTTGTTAAGGATTTAGAACCTGGTTGCTCTTATGAAGTACAAGTTCGTGCCATCAACCGAATTGGAGCAGGTGCTTGGTCATCATGGTTTCGATTTTCAGCAGCTGCCGCACCTCCAAACGCACCCAACAATTTAAAAGTAGTAGTTAAATCGGCAACACATTTATTCGTGAATTGGCAAGAGCCAATTTGTAACGGTGCACCGATCTTAGAATACTGTTTAGAAAATGCAACTGCTCAAATTAATTCAGATTCCGTTTTTGATAAATCATCACCACAAACACAGTCATACCAAATATGTTATCAGGGTGGACAAACGAGCGTCGATTTACGTAATTTATTACCTTTCACTATGTACTACTTTCGTGTAAGCGCTATGAATGCGGCTGGTGTCAGTAAGTGGTCAACGGATGTTAACGCACAAACACCAGCTGCCGTCCCTTCTGCTCCACATATACAAGACTGTGAATTTACCGCTAATGAGGTATCTCTAAACTGGACCGAACCTGAATGTAATGGAGCCCCGATTACTTCTTACGTCATTGAGTATGCTGAAAAATCAATTACTACAACGGATACCAAAACAACCTTCACAGTCACCGAATTAATGCCTGAGACAACATATAAGTTTCGTTTACAAGCCGTTAACAGCATTGGTGCTGGACCTTATTCTGCTTACGCCAAACTTACAACTTTGCCTTCACCTCCAGCACCTCCGGCCCTAGAATGTACAGGTGTTGGTCACAATTTTATAAAATTAAAGTGGGGTGATGGGAAGAATATCGATTTTACCAAATATTATGTAGAAATGTTTGTACAGCGTGCAAAAGAATATCAGATTGTCTATTCTGGAACTAATTGTATGTGTAAAGTGAATAAATTACAGGAGAGAACCTCGTATACCTTCCGAATATATGCAAGTACAGATCGTGCTGGTATTGGAGATTATTCGGATGAATATATTTTTAGTACGACTCCAACTTTGCCAAGTAGCATTAAAGCGCCGCGTGTAGCCATGGAAGGAGCTGCAGCATGCTTGCTAACACATGGTGCTGGTGGAGCAGGGGCCTTTATCCCATCTGGAATGCTTCCTGAAACACCAACTAGTTTCATTGCGGGGTTGGGAAACCTGTCCTTGGGCGTACCACTCACTCTCGAATGGCAAAATTCTAAGAACGCGTTCAGTGATCGCGTTGAGTATATATTGCAGTATGCGATTGGAAAAGATGGTGACTTTAAGCAGGTAAGTTAGAGCCGGTGCGAAATTCGCAACATATCTAGTTTTTATATGCGTGTTTAATAACCGCTGTTGTTTTTTTTTTTTTTTTTTTTTAATTTCAAGATATACCGTGGCTTGGAGACTAAGTTTACGATTGAAAATCTCGAACCTGGTGCTGTCTATCAATTTCGCGTTTGTCCTATTCGGGTTACAACATCCGGTGAAGATTTAAAAGGTCAATATACCTCTGCATTTCGATATCAAGTTCCACCTCTTACTGCACTCGAAGACATCGATAGCAGCTTATTTGAAAATATGTCCAACATATTTGGAAATGGTCCCGGAGTAGACAATAACAGCGGTAATGGTCCTATGGGCTGTCACGGGCATTCGCACATGGCTCATCATGTACACACTATGCACTCTCACCATTCACATAACCATTCAACCCACAGTCATTCACATCATAACAGCAGACAATCTGCATCCGGTCTTCATCATCGTTCTGTAAGTGCATCTGCTGCAAGTCCAAATAGTTGTAGCAGTAGTAGCAATATGAATGGTAATAGTAGCAGCAACAATGCTGGAAGTACCATACTTATTGGACCCAATTCTATCGGCTTAATTCCACTGGGTACCGCTATGGCCAATGAACTGGCCGCTGTCGGGTTTGCAAGCTGTGATGATCCATTACATCATCACCATCATCATCATCATCAATTTAATGGAGGTGGCGTTAGTACGAAAATAGACTCTGAAGGATCTTCTTCGACTGCGACATCGTTTCTTTCGGCCACCGCAAGTAGTCTGCTAACAAATAATGCATTATTAACACATGGCAGTGCTCCAGCCAATCATATACAACAACATGGTGCTATACGACGAAGTATAAGCAAATTAACTACATTATATACAAATCGAAAACGTTTCACTGATCAAGAAAAAGCTGTTTTATTTATGGTTTGCTTTCTCTTTTTCACCTTTTTGTTTGCAACTCTTGTTAAGGCTCTCATGCGATAAGCTTATGGCATTTATAGATAAAGAAAACTTATTATACATGATGTAAATGCTGTAAATAACAATTAGACTATATACATACAGATTCGTTTAACTCAACAAAAAATAAATAAAATATATAAAGCATTTATTGTGAATAAAATCATATGTACGTACTATGAAATATTTTACTTGAGCTTAACTAAAAAGAATTTACCTAATTTTTTTTTATTTAGTATTTACTTGCTTAGAAACGTACATATATATATATATAAATATATGCGTACATATTAGTATCCAAATTATAAAAATTAAAATATGCTATTTGTAATATAGTCCATTTTTTAGCCGATGCCGTGTGGGTGTAGTATAAAATTTTTTAATTCGACCTTCCAAACCGAAGCAAATTGGAAACAAATTAAATCCATTGTGAAAATAGTTGGATAACACTTTCGGTTGGTAAAATCGGTTTTACCAATTAGTTGGGTTCTTTGATAGCTATATGACACTACGTATTTTGAATAGTATCTTTTTCTATTTTTTGTATTTATTGTGCGAAAGGAAGGGTCTTATACAATTATCATATTGGTACAAACGGGCAAGCTATGTTAAAAAAATAACGAAAAATAATGGAAATAGAAACCAGACTGTAAAAAAATAAATCAAAAATTTTTTATTTTTTGGCACTTGGACGTTTCTCCTCTATTTTATGGGAAAATTTTTTTGTTTACATTTTTATGTTGAAAGTTTTGTGCGCGAATTTAAATGAAACTCGTTTTGCTTGTGAAAAAAATAAATTCAATGGACATTCAAACAATTTTTTGGTTCATTGTCGTGTGTCTCTTGTAAAAAAAAACAGTGCAGAAAAATAAAGCAATTTCAGGTAAACAAAAACATGTCAAACGGTGCTCCTTGTGCACATGCGTGTAGTCTTTGTCTCACTCCTAAAGTAAAAATACGTAGTGTCATATAGCTATGAGAAAAAGAATTTCTATAAATAAATTTTTAAATGTAGAAAGCCTGGTTTATATTGTGAAAGTTCTGGGTACGTGTTGGTACATATGTATGTATATGTATATGTGTAATTATAAACATGGTGGAAGTTTACTGCTTTTTAACATTCATACTAAGTAGTTAAATAAACTGTATTTTTTATGAAACCAAAATAATTATTATGTAAAATTAAAAAAGAGCACACACTCTCACCCATAAAATTTGTTATGCAATTGCATTATAATTTTACCACACAATTGGCAACTGTGATATTTAAATTTTAGTTAATTTTTTGCAAAAACATTTTTCAATATCCAACAATGTTGCTTTTTCGAGGCCGTAACTGAGAGTACTGGGAAAGTACTGTTCTTGCTGGGAAAAATTTTGACAATTTTAGAAAGAATAGCCTAGATGTGTTTTGAGCGAATTTTTACAAAATTTAAAAATTTTTTTTTTCAACTTTTTTTAAGTTGAAGCTTTGAACTTTCCAAAACAATGTTTAAGTGCTATTATCATAACTACAAAAACTAAATTGCAATCTCAAATAATTTCAACCAAAGTGCATCAATTGAAGGTCATTTCTTAAGTATATTTTCCCGTTTTCTGAATAGTATTTCTTGATGGTGAGAGACATTTCCTTGTTAATTTAAAACCTACCATAACCAAGGTTGCCGTTTTAGCCGAAATGTACCATTTCTGGCACGAATTTTTTTCCGGGTACGGAACTTCCAAATTTGGTACGTTTTTGCCATTTTAACGTACTCAATTTTTGATTTTGCTGAAGCACTTGACCGCGTTAAACATAAACTAAATTATTTTTAAAATATTTTGAAAGATTTTAAATTTTTCATAAAGTTTTGACATTATTGAGCAAACTAACTTTACAGAGCTACTCATTACATTTGTTAAAAAAGGTTGCCGGCACAAAAAAGCAGAACAAAAACAGAACATTTGCTTAAAAACAGAACATGAGTTAGGGCCTTTCTATATTAGTGCAACGATATGTTGTTTGGCACAGCAAAATGGAAAATATTTGTTCATTTTATTATTGCAGAAATTGTTTGACGCACAGGCAAAGTATAAATTTATATGTTTAAAAAAATGTCGTCTCGTATACATTTGAAGACGTGTATAGATAAAGGTAACAAAACTAAAATTTCGAAAAGGTGAATTTCAATATTCCGTTTGGGTCAAATTAAGTTAAAAGTCTTAAATTCGTATACAAACAAATGGGCGTAAATGTAAAGTTTTAATGAAAAATGCTGTTTTATGACCTGGATTTTGTATATGCATAAAAAGTATCCACCCAAAAGTAAGGCATGACACCTCTAATAATGTAATGCAATGTAAGTTTGCGAACGTGTGCATATGTGTCTGCAATTCAAACCCACACACACATAAATACATAATTGCAAATGTTATCTTTCCTCTATGTAGGTACATATGTACGTATGCAATTCAAAACTTCTATCAGCATTCCAGCTATGCAGTATATATTTCTTCGATTTATTAGTGAATAGTTTTTTATCAAGTACCTACACATCCCTTTGTAATGAAGCCTTAATTCACAACCCTAGCTGACACAATTTTTGAAAATACGTTTTTCGCAGATTTTAGTGTGATAGGTATTAAAAAACACGCATTAATATTGTTTTAACTACTGACGAAGTTAAACCAAATCGTTAAACTTTTTTTGGTTTTTTGTTTCTCCTGTAAAATTTTAAATGTGTCAGTTACCGCCTTTTGTGAATTAAGATTTACGATATATTATAAAGCATGAACTGCATGCATAATATTAAAGTGACATTGCAAAACCCTATATGCATGTTCATGTACTGCTATTTATCTGTGTTCCAGCAAATACAGTCTTTATAGCTCAAACAGAATCAGTCCGTCAATACGTTAGTTGCGTGACGTACGTCAATTTTAGAGCAAATTCTATTTTGACGTATCTGTCGTGTCTGGCGTTACGCATACAAACACCCGCAGTCTACTTTGGTGTCAATTGTTTCAAAGTACTGACGTACTGATTCTGCTGAACGCTTTAATTCTCGAGTCCAAAAATATGCTGAAGAACTGTACAATAAACCGACTAGATAATGATTTTGCTTGAGAGCCTGTGTTTTTTGAGCGGTCCTCTGATGTTCGAGATCTCTCCTTATTTTATCTACCCCTAATCAATATTGAAAAAAGTTACTTTGTTTATACTCATACATAAGACGATTTAGTTCAATTCGTTCAATTTCAAAACACATTTTTTAACGAATTTTCGAACCGCCTTAAAAACTTCTTGCGTTTTACTTCAAAGTAGCTTTCAAATGTGTCGTAGAAATTCGATTTGCAATATTTCGGTTCAAAAGACGGCCCACAATGAAATAACGTCACAATAAACCCGAGGCGATAGCCACCATATGAAATAGAAACATGTAATTTCATGAAATTGAACATAACAAAGCCCGAGAAAAAAATGCCCGACTTCATTTTGTGACGATAGATTTCTTTCTATTGTCATCGCCCCACTCGACAACAAAACATGCCAAGGTGGTCGCATTTATTTATTTTTTGTTAAAAATTTAGAAATATATCGCTTCCCTCTATAATGACGCAATTGTCAATTTCCAAGTTTCGAGATAACGTGCACAAAAGCTTTAGAAAGTATATTTTGTAAGTCCGAAAATAAAGTAGTGCAAGGTCCTTCCTAAGTTCCACAAATGCATATTTATTGTTTTTATTATCTTCGTGTGTTTTTTTTCTCTTGAATAAATTTCCCTAGAACTGTATTAAAAAAATTAAATTCAAAAGGCATCGATGGATGCAATTTTCGAACTTTTGATAATTTGCAAATTTAGAGAACAATCTCATCAGGCGGTTATTTACACTTATAATAAAAGTTCGAAAAGCCAACATTTTGATTTGCATATCTTTATAATAGAACGATTTATCTAAAAATGGGTTGGTTAAAAAGTTGGTTCTTTTTAACAATTCCTACAAAGTAGCTAGTTAAAAGACAACTTTAGGTTTGTTTACTAACCAAAAAAAAGTTCAGAGCAGGTTAGAGTAGAGCAGAGAAGGGCAGCTGTCAAAATAGAAAAAGAACAACTCAGAGCAGAAATTCCATGAAACGATAGTTTCTTTTTATTTGTTTTTTTTTTTGTTTTAACTCTCAAAATTTATGCAAATGCACGTAAAACTAAAAAAGCTAGAGCAGAAATTTGTGATCTGGATTACTCTAGTTTTGTTTTGAGCGTACTCAGGAAATAAAAGATAGAGCAACCTAGAGCAAGAAAAGTGTTCGTTAAACACAATTTTGTGAAATATCTCAATCTGGCGTAAGCTAGAGCAGCTCAATAAACAAACCTTTTATTTATCAGTTGATAATTTCCTCTTGCAGGGCATATATCCCCCTACAACTGTCACATTAATTCAAGACTTATCAATCCCGGCATTTTGGCTAAATATGTGAATTTATTTATGAAAATGGTAATATTTTCTTGATGTGCAATATTTTTTATAAATTTAATTTTTTTGTTGATTTTGTTACTTTAAAAACACTGAGACTCCCAGTAATTAACAAAACTGGGGGTCTACAACACCCAGTGTCTAAGCGGGGTCTTTGTTTATTAAATATTTGAATTTTTTTATTGAATTTTAAGTCCTCCAAAACAAAAACTGAGTTAAAAATGATTTTAAACCTTACAATTTCTAACGCTAAATATTGTATTGCTGCTTTATTTACTGCTTAAGTTTGGGGGCGTGACAGGGCCGCTGCAATCTGACTTGTCTAGATTCTAGGCTATCCCACATTTCCACTAGTGTCTTTAAAATTAATCAAGAATTTGTTTTTATCTCAATGTGGGAAGCATTTCGTCGGCTAAGAGTGTAAACCTGAAATCCCGTTCTTAGCCAAATGGACTTTTTGATGCGGTTCGAAGCAGTAGCCGATTCTGCGGTTGGCAAACGAAAAAAAAGCCTCAAAATAAATATACAAATATCAAAAAAAATTTGATGAGAAAAGCTGCTAAATCCGGTCACTGTCGCCCGGTCACTGTTCTATTCTTAGCCGACATGTGGCTATGTATGATTACACTATATGACAAATTAAATTGTTTTTCAAGATTTAGAAAACCAACTTTTTTGACATAAGTAAAATAATGGCATTCTCAGTTAGCCCCCAAAACTTATTTATGGGCTTTCGAAGTTAGACCCCCATTTTTTACTTATGTCATAATCTCTTCAAAAAAGTTGGCCCATCCGGCTGCTGTACAGTGTTATTGCAATTCGAAACATCGAAAACAATAAATGTGTATGCATCTGTAACGATCGATTTTGTTATGATTCATATGGTTTAACAAAAATACTTTACATGATTTGTGCCTTCAGATTTGCAGCTCATTTCAAATTTAAAAACCAAACACTTATCGAGCTCTTATTCAATTTTCCACATTGCATTTGTATGTAAACAGGGAGGTTTACATTCATATATAGCATTTAAGTATACATATATGTAATATGCAGAGCTTACCGAAGTTGTATAGCTATTACAGTTAAGGATTTTTGTTTCTCAAATTTAAGTTTTGAAATACAGGCTTTGTTTTAAATTTATATCCGATATATTAATTATTTTCTATAAACTCTTTTAAGTGAAAAACATAAAAGGAAATCTCTGGAAAACTTAAGTAAAGCTTTCTTTCTGCTTTTGCATATATGTATGTATGTATAGTAAGTATGTATATTTAATTTTTTAAATGCTCTGCATGAAAAAATTAAACATTTTAACGCAATTACGTCTTGTATGTATGTAAATGTGTACGTATTTTCCTAACCATATGACCATAAAAAAAAATTTATAAAACTTTTCTATATAGTAATAATATTAAAATCGGGTGAATTGGAAAATGATCCAACACTTAAACTATTGATTATGATGAAAATACTTAAAAATAATAAATATTGCGAGATGTATGTGGAATGGAAACTGAATAAATAAAATTAAACTATGTGCATTATTTAGTAACGGTGTGAGGTGTATTGCAAACAATTATTACTATATACAAACGTACATAAATACATACCTATAGAAATGCCACACGAATGACGAATTATAAGAAAAATCACCAACAAAGCAAAATTTATTATAAAATATATATATTATTAATATGATTATTTGTTTACTATTATAATTATAGCATTAATGATGCAATACAAAAAATATTAAGTCTATATAAAAAAATTATTTCAAATATATACCTAAATAAATATATTATATATACACACATGTATATATACTATATATACATATTCTATATGAAATAAATTACAATAATATACATAAAAAATATTACAAATGTTTTTTTTTAACTTCTTCAGGGTATGCGTTAGTATAAGTTAACCTACCATCCAGAAAATGCAATTTGTTGTGACTAGTAATTTCGCCCTTGCTGCAAGATCCTGATCCCCTGGTATATTTCAGAACCATATACACACATGCTGAACTATTCGCAATATAAGAGCGACATACTCCCAAAATTCGGATGTAAAAAAATTCTAAAATTACACTACCCAACAAATTTTCAACAATTTCCTGAGGATTCCAATATGTAAACATTTGATTTAAAAGTAGAATAGTTTTCGAGATATTTTGAAATTTCAGTTTTTGAGATTAAAAAAAAAGTAGCTTCACTAATCTGTTAATATCTCCGCCAATAACATCTCGAAAAATGATTAAAATTGACGTTAAACTAACTGAGTTATGACCAACCAACCATTTTTTTCATCCAAATTTTGAGCTATTTTCGACATTTTTCTACTGCACACTGACGTTGTTTACACTGACTTTAGTAAAGCTTTCGACAAAGTGTGTCACTCATTACTTATTTATAAACTTGATCAGTTGGGCTTCCATCCGGTTCTCAATCGCTGGATATCTTCTTACCTTAGTGATAGGACTCAAAGAGTAGTGTTCAAAAATAGTTTATCTGATGTTATTAACGTCTCTTCAGGTGTTCCTCAAGGGAGCCATCTCGGTCCGATTCTGTTCTTGCTGCTCTATGCTACAATCAGACTTAGATACCCTAGTTACTTGGTGCGATTTAAATTATATGCCACTAAATCTTAAAAAAAGTAAATACTTGCATTTCTCACGTGGAACTTTTCAGCCGGCTTCCTATACAATTAACAATTATAGTCTTCAGCAGGTTCACGACTTTGTAGACCTGGGGGTTACTATGGATAGCAAGCTTAGTTTCAACCATCATATTAACGCAGCAGCCGGTAAGGCTAGAGGTGTCTAGCACTTGTCAAACGATGGTCTAAAGAATTAAGCGACCCTTATAACTAAGGCTATTTTTACTTCATTAGTCAGACCGATACTAGAATATGGTTCAATAGTCTGGAACCCGCGCTACCAAGTCCATATAGACAGGCTAGAATCAGTCCAAAAACAATTTTTACTTTTTGCATTAAGTGATTTTCATTGGAATTCTTATATAATCTACCGCCTTATGCTAGTCATTTGAAACACATAAATCTTCACACCCTTTCCAGTCGGAGGAAAATGCTTGGAATTGTTTTTATGATTAAGTTACTAAATGGATCTCTCTCAAGCCCGTTTCTTCTAAGCGAAGTAAATTTCAATATACCCTCTCGGCCATCACGTTATTTTAAACCACTTGTCTTGAAACAGTGTATGATTATAACTCTCATTCTAGCACATTTGATGTTTCAGACTCGCTTTTCCGCATAAAAGAATCTATTCTCTCTGTCCTTAATACCGGTCCCACTCCCGCTCTACACTTCAAATTTGATGTTAGCCGAGCACCAACATGGCTTCAGGAAAGGTAGGAGCCATAAACACTCAGATAACTGGCGGACTAAATCAAAATAGACCCAATGACAGGACGGTTCTAGTTGCTCTTGATCTGTCTCAAGCTTTTGACACAGTTAATCATGTGCAGCTGGTGTCCGATTTGGAAGACTCGTCACTCCCCCTTTCTTAAGCGTTGGTCCGCCAATTATCTCAGTGGTCGTCGGTCGTCTGTTGTGTTCAGGAACTGTTGTGTTCAGGAACAAAAAATCAAAAGCCAGGAGGATCAAACAAGGGGTACCCCAGGGTGGTGTCCTTTCCCCGTTATTGTTTAACTTCTATATTTTGAAGCTTCCTCCTCCACCAGAGGAAGTTACGTTGTTTCTTACGCAGACGACTGCATGATATTGGCAACAGGCACTTCCTTCGATGAGCTGTGCTGTTGTTGATGTTGTTGTTAACAGCAAAACACTCCCCGAAGGTTTTGGGGAGTGATGCCGAAATTGGGATAGTGTAGTAGATTAAACTCCTACATATCCAGACTGAACCCTGACGTGGCGAATGAATGTCCGGCATGCGGCTCGTCCCCCCATAACACCAACCACCTATTCACTTGCTCTACGGAGCCCACTCTTCTAACACCATCTCCCTTTGGTTCAACCCTATTGAAACAGCTACTTTCCTAGGACTCCCGTTAGAAGATATTGATGACAATTTAGGCTAAGAAAAGTACGCGTTGAGCAGGGCTACATCTCGTTACAACAACAAGGGTTTAAATCTGCCTTTCGGACGTTCCTAAAACGTACATTATATTTGAGGTGATACATATATGATTTTCCTAAAATTCTGGGAATTGGTTAGTGCTACAAAAAAATTGTATATACACGATTAATAGAGGAATAAACAAGGACTTGAACTGCATTAACATTATCTTGATGGAGAAGTTCGATTTAATTTTGTTCGGAGTCCCCGTTCGGACGTTCCAGTTTTGCTCTAAAAGGAAACAAAATTTTTTTTCACAACAAAAAAATATTGAGCACATATTTTATTGCAATTAACTCACTTAAGCAAAAATGTACATTACTTGCACATTCTGAATGCCATAATTATTCATACTAGTATCGCTTGTGATCGAAAATTCGACCAATAAAATTTTAAGAGGCCGTGGGGTCGCTAGCCCCGTACCGCCTATACCTCAGTTTTTTTCAATCAGAAACTGTGTGATGGAGAAATAAAAATTGAATGATATTTAAAAGGTATGTATGTTATTTTTTACTACAAAGTTTATTTTGCGTCCGGACGGTTGAAAAACCCTCTTCTTAAGCTGCATAGGAACATGGCTAGATACTTGTATAATTCATTTTTCTCCAGGCGCTTTTGTAGGAAATTAACTACTCAGCAACAAAAAAAATATTGATGATAGTCGGAAGCACCTAAGTTTTGAAGAGCCGGTGTTCTAATATCTTTGGCCTAGATTCATTTTCAAATTTTTTTCTTTGGTTGACACATTTTCGGAAACACCCATAAATTTTTTTGTACACGTTATTATCCATCATACAGCCTACAGGGAATGAATAGCCCATAATACCGAAAACTATCAACTACCGCAATGTTTGGCGGATTTTGCAACAAAACCATGCCCCTTAAAACTAATATTCTAATTATATTTGCTATACCTTATATATGAAATAAAAGTAAACAACATAGATACATATGTAGCAAAATGTTTGTTTATTTAATAAGAAAAAAAAGGTATACATTTTTTAGCAACTATTGCAGCCTATACATTTATTCTGTTTTTAAAGCCCTGAATGACTTGTCTGCAACTGTTCAATTGAAACTGATAGCTGTTCCAAACGTTGAACCAACTGTAACATATTTTCTTGAGCCTTAGCTGCACTAAAATCGTTGACATTTTCTAGTGAATCTTCTTCAGCTGCAGCCAGCTCAAAGTGTAGTTTTGCTAAGCTTTCTTGTTGCTCACGTATTTTTGTCATTTGTTCCATCGTGCAGCCTGACCCTATTAAAAAGATAATTATTTCTTTAAAAAGTTCAAAATAGAATATATATGTGCATACCAAAAGCCTTCAGTTTACCAGAATGGAAATCATCAAGGAGACCCAAAAGAGCTCTTTCCATATGCTTTACGTCCGGCACTTCTGAGACAAATGAGTGATGTTTAATAGGGCGATCGTCAAATTGGTCGCTATTTGGGCCACTGTCAGCAGTGCTGGTGTTAATTATAGAAGGATCAAAGCTTTTCGCCTTTCCATTTAATATCCGAGTTAAGTCTTTATATAAAGACTTATCAACAGTATCTTTATCAGTAATTTGATCATTGACCATGAAATCGCTCTTATTGCAAAGAGTTTCGCTATTGATTACTGTGATGCTGTTTACACTCTGATCGTCAATCTCTTTTTAGCTCAATTATAGTA
Source organism: Campiglossa producta (assembly GCA_964058755.1). Lineage (NCBI taxonomy): Eukaryota > Metazoa > Arthropoda > Insecta > Diptera > Tephritidae > Campiglossa > Campiglossa producta. The sequence continues at coordinate 308,646 of CAXKVI010000003.1, read as the reverse complement.
TCACAATAATGATTTGTAGGGTTTTACATTTGTAGCAGGATTCGACATACAAATTAAAATAATATAAAAATAAAACAAATAAATTAAAAATTAAAAGGCAGTAACACAAATAAAACAAATGTATATATCGTTACCTTAATTCACAAAGGCCCTAATTGACACATTTTTCGATAGTAAGTTTTTCACATATTTAAGTATGATATTAAAAATTCACACTCACTACAAATCAGAGCTGTCAATTTTGATTAGTGATTAGTAATTGATTGATTAGAAGGTTTTTTTAATTAGTAATGATTATTTTAATTGCTTTCAAGTCATAATGACGCTTAACCGCCTAGGCGATTTTGGCCGTTTCGTATCAAAGCACGCCAGTCATTCATTTTTAGTGATAACTGACGCCAATTGGAAATCCCAAGGGAGTTCAAGTCATCCTCCACCTGTTGTTTCCATCTCAGTCGAGGCCTCCCCCTTCCTCTGCAGCCGAATTCGTCAATAGTAAAACTTTCTGTGCTGGAGCTTCTTTTTCCCATTCGCATAACATGACCCAGCCAGCGGAGCCTTTGGGCTTTAATCCGCTGAACTATGGTCAGGTCTGCGTAAAGCTCGTACAGCTCATCCTTCATCGATGCCGTTGGCATCACGGGAAGGACCATAAATCTTCCGGAGAGCTTTTCTCTCAAATACTCCAAGGGCCATCTCATCTTCTCTGGACACTGTCCATGATTCCGAGCCGTACTTATAGAGCGTGATCTTTGTTTGTCGAGAGAGGACTTTACTTCTCAATTGCTTACTTAGTCCAAAGTAACACTTGTTGGCAAGAGTGATTCTCCGTTGGATTTCTAGACTGATATTATTTTCGGTGTTAATGCTGGTTCCCAAATAGACGAAATCTCTCACCGTTTCAAACTTGTAGCCATCAACGGTGACTTGGCTGCCAATGCGCAGGTGCGCCGATTCTTTCTTTTTTCGCTTCCTTATCCAGTCCAGAGAAGGCAGCGCTTACGGCGCGGTTGTTAAGGCCAATGATATCAATATCATCGGCATACGCCAGCAATTGCACGCTCTTGTAAAAGATTGTACCATTGCGGTTTAGCTCTGCTGCTCGAATTATCTTCTCCAGCATCAGATTGAAGAAATCGCACGAAACGGAGTCGCCCTGTCTGAAGCCTCGTTTGGTTTCAAATGGCTCAGAGAGGTCCTTCCCGATTCTGACGGAGCTGTTGGTATTGCTCAGTGTCATTTGGCAAAGCCGTATAAGCTTTGCACGGAAGTCAAATTCAGACATGGCGGCATACAGGCAACTCCTTTTTGCGCTGTCAAAAGCGGCATGCAGGGCATGTATTTAAGATTGTATCATTAAGTCTGGATAAGTAGGAGTTTAACCTTACACTATATCCAGACCTAAGCAATGCCAAGGTCACTCTTGTCTCCCTTGGTAAGGTGCGTTCTTCTTCAGCAATATCCGGTGGAGGACTGTTCAGAACGGGATTCACAGGTAGAGATCCGACAAAAGTGTCTACCGACTCGGTGTGGATGTCGGTTAGAGCCCGCTTATGATTCTGCAGATCAAACGGCAAGGTAATATGATGCCGGATCTCATCATAACGCGTACGGAGATGTCTCCTTATGTCTCTCGGGGGCGGATCTATGTCCAAAAGATGACGGTTTGGATGTGCTGGCTTGTGGCAGTTCATAAGGAATTGTCTGCTCAGCATTTCCGCATGCTCTTTTACATTGAGCAGTTTTGCCTCCTGATGGAGGTGAGACTCGGACGATATGAGGAGACATCCCGTAGCAGTTCTGATGGCAGTATTTTGGCAGACTTGTAACTTCGTCCAGTTGGTGTTATGTACATTAGGCCAAAGAGGTTTCTTTGTCTTTTCCCCAAGTACTGCCGGCAAGTGGCTTGAGGATCTTGTTGCGACCACGTACCTTTGAGACCATTGCAGACACATGACCAGCAAATGAGAAAGTATTATCCAGTGTCATCCCTAATAACTTTGGGTGGCTGACAGTTGGTAGCTTAGTGCCATCAACGAAAATATCTAATTCATTTCTCACTTGGTGCGTCCATGTCGTAAAAAGCGTCGCCGTTGATTTTGTCGGAGATATTGTCAGATCTCGCTCAGTGAAAAACCTGGAAAGGTCGCAGAGGTAACCATTGATTCTCGTACAGAGTTCATCAGTATAGGGGCCCTTCCCCGTCGCCATTATTGTACAGTCGTCGGTATATGAAACGACGGAGACGCCCTCTGGTGGTGGGGGCATCTTCGATAGATAGAAATTAAACAGTGTCGGGGATAGGACACCACCCTGTGGCACCCCCTGTCTAATACGTCTAGGTTTTGATGTTGCGTTTCTAAAGTTAACCGACGCCTGCCGTCCATTCAAATAATTACCGGTCCATCTCTTTAAACCATCAGGTATCTGTGTCTAAAACAGATCTTGTATGAGAGTGGCATGGTTGACTGTGTCAAATATGTGATGTAGAAACAGAGAGAGACTGGTGCTCGGAGTTGCCCATGTCTAAACTGCTCCGGTGGGAGCGAGAGTGTTGAGCTGCTGCGCGTGATGTTGACGCCACAAGGCACGAGCAACAGTCTGGAGTTTGTGTGGCGGGTATAGCAGAAGTGCTGCTAGTCGTTAAGACATTATTATTATTACTATTAGTATTGCTACTAGAAAGTGGCGGTAGGGGTGCGCTTGAACGGCGCTTACCGCGGGACGCCCGAGGGCGCAAACAACAAGGGGCCACGAAAGTACGGGGTCTGTGGATGTTAAGGTTAAGCCCTGAACATCCAGATTTATGGAGCCATCTCTTACACGAGAAGCATTGCACAGAATGCGGCCGTTTAATATATATCTTTTTGCAACAGACACTGCATATCCATTCTTTTGGTCCGGGGTTCGGCTCAACGCCCGCCCGTAACAATAGAATATCTCGCAGCCCGGCTGCAAGGGGGGAGGATGATAGTTTCGGAATGGGACAAAACATACTAAACAGGGTTACATTGAAAGTGACAGTCCTTGGCCGAGGTAAAACCCCGGGTGGTTCCACTGCGCAGAGATCCATGGCGATGTCCTGGGTTTTCTGCTCTGAGAAGTGACTGTACATAGGGAACCAATCTGGAGGCATGCACTAGTCTGACCAAATTCTGCATAAGAGCTGATGTATGCTTTTTACCAGCTCTTCGCCTCCGTGTTTGAACAGCTCGGCGGGTAGTCCGTCTTTTCCAGGCGCTTTGTTGTTTTTGAGCCGGGATATAGCTATCCTCACTTCTTCATAGTCAGGTGGTGGGACGACCTTTCCATCGTCAGGGAGTGGGGTATCAGGTTCAACGTCTCCCTCGCCATTTAGCAGTGAGGAGAAGTGCTCCCTCCATAACTTAAGTACATTCTGTACGTCAGTTACCAGGTCGCCATTATTGTCCTTACAGGAACTTGCCCCGGTCTTTAAACCTTCCGACATCCGCCGGATCTTTTCATAGAATTTTCGGGCATCGTTCCTGTCAGCCAGCATCTCAAGCTCCTCACACTCACGCCTTTCGGCCTCTCGTTTCTTTTTTCTGAAAAGGCGTCTCTCTTCCTTCTTCGCCTCACGATAGCTTTGCCATACACTGCGGGTTGCGCCCGTTCGCAACGTCTCCCTGTATGCAGCGTCATTTTTGTCCGAGGCTGTGGTGCATTCCTCATCGTACCAGTTGTTCTTGCGGGCTCGCTGAAACCCTATAGTGGCCTCAGCGGCGGTACGTAATGAATGAGAGATATGCTTCCATTGTCCATTGTCTGTGTCACGCGCAGCTTCTCGACGTCAAACTTTCCTTCCGTTACTGTGCGTACTTTCTTCGCTGCACAGAGGCGTGTGCGTATCTTGGCTGCAACAAGATAATGGTCCGAGTCGATATTGGGACCGCGTAGGGTACGCACGTCTAGAACGGTGGAGCTGTGTCTGCCGTCGATCATGACATGATCAATATGGTTTCTTGTTCTTTGATCAGGGGACAGCCAGGTGGCTTGGTGTATTCGCTTATGCTGGAACCTGGTACTACTGATGACCATATAGCGGGAAGCGGCGAAGTCAACGCCCGCTTGCAGCCGCACCTCATGGTGAACAGACGCTGCGCAAAAGACCTCGGCAAGCCCTTAAACCAAGTATGTCAGAGTGGCCCCACCGAGGCTCCCTCTCTTTCTGCCGCGAGCCCAGAGTGTACGAACGAGGACGCAAGAGTCGGGATTGGGCAAGGTCACACAGCAACCACACCCCACTACACTCTGATAACACTAGTTTACAAATAATTAATTTGAAAATATACCAAGATATTCATGTATGTATATGGGTGAATTGGCACTGATATGCCAAGCACAAAACGTATTTCAAACATTTTTTGTATGGGTAGGTTTTCGAGATATCGGTAATTTTGTGTTTTTCAGGTATCACTTTATTCAAAAATTCTTTTCGCCAATGTTGCAAAAGCGATGGAGCTAAGCGATACCTCCTTCGAAAGGATATTAAAATACGCTTCTAACGTTGATGGCACTAAGCTACCAACTGTCAGCCACCCAAAGTTATTAGGGGTGACACTGGATAATACTTTCTCATCTGCTGGTCATGTGTCTGCAATGGTCTCAAAGGTACGTGGTCGCAACAAGATCCCCAAGTCACTTGCCGGCAGTACTTGGGGAAAAGACAAAGAAACGTTGCTAACTACATATAAGGCCATTGGCCGACCAGTCTTTGACTATGCTGCACCCATATGGTCGCCTAATGTACATAACACCAACTGGACGAAGTTACAAGTCTGCCAAAATACTGCCATCAGAACTGCTGCGGGATGTCTCCTCATGTCTTCCGAGTCTCACCTCCTTCAGGAGGCAAAACTGCTCAATGTAAAAGAGCACGCGGAAATGCTGAGCAGGCAATTCCTTCTGAACTGCCACAAGCCAGCACATCCAACCCGTCATCTTTTGGACACAGATCCGCCCCCGAGAGACATAAATAAACATCTCCGTAAGCATTATGATGAGATCCGGCATCATATTACCTTGCCGTTTGATCTGCAGAATCATAAGCGGGCTCTAACCGACATCCACACCGAGTCGGTAGACACTTTTGTCGGATCTCTACCTGTGAATCCCGTTCTGAACAGTGCTCCACCGGATATTGCTGAAGAAGAACCAAGGGAGACAAGAGTCACCTTGGCACAGCTTAGGTCTGGATATAGTGTAAGGTTAAACTCCTACTTATCCAGACTTAATGATACAATCTCAAACACATGCTCTGCATGTGGTAGGACCCCCACGATACTCCACATCTCTTCAATTGTTCATCTGAACCTACTCTTCTAACCCCTCTGCCCCTCTGGACAAACCCTGTTGAAACTGCACGTTTCCTTGGACTCCCCTTAGAAGAGCTTGATGAAGATCTTCGGAATGATCATACTTTCTAGACAGGGCAATGCATTGTTAACAACAACAACAACGTATAAAATGTAGGGGTGGGTCAAACCATCGCTGAGCAATAGCTGGCCAAAGTCGAAATTTTGTCGAATTTTTTCGGTTTTTGAAAAAAAGTTAGATTTTAAAAATGTTTTTTTCATGCGAAGTTGTAAAAATCAGGAATTTTTTATTTTTTCGAAAGTTAGTGTGTATAATTGCAAACACTTTAAGCGTAATATTACCAAGATCTAGGAAAAACTGTATTTTTGGCGATTTTTTTGTAACTTTCAACATCTCTACTTTTAATAGAATTGTAAAAGGTCGATGTCTGTGTATTGTAGATATGCAAACAAATATTCATAGTATTAATCATTACTAAGTCAATAAAGTCCAAATCAATCGTTTTTAGAATTTTTGTCGGTCTGTGCCAAATCACCCATATGCATAAATGTCCTGGTATTTTTTGGCTGTAAACTAGTGTAATTTGTCCTTTTATATCTAAACGGCTAGTGCCGGACATTTCTCGTTTGATACCCTACGGGTACGGTCGGATAGTTCTATTTGAACACTTATAAGGCTAGGCTCACACTGCAACCGGCTTCGGCCGTCCGGCAGCAATCACACATGTGTTTTAAATGAACTCCTCTATTTAATCCGATTTCACCCGAATGTAAACAAACTTTGGCCGCCCGATAAAATAGAACGCGTTCGAATTTCTCTGATGAGACCGGATGAAAAAGTCGGTTGCAGTGTGAGGGTAGCCTAAATATGCTACACAAATTAAAACATAGGCATACCAACTATGTCCAAAAGAGACTTGTAATGATCAATTGATCAAAAATTAAGCGGTTATTATCCATAGAGAGATGTCCGGGATTAATAAATTGCGTCCACAATGGGCGACGTAGTCATTTATGCGCATTTCACATTTGATTAACTATCGTACAGTATACTATTAACAAGTTATTAACAAGTGCCCTGCGGGTTAGGGGTTTAGAATATGCCCGAGGTAGGCATACCGGTCGTAAGAGGCGACTAATATGCACATAGGTAATGACGTGCTACTCGATGGTTGATCTACGGATATGATTCCTCTCACCTCTCATTACCCATCTTCTTCTTCCTCACGGAAGGAGGGATGACATGACCTAGAAGGTTCCACTGGTCATACCAAATCGCTACCACGACAGTCGGGCAGTACCGCAAGGGAGTACCGCAGCGTACCGGGGTCATATCCGGCCAAGCACTGTCAACTTCGGCATCACTCCTCAAAACCTTCGGGGAGTGTTTTGCTGTTAACAACAACAACAAGTTGTAAATTACACCGTTACATTCCATATTTATCATATTAATATTTTATCATCATTATCAGTCCATATTACATATACCTTTTTAAAAATAATAGACTGGATGTGCAAAACCGCCAGTCTTCTGTTAAAGTTGTAGTTCGACCACTTGATGGGAACTAGTACGAAAGATCTCGAGATTTTTCCTCCAGGGATATTTATGTGCATGAATACATGCATTTATATAAAAGAACTTCTTGCTTCACATATACATTTGTATGTTGGTGCAAGTGAATATTTATGTATGTACATATTTTTCTACAACAGTACTGGAAAAATCAAAAAATCAAAAGTAATCAAAAGTTATCATTACTTTTGATTATTTTTGAATTTTTGATTTTTTTTGGATTTTTTTAATTTTTTCGAGTTTTTTTGATTTTTTTTTTTAATCAATTGAAAAATAATCATTAAAAAGTGAAAGTAATTGATAATCAATCATTAGGTGGCTTCTCAAAAAATAATCAATGAAATGCTAATCATTACCGATTAGTAATCAATTATTAACAGGTCTGCTACAAATTTTAAGGAGTTACTAGCAGTAATAACGGAGATATTCCAAATTTACAAAGCTATATTTGCATGCGTTCAATGTAAAAAATTGTTTGTTTTTTGCTTCTCCTGTAAAATTTTGTTTATGTCAGTTAGGGCCTTTGTGAATTAAGGTAACGATAAATACTATGTATGCCGATAGCCCTGGTAGCTAATAATAATAATAATAATAATAATAATAATAATAATAATAATAATAATAATAATAATATATGTATGTATGTATGTTTGTATTTTGGTTTGGTATAGCACTGATCACCTAAACCACAGAACGGATCTATGCCAAACTTTGACAGTTTAATCCATAGTTAACAGGTTTCGACGGCCGCCGTGGTGTAGCGGTTAAGGGTTCGGCCTTCTACACCAAGTCGGTGCGGTTCGATAAAAGTAACATCAAAAATTATTTAGAAAACGAATTTTTCTAAACGGGGTCGCCCCTCGGCAGTAGTTTGGCAATGAGAAGCTTCTCAGCAAAAAATTCATTTGCTTTGCAAGTGCCGTTCGGAGTCGGCAAAAAACTGTAGGTCCCGCCAACTTGTAGGAAAACTTAAAAGCAACACACCACTAGTTGGAAAGAGAAGCTCGGCTAAAATCTCGTTAGAGGTTATGATAACTTGTTGGTATATCGCCGCCATTAGTAGTAGTAACAGGTTTCGACGTAGGCTAAATTTTTCCCTTAGATTCGCTACGTACACATCAGAAACAGGACTAGCTTATGAACATTTCTATGATATATTATAACGATTCCAGTACTTTTCATAGGCCTAAAAATTCTATTAAGAGCTTCTCAATTTTTTCTTGCCCTTCCCCGCATCATGGGCTAATATAATTTGGTATTTCCAATATGTAATTTTTTAACTTTATAATTTGAAAATATGCCTTTTTGGTTGAAATAGGCAATTTTATATGGGAAATATGCTCTTTTGAGACCCTATGCTCCAATAGGAGGAGGAGGATCTCTGCGCAGTGGAACCACCCGGGGTTTTACCTCGGCCAAGGACTGTCACTTTCAATGTAACCCTGTTTAAAGAGCTTGATGAAGATCTTCGGAATGATCATACACTCTAGACAGGGCAATGCATTGTTAACAACATCAACAACAACAACAACATCACTGTGCTTGCAGGGAAGCCACCGCGCGTTGTTTCACTGCACATACAAAAATAAGGAACGAAATAAAAAAACAACGAAAGAGTGTACGACACAATAAAGCAAACTTTCAACAAATGTTAATTGTTAATAAGATGTACATAAATAATGTGGGCATAATTTGTATTAGGCGAAGGATCCTTCACCAAGTAGGCTAAACACCAGCGTATAACTCTTAACAGTGACTGCAAATATTCAGCAAGGTCTTTTTGAATTAAAAATAAATAAGATTACCTTTTAGTAACTTTCGTGGGCGCGATTTAAAATCAAGTCTTTCATCATTGCTGACTCCACCAGCACTAGAACTTCCATGCAGAAAGGATCGAGGACGTCGCTCATTAACATACGTTACTTTTGCCGAAGCTAAATGGCCTCTTTCTGAAGTGTGCTCAATAGAACAGTTGGCCGAGTTCCTACTACGTGTTGTATCACCACTGGATATATTCTTCAACTAGAAAAGTTGTTTGTATAAAGTTCATTCGTTAATATATGATTAGTAATTAGTTACATTGTTTTTTGGCATTGTCGGAGACGCAGGTATAGGTGCTGGTTTAGCTGTTTGGACTGTGTTGATATTATTCTGGTCTTCTTCAATTTCGATGTCATTTGGAACAAGCTTTTGGCGTTCTACAACCTCATTTGTGTCCATTTTTATTTTAAATCAATATTTTCGGATTCGTATTATCAAGAAAAAGATTAACACAATTATTCGTCAAGCTTTTTCGTCAGTTTAACAAACCACAATATTTTTGTTTAATCAAATATTAGGCATGATAAATCCTCAGAAAATGATAAAACTAGTGATGGTAGCAATGATTCCAATTGTGTCTGTGACGAATTCGATGAATCCTCCATTATTTTCCCTGAGTTCGACCACTGTACGTTAAATAAAACACTCAGATTCTGCTTAATAAGTAGTACGCTTTATTCACTACTAAAAACCGTAGTACAATATCGCGGGTTAAAGGGTGAAATACATAAAGCTTTGTTAAACTCGCCTGACATTTGCTACCTCAAAACTTTGCGTCCAACTTCAGAGATATGCTACAATGAACGCCTTGACGCTTCTCTTTTATACATTTGTTTTCGTTATTTTTTTCTTGGCATTTAGAGTGTTTTGCTTAAAGCGGGCTACTCACCTGCCAAGAAATGTCAAACTCCATATAAAAAAACGCCCAAGAAATGGTCAAGAACTGTTTTCATACGTCAATGTTTCTTGAGCCAATACTCAGCTCACAAGAAAAAATACTACAATTTTCGATGGTTGGCAACGCCGGTTTACCTCAAGAAATAAATATGCTCGTATATATTTCTTGAGGTAAACGTGCAGATTCACGGCAAAGGTGAGTACATATTTCGCTAAACATGTTTTATATATTTTAATATTAGTAATCTGCAATAAAATGGATAATGCCGTAAACGTCAAAATTTCTTGACCGGGCATAAGAAATATATGCTCGTTTTTTTCTTGAGGCATTTCTTGGCAGGTGAGTAGCCCGCTTAATTTATTAATTCAATATAGAAAAAATGAATTAATTATTGGTATTAGTTTCCTTTAGGGGTCAACTGCTAATAAATTAGCTAAAATTATGGGAGATAGCTCAAAAGACGGGTTTTGAACTCAGGATCACGAATCCGGAAGCGCTTTTTTAATTTTTTGTTTTAGTGAAAAGTTATGGTCAAAAAACCGAAAAATGACCAAGGTCCGATACCAAAATTGGGGCGGAATCCATGGTATTTATGTGCCAAACACCTTTCTGAGTTGGCGGCCTTCGGCCGCGCTTATAAAAAATAACCCTGGGCTACGCCATCCCAAGTCCGGACGTGTGACATAACCGTGGCTACCGCCACGGCGGAACTTTTTTTGCACGTTTTTAGGGACAGTCTAAAAAAATTACAACAACCACATGAAAACTTGAAACTTTGATTGCAAATATCTCTGCAGAGAAGCAAAATATTAAAAAAGCGCTTCCGGATTCGTGATCCTGAGGCCAAACCCCGTCTTTTGAGCTATATCACATAATTTTACCTAATTTATTAGCAGGTGACCCCTAAAGGAAACTAATACCTTATTATTATTTCCTCCAACTTTTTATTCTTTAATTAAAACAAAATCATCAACGTCTGATTGTCAAAGCAAGCAAAATTTGAGAGTTTGCCAAATTTTAACCTCACTTCAACTTTGAGGTCTCCAATTTGCCATGCTTGGTTTAAATACGTATACTGAACTTTTCTGTCAAAGTCAAAGTTTGAGGTAAAGTCAAAATAAAGCTTTATGTAACTGACCCTTTAATTCACTGTTTAGTACTTCACTGTACAACACTTCAAAATATATTGATTGAAGTGCGGCCTTTGCGCGGTTTATATACCCTAGCAGACAGCAGCAGCTTCATAACCTAGAAATGTCTACACATTTCTGGGTTATTCGTGCAGCAGTGTTCTCGAAGAGTTTATCTATCGCCATCTCCTCTTTATGCCACATTCGCAAAAATGCGAGCTACCCTGCAAAAATCGAGAGTACTCTATTTCCTATCCAAAGAGTACTCCAATTGGAGCATCAGAGTACTCCAGATGTAATCCTTTTTCATATAAAAATTGTGCTCCAATTAACATTGCGATGTCCTAGGACTGGACCACCTACTCCAACCTTCGCTTTGTTTCTGCTACTCCATGGAGTACCTACCGTCAGAGTACTTTGCAATGTACTCCAATGCTGTTACTTCTTGGAGTATATACTGTCAAAGAGATAGTGTCGTGATTTTCGTCGATAAGGCAGGAGCAATGATCGGCTTTCAAAAAGCTGAAGGTGGTCCGATTATGTAGACAAAGGATTACTATTGGAGTACTCCAATATTAGAAAATTGGAACACATAATCCAACGATTTTTGCAGGGTACCTCTCCCTCTCTCGCTCTTACGTCATGTATTAAATAGCTGTAGTTGTGGTAGTGACGCTAGCGGTGGAAATACGCTAGAGTTGGGAGATGAGCGATTCTTGAGAACATTCGCCACATTTCGAAATTATCGATATCTCTTTCGGTAGCCATCCCAGCAAACAATGGGCGCGTTTCGAAGCGCAACTGTTTCGATAAGTAATAAGAGATAACTTTGGAAACGAACAGTTGAGTAGTTCTGATCCATCAAACAGTTTGAATTTTGGAAGTGTCTATTTGCACATGACCGTATAAATACGGGCACCCGTAAAAGTACGGGTCCGTATTTATACGGTCAAAACCGTAGTTTATACGGTCGGAAAATGCCCGTACTTTTACGGATGGCAAATTCCCGTACTTTTACGGGTCCGTGACGGATCGGAAAATTCCCGTACTTTTACGGGTCTAAAAATGCCCGTACTTTTAGGGATTTTAAAATTTTAAGGGTCACAAAATGCCCGTACTTTTACGGATTTTAAAATTTTAAGGGTCATAAAATGCCCGTACTTTTACGGATTTTAAAATTTTAAGGGTCACAAAATGCCCGTACTTTTACGGATTTTAAAATTTTAAGGGTCATAAAATGCCCGTACTTTTACGGATTTTAAAATTTTAAGGGTCAGAAAATGACCGTACTTTTACGGATTTTAAAATTTTAGGGGTCCGAAAATGCCCGTACTTTTATGGATTTTCAAATTTTCGTACTTTTACTAGACTTTTAAGGGTCAGAAAATGACCGTACTTTTACGGATTTTAAAATTTTAAGGGTCACAAAATGCCCGTACTTTTACGGATTTTAAAATTTTAAGGGTCACAAAATGCCCGTACTTTTACGGATTTTAAAATTTTAAGGGTCAGAAAATGCCAGTACTTTTACGGATTTTCAAATTTTCGTACTTTTACTAGACTTTTAAGGGTCAGAAAATGACCGAACTTTTACGGATTTTAAAATTTTAGGGGTCCGAAAATGCCCGTACTTTTACGGATTTTAAAATTTTCGTACTTTTACTAGACTTTTAAGGGTCAGAAAATGCCCGTACTTTTACGGGTTTTTAAATTTTAAGGGTCCGAAAATGCCCGTACTTTTACGGATTTTCAAATTTTCGTACTTTTACTAGACTTTTAAGGGTCAGAAAATGACCGTACTTTTACGGATTTTAAAATTTTAGGGGTCCGAAAATGCCCGTACTTTTACGGATTTTAAAATTTTCGTACTTCTACTAGACTTTTAAGGGTCAGAAAATGCCCGTACTTTTATGGATTTTAAAATTTTAAGGGTCAGAAAATGTCCGTACTTTTACGGATTTTAAAATTTTAAGGGTCAAAAAATGCCCGTACTTTTGCGGATTTTAAAATTTTCGTACTTTTACTATACTTTTAAGGGTCAGAAAATGACCGTACTTTTACGGATTTTAAAATTTTAAGGGTCCGAAAATGCCCGTACTTTTACGGATTTTAAAATTTTCGTACTTTTACTAGATTTTGAAATCCGTAAAAATTTGAAATCCGTATTTGAATTTGAAATTTGAAAATCCGTAAAATTTTCGTACTTTTACTAGATTTTGAAATCCGTAAAAATTTGAAATCCGTATTTGAATTTGAAATTTGAAAATCCGTAAAAGTACGGGCATTTTCGGACCCCTAAAATTTTAAAATCCGTAAAAGTACGGTCATTTTCTGACCCTTAAAAGTCTAGTAAAAGTACGAAAATTTGAAAATCCGTAAAAGTACGGGCATTTTCGGACACTTAAAATTTTAAAATCCGTAAAAGTACGGGCATTTTCTGACCCTTAAAAGTCTAGTAAAAGTACGAAAATTTGAAAATCCGTAAAAGTACGGGCATTTTCGGACCCTTAAAATTTTAAAATCCGTAAAAGTACGGGCATTTTCTGACACTTAAAAGTCTAGTGAAAGTACGAAAATTTTAAAATCCGTAAAAGTACGGGCATTTTGTGACCCTTAAAATTTTAAAATCCGTAAAAGTACGGGCATTTTTAGACCCGTAAAAGTACGGGAATTTTCCGATCCGTCACGGACCCGTAAAAGTACGGGTGCCCGTATTTATACGGACCCGTGACGGTCATGTGCAAATAGCCACAGCCTTGAATTTTACGTCAAAATTCTAATCATAACATTTTTTCGCTACCTTCACTCAACGTATTTATCGATTGTTTGACAGTTCGATAGCTAGGTTATGTAAATAAAATCTTCGGCGCTTTTTTTTGCAAATTTCCATTTATTTATTATTAATGAATAAAAACAGTGATGGAGACACTTCACACGCTTTCAGACGCTTTCACAAAATTATTGTTTATTTTTTTCTTGATGCTATCTGACATTTGACTCAACGTATGCGCAACGTATCGTTTCGAAAGCACAATTTCGATCACCAAACCGATTACTAATCAACCGATCCAACAGTTTACAACTATTGTGCATTCGAAACGCGCCCATTGAAGCGTTCAGCAGAATCAGTCGGTCAGTACGTCGAAATAACTAATGCGTTAAGCGGGAAACAGAATCACTCCGCCAATACGACAGTTGCGTGACGTGCGTCAATTTTAGAGCAAATTCTACTTTGACGTATCCGTCGTATCTGGCGTTACGCATACAAACACCCGCAGTCTACTTTGTTGTCAGTTGTTTCAACGTACTGACGTACTGATTCTGCTGAACGCTTTTGGCAGAAACAGTCCGCAAGTACGTTGAAACAACTGACAGCGGTAATTATCTAGTTTAGCTGTCAACTGCGAATAAATTAGCTAAAATTATGGAAGAGGGCTCAAAAGACTGGGTTTGACCTCAGGATCACGAATCCGGAAGCGATTTTTTAGCTAGACTTAGAAATATGCTCGTATATACATATTTCTTGAGGTAAACGTGCAGATTCACGGCAAAGATGAGTATGTACTTCTCTACACATAATTTATCTAATAACTTTAAACGAGCTAAACTTGTATATTTGTATATTTGTAGGTCCGGTACTATGTTGTTGTTAACAGAAAAACACTCCCCGAAGGTTTTGGGGAGTGATGCCGAAGTTGACAGTCCTCTTGGCCGGCTATGAACCCGGTACGCTGCGGTACTCCCTTGCGGTACTGCCCGACTGTCGTGGTAGTGGTTTGGTATGATCAGTGGAACCTTCTAGGTCATGTCATCCCTTCATCCGTGAGGAAGAAGAAGATGGGTAATGAGAGGTGAGAGGATCATATCCGTAGATCAACCACCGAGTGGCACATCATTACCTATGTGCATATTAGTCGCCTCTTACGACCGGTATGCCTACCTCGGGCATATTCTAAACCCCTAACCCGCAGGGGCAGGTCCGGTACTATCCCGAGAACCGCTTGACCGATTGGGATGAAATTTTGGGATATACACTTTGGGGTTGCCACTTGGGGTGTTTACAGGGTTGCCACCCATTAAAATTTTTTTATTTATGGAGCTAGATATGCCAATATGGGTATCAAATGAAAGGTATTTTCGCTGACATACCAACTAAAATCAAGTAGGGTTGTCACCTAGGGTTGCCACCTCACCGGAGTATATTTGTATATTTGTAGGTCCGGTACTATCTTGAGAACCGCTTGACCGATTGGGATGAAAATTGGCATATAGATAGTATGATTGATTCTAAGCCTATCCACTTTGGGGTTGTTGTTGTTGTTGTAGCGAGGTGTAGCCCTGCCTAAATGTCAGACAGGGTCACCCCGAGTGTATTGCTCTTGGCCGGGTCGATATAAGAAAACGGCCCGGATCGTTTCGGCACTATGGGTACAGCACAAGTACTGGTACCGCTCTCGTAGAACCGGCAATACAAGAAACTAGCCATGTAGGCCATGTAGGTCATTTAGCGTTACCCAGGGTGCACCAACGGGGAGGCGACCTACTCTTACACCCCTAAAAGTGCCAGCAACACGCGGTGTTCCCAAGCGGTCCCCCATATAAGTACTAACCGCGCCCGACGCTGCTTAATTTCGGTGATCGGACGAGAACCGATGTATTCAGCGTGGTATGGTCGTTGGTATGGTTGTCACTTGGGGCGGTTTGCGTTGCCACCTATTTAAATTTTTTTATATGATATGACATTCATATGATATGACATCATATGATATGACATCACATGATATCACATCGTGTGATATGACATCACATGATATGACACCGAAATGATCCCGAAACGATCCCGAAACAGTCTGTACTATTTCGATTTTATTTTTTGCTTTAAGTGTGCCAATTTACATATCTTTTACATAAGTCCGCGTCATATTTTCCATATGCTACACGGAATTATAAATGTGGAGGTACTGTAGGTTTTACATTATTTGTATATTTGTAGGTCCGGTACTATCTCGGGAACCGCTTGACCGAATGAGCTGAAATTTGGCACATAGATAGTATGATTGATTCTAAGACTATATACTTTGGGGTTGCCACTTGGGGTGGTTTACAGGGTTGCCACCTATTTAATTTTTTTTATTTATGCAGCTAGATATGCCAATATGGGTATCAAATGAAAGGTATTTTCGCTGACATACCAACTAAAATATTTTCAAGTAGGGTTGTCCGCAAAAAGTCCATTACAGCTATGAAAATTAAAAAATTTAAATATAAAGGACAGTGTAACACATCTTCACAAGGTTCACACCTATTTGATATTTTTTTGGAAATCTATGTTGTAAAGCTTATAGTGTTGGTAAGTAAAGTTAGCACTAAATTGATAGCACAGAGCTAGGTCGGTCATCCAGGTAATACATTTTTACAATAGTAATCTGCAAAAAAATGGAAAATTCCGTAAACGTCAAAATTTCTTGACCAGGTATAAGAAATATATGCTCTTTTTTTTTCTTGAGGCTTTTCTTAGCAGGTGGGTTGCCCGCTTTAGCTGAAAATATTTCGACTTGTGCCACTTTAGTAGAAAAAGTGTGAAATAGTTAGCGATATCGTTCAGAGGTGTGATTCTTTTTATAGAAAAAGTAAGTATAACCAAGTGTATTTATTATCTATGATACAAGTAATTACGATAATTGATAATTTAAATCAATATAAGTATTACTATTAATGTTAGAGATTTCAAGATTATCATATTAACTAAAGAGACACAATTTGACCATAAACTCAACGAATACCATAAACTCAACGAAAAAATTTCAACTAAAGAGTCACAACTCTAAATTGGCTCGTTTGGTCAAAACTACCCAACAAAACTGAAGAAACTGTTGGTAATAGCCGGTTCATGCTGAGCCAGCATTTTGCATTTTAGCATTAAGCCCAAACGCAGGATTTACTTAATCATTTTTCAAACAAATTTTGAAACCAAAAGCAACTAAATGCTACAATATGTTTGCATTAACATTATTAATCCACATGTACACCCTGTATTATGCGGTGCAGTGTTATAAAGCCATAGGCAAAAAAGCCATATGGCCTTATAACTCAATGGAGTGTGAATTTCTTAGCAGGTGGGTTGCCCGTTTTAGCTGAAAATATTTCGACTTGTGCCACTTTAGTAGAAAAAGTGTGAAATAGTTAGCGATATCGTTCAGAGGTGTGATTCTTTTTATAGAAAAAGTAAGTATAACCAAGTGTATTTATTATCTATGATACAAGTAATTACGATAATTGATAACTTAAATCAATATAAGTACTACTATTAATGTTAGAGATTTCAAGATTATCATATTAAGGCTGTGTGCCAAACGGTTTAAAAAAGCAAATTTTGACAGAGCGATGTTAAATTTTGACAGTTATCGTGGTGAATATGAACGTCAGAATTTGCCCTAGCCCTGGGGGCTAGGTCAAATTTTGACAATCAATAATGTGAGCACAGGGATGCATGTGCTGTTAATATTCATATTATTTCACATAAATTTATGTTCACATGCGTTATTTAACACTAAAATATAATATAATGCGAATAATACGCAATATAAATGCATGAAAAACACGTAAAATGAGAATTGATTCACAAAGCATCTGCTTTTGCACGTGCTTTTTCCATACGTCAAAATTTACTACTGTCATAATTTAACGTTTCGTTTGGCACAGGAAAATGGCAAATATTCGTTCACCATAGGAAATTTGTTCACCTCATTTTACTCTGACGAAAAATGTTTTCAATTAGCACACAGCCTAACTAAAGAGACACAATTTGACTTAATAGCATAAACTCAACGAAAAAATTTCAACTAAAGAGTCACAACTCTAAATTGGCTCGTTTGGTCAAAACTACCCAACAAAACTAAAGAAACTGTTTGTAATAGCCGGTTCATGCTGAGCCAGCATTTTGCATTTTAGCATTAAGCCCAAAACGCAGGATTTACTTTATCATTTTTCAAACAAATTTTGAAACCAAAAGCAACTAAATGTTATAATATGTTTGCATTAACATTTTTAATCCACATGTACACCCTGTATTATGCGGTGCAGTGTTATAAAGCCATAGGCAAAAAAAGCCATATGGCCTTATAACTCAATGGAGTGTGAAATAAAGCCATATGGTTTTTCCATAAAAGGAATGAAATAAAGCCATTACGGTGTTATTTCACATTTATTAAGTAAAGAGACACAATTTGACTTAATAGCATAAACTCAACGAAAAAATTTCAACTAAAGAGTCACAACTCTAAATTGGCTCGTTTGGTCAAAACTACCCAACAAAACTAAAGAAACTGTTTGTAATAGCCGGTTCATGCTGAGCCAGCATTTTGCATTTTAGCATTAAGCCCAAAACGCAGGATTTACTTTATCATTTTCCAAACAAATTTTGAAACCAAAAGCAACTAAATGCTACAATATTTTTGCATTAACATTATTAATCCACATGTACACCCTGTATTATGCCGTGCAGTGTTATAAAGCCATAGGCAAAAAAGCCATATGGCCTTATCACTCAATGGAGTGTGAAATTAAGCCATATGGTTTTTTCCATAAAAGGAATGAAATAAAGCCATTACGGTGTTATTTCAAATTTTTTTTAAAATAATTATTATAAAAGCCCTAGCCCATGCTAAGTCCTTCTGCATAGTACACCCTTCTGCGTAGGCGGCCTTCGGCCGCGCTTATTATAAATAACCCTAGGCTACGCCATGCCAAGTCCGGGTGGTTGCCTGACTTAGCATGCAAATTCCGCTTTCGGATTCTTAATCTACTCGTGAATGATGCCCCACTTTCCCCTCTTGGACAAAATTTCGGAAGGGACCCTAAACTGCACTACTACCTTAAATTTTAAATATTTCACATACGCGGTTTTGCACCCACATTTTCTTCTTTTGGAGGTTGTAACCGTAACAATTACACTGTTATGGCGTTATTTCCACTTATGTCACTCAACGATTATGGTGATATTGCTCTTGGGTGTAATATGGTTTAATTTCTCGATTCATTGCCTATGGCTTTAAGCTTTCAGCAGAATCAATCCGGCACGTACGTCACGTACGTCGAAATAACTGACAGCAAAGTAGACTGCGGGTGTTTGTATGCGAAACGCCAGATACGACGGATACGTCAAAGTAGAAATTGCTCTAAAATTGACGTACGTGATGCAACTGACGTATTGGCGGACTGATTCTGCCGAAAGCTTTATAACACTGCACAGTATACTGCTACGAAATAATCGTTTCGAAGTTCCATCACTAGTGACTTTTTCTTGACATTTTCCATTCTCTGCCATTCGTAAACAATTTAAAAATATATTTTTTTGCAAAAACTAGCAAATTCGCGCGCGTGTGTTCAAATAAAATTAAAAAAAGTGAAACTACAATTAAAGTGATGCTTGTGAAACAATATAAACATACCAAATGTGTAAAAAAAAGTTCGACTTTTTGTAAACATGCTCATAACCTACCACCGTCAACAAAATGCATTAGGCTTTCGGCAAAATCAGTCCGCCAATACGTCAGCTGCGTCACGTACGTCAATTTTAGAGCAATTTCTACTTTGACGTATCCGTCTTATCTGGCGCTACGCATACAAACATCCGCAGTCTACTTTGCTGTCAGTTATTTCGACGTACGTGACGTACGTCACGGATTGATTCTGCTGAACGCTTTAGAAATGCGACAGCATTAACGCATCTTCGAAATGTATGTCCGAAAATGGTAAACGCAGCATTTAAAACTGAGCATGAACACTGCATAAATCAGCTTTTTACAGGCTTCAATACCATTTGGAACTTTATTTGAATAAAAAATTGCGACCATGTCTGCAAAAACAGTTTCTTGCTTCTCCTGAACATTTTACATTTTTTGAGTTGTGAATCTTTTTGATTTAGTGTGCGATATCTTATGGGTCAGTTACATAAAGCTTTATTTTGTCTTTACCTCAAACTTTGACTTTGACAGGAATGTTCAGTATACGTATTTAAACGAAGCATGGCAAATTGGAGACCTCAAAGTTGAAGCAAGGTTAAAATTAGGCAAACTCTAAAATTTTGCTTGCTTTGCTTGCTTTGACAATCAGATGTTGATGAATTTGCTTTAATTAAAGAATAAAAAGTTGGAGAAAATAATAATTAATTAATTTTTTCTCTATTAAATTAAGAAATTAACCAAAACACTCTGAATGCAAAGAAATAAATAACGAAAACAAATGTATAAAAGAGAAGCGTCAAGGCGTTCATTGTAGCATACCTCTGAAGTTCGACGCAAAGTTTTGAGGAAAAATGAATTAATTATTATTTTCTCCAACTTTTTATTCTTTAATTAAAGCAAAGTCATCAACATCTGATTGTCAAAGCAAGCAAATTTTGAGAGTTTGCCAAATTTTAGCCTTGCTTCAACTTTGAGGTCTCCAATTTGCCATGCTTCGTTTAAATACGTATACTGAACTTTTCTGTCAAAGTCAAAGTTTGAGGTAAAGTCCAAATAAAGCTTTATGTAACTGACCCATTAAAGCTTTGTTAACCTCGCCTGACATTTGCTACCTCAAAACTTTGCGTCCAACTTCAGAGGTATGCTACAATGAACGCCTTGACGCTTCTCTTTTATACATTTGTTTTCGTTATTTATTTCCTTGCATTCAGAGTGTTTTGGTTAATTTATTAATTTAATAGGGAAAAAATGAATTAATTATTATTTTCTCCAACTTTTTATTCTTTAATTAAAGCAAACTCATCAACATCTGATTGTCAAAGCAAGCGAAGCAAGCAGAATTTGAGAGTTTGCCAAATTTCAACCTCACTCCAACTTTGAGGTCTCCAATTTGCCATGCTTGGTTTAAATACGTATACTGAACTTTTCTGTCAAAGTAAAAGTTTGAGGTAAAGCCAAAATAAAGCTTTATGTAACTGACCCTTTATGTATTCGACCCTTTACTCCCGCCATCTATATGAATTCGCCTTGTTTATTCCGTCGGAACGGAAAGCTCGATAGAAATCACGAAATTTATCGGAATTCCAAGGTGAATTCATATAGGTGGCGGTAGTAAGATACATGATATAAATACGACAGGTAAACCCGTTAGTGACACTAATGACATTTTTAAGCAATTATGATTCTCATTTATTTTTTGGCACGACTTTTCTGTTTGGTTTTTTCAATTAAATAAATTACAAATCAAAATAATTTCTTTTTATTTTTATCCAATTTGCGATTATAACTAGATGCCAATCATGCAAAGCAAATACCCATTTTAATAAAAAACGAGTTTCCATTTGTGCATCTAAATTGTATTTAACATGCTTATACTAGACTAGTTAGTATACAAGCGTATAAAATTTTGTTCGCACACTCGTTGGAGGAGCAGTTAAATATTTTTTTGAAACCTTTTTTAAATTAAAGAAATTGGAGGAAAAAATAATGGAATATATTTACACTACGAAGAACAAGTGGTTGATCTAGGTATTCGCTTAATTCTATTCAAGAGTTGTATTAGTTTTTGCTTTGCGTGCGCAATTTTTTGTAGATTTATCATGGGATGCCCAGAGGTCACTGGAACCCGATATAGTTGACTCATACAAAGATTCTTCACTATTACTGGGATCACAAGTGTTTCAACAACTTTGAACATTTTTTTTTTAAATAACAAAAAAATATTCCTGGAAGTTACGATTTTCTGTTATAAAAAATCAAAAACTCGTAAAATTCATTAATTTTTTTTTTTATTAAACACATCTATTATTCGGCCTTTTCAGCCGAAGCCGAATACCGAAACTTGGCCGAATATTCCGTCGAACACTAGTATTTGCATGAAATTTGGTATGCAGATTACTTTCTGGCCAAAGTAGCTTGCAAGAGAAAATGAGCGAAATCGGATGATAACCACGCCTCTTTTGTCGATATCGACAACTTCGAAAATCACATAAACTGACATAACTTGACTAAAAATTGAGATATTTTGTATACAGGTTACATTCTGGCCAAGGTAGTTTTCTATTGAAAATGGGCGAAATCGGATGATAACCACGCCCCCTATTTCGATAACGAAAATTTCGATAATCACATAAGTTGACATATCTCGGTAGGTGAAATGGCTAAAATGATGTAAATTTACAAGTGAATCCCCCTGGTCATTCTCTTATAAGTTTCCCATAAATATTTTAAAGTGGGCGTGGTACCGCCCACTTTTAAGGAAATTGAAAATTCGACTGGTCATAACTTTTAAAGTGATTACGATAGAACGATGAAATTTAGCACAAAGCATACTAGTATCGTTGGGAGTATACCTGATGAAGTTGGATAAAATCGCCCTCCAACCACGCCCACTTTCGATATCGAAAACTTCGAAAATCACATAAATTGACATAATTCGGTAACGGAAACGGCTAACATGATATATGTAGTTTGGGAGGATGAATCCCCTAGTCATTCTATGATATTTTTTTGATAAATTTTTTAAAGTAGGCGTGGCACCGCCCACTTTTCAGGGAGGCATACCTGAAAATTTCACGGGTCATAATTTTCAAACTGATTACGGTAGAACGATGAAACTGGTACGAGGTATACTAGCATAAAAGGGAGTATACCTGATGTAATTGGACGAAATCGCTTCCCAACCACACCCACTCCGAAATGGAAAATTTGGAAAAATCATATGAACACTACCGCTGGGTATTTAATGTTCGGTTTACCCGAACTTAGACTTCCTTACTTGTTTTAATTAATGTAGCTCAACAAATAATCCTGTTACATATATAAACAACAAAGTTGAGAAAAAGTTGAGAAAAGATGTTTTCTCAAACGTATGAGTTTTCATCATGATGCGATATCCGTTAATTTTCGACATGAATTAGCACCTTCAACATGGGTAAAAAGGGAACCTCGCTGAACAAAGTTGACCATTTTTTTATTCTTATATATGGTCAAAAAAAGCGTTTTGATCCGAAAACGGAAATTGCCTCGAGAAATTTAAAAATTCTTTTGAACTCTACTGAAATATATGAAAGCTGGCCCAGTGGCAGCATGACTTTGCTTGCTTGGAGCGCTTTAAAGTGTCGAATAGCCCAAATCTCTATTTGACCGCGCTTTACACGCTTCACTATTTGTCTTGTTGTTGTCTTGTTTGTCTCATCCTGTATTATATACAGCTTTTGTAGCTTCTATTTGGCCTAGGTAGGCTATTTGGCCTAGGTAAGCAAGGCAAGCAAGGAAAGCGTGCATTGGGTCATCACCTTAAAACCGACGCATTCAATCATGCTACTCGTTTTCTGATACGATTTCTGATGAGTTTCTTCATACCAACAATTTGTGAAAATTTTAGAAGAAGCAATTAAGTTTTTTTTTTTATTAATTTATCAAAGAAAGGCTTTTTGTACTTTTACAAACAACCTTTCGTACGTAGGATCGATAAAAATACAAATATGTATCAGAAAACTGTTGGAATACGTCGAAAAATCTCAGGACAGGTATGTTTTTGTTGTTGTTGCATTGTTAACAACAATAGGAAAGGTATCAAAAGCCGTGCTTCGCCTTTGATTTCAGTAATCCGAAAACGGAAATTAAAGCCTTAGATTCAGTGCTATTTGCTAAGCCACCCACCCCGGGGAATTGGGATCCCTAATCCCGAACCACCCGTTTTTTTCGTCCCGTAATCCCGGGGATAACATATATTCAAATCAAGGGACTTCGGCATCCCGGAAAATCCCGAAATCCAGGGATATAGAATACATCCCAAAATCTCGGTATAGGTTTTAAAAGACGTGTATCGACTATGTTTTCAATAATCCGAAAGCGGAAATTAAAGCCTTTCGTTCAGTGAAAAGTTATTGCTAAAAAACCGATCTCAAAATTGGAGCTTGAACCGTGGTACCCAGCACCCAGCTGCTAAAAAACTAGCTAAAATTGTGATTTTTTTTTCGTAAAGACATGTTTTGTCCTCAGAATCACGAATCCGAAAGCGCTTTTTAAATTTTTTTGTTTCAGTGAAAAGTTATTGCCAAAAAACCGAAAATTTACCCTGGCACGGTCCAAAATAGGGGGCGTCATCTATGGTATTTATGTGCAGAACACCTTTCTAAGTTTGCGGTTTTCCGCCGCGCTTACAAAAAGATAACCTTTCCAATACCGGCTACGCCATCCGCAGTATTTCTGCGCAGAACACCTTTTTGCACATTCTTAGGGACGGCCTAATGTGATACATACAACTCTAATATCTCTTGTAATATGTAATATAATATAATAGGCAAAAGCAGCTAAGTTATTGTTTTTTCGTCGATGCCAAATCTGATATGTGCATTTAATGAACTTTTAAGCCAACATACAATCTGTTTTTTTTTTTTTAAGATATTTACAATAAATAATATCAAAATATTAGAATAAGTATTATTACATCCTGACATTAAAAAATATGAATATTAATAGTAATACATAAAATCAATGCCATCTAGCGAAGTAAAGCACATCAGGTTCATCAGGTTTAGCCACCGCCCCGACGATTGAATGATAGATGTTTCGCTTAGTGTGATCCATAATCCTTGAAAATGGTTGAAGGTTATGTGGATTTTGTTTTTTTTTTTCCAAAAATATAAAATGAATAAAAGCGAGTTTTAATGTATCATTACATTTTTGATATATATATGTATTTTATATTTGATGTTTTGAATGTGTTGCTTTAAGCTTTAACATTTAAATTAATTTAAGTTCATTTTCCTTTGAAACTCAGTGTGTATATCATATGAAATATGCTAACTAGGCCCACTCCACAAAGGCCCACAGTTAAACCGAATAGAACCTTATCGGCTGGCCCTCCCTTTAAAAAAATTGGTAGATCATTATGAGCCTGTAAAATTAAGACAGAATAAATAAATATATATCTGTGAGGCTAACTTTTAAAAACTACTTGATATTTCTGCATTTTTTTTACAAATCCGTCAGGCAATGCCATTTCAAACTATTATGATTGCGTAAGTAATCCTAAAGTACCTATAGAGGAAAGAAAAATATTTTTTAACTTTTGGATGCATTAGTTTATTAAAATAGGCAAAAGCAGCTAAGTTATTGTTTTTTCGTCGATGCCAAATCTGATATGTGCATTTAATGAACTTTTAAGCCAACATAAAATCTGTTTTTTTTTTTTTTAAAGATATTTACAATAAATAATATCAAAATATTAGAATAAGTATTATTACATCCTGACATTAAAAAATATGAATATTAATAGTAATACATAAAATCAATGCCATCTAGTGAAGTAAAGCACATCAGGTTCATCAGGTTTAGCCACCGCCCCGACGATTGAATGATAGATGTTTCGCTTAGGACCAATTTCACAGTGCCAGGTTAACTTACGTTCCACAGGTTTTCAATTTTCATTTTGAGTTAACCAAAGGTTAACTGCCCAACGTTGGTGGTTTAACCTCTGGTCAGATATCAGCAGGCCGCCTACCAACAATTTATATAGAAAAAAATCAGTTAAATAACTTAAATAAAATTGCGAATCCATAGTTAACTGTGGAACTTAAGTTAACCTGCCACTGTGAAATTGGGCCTTAGTGTGATCCATAATCCTTGAAAATGGTTGAAGGTTATGTGGATTTTGTTTTTTTTTTTCCAAAAATATAAAATGAATAAAAGCGAGTTTTAATGTATCATTACATTTTTGATATATATATGTATTTTATATTTGATGTTTTGAATGTGTTGCTTTAAGCTCTAACATTTAAATTAATTTAAGTTCATTTTCCTTTGAAACTCAGTGTGTATATCATATGAAATATGCTAACTAGGCCCACTCCACAAAGGCCCACAGTTAAACCGAATAGAACCTTATCGGCTGGCCCTCCCTTTAAAAAAATTGGTAGATCATTATGAGCCTGTAAAATTAAGACAGAATAAATAAATATATATCTGTGAGGCTAACTTTTAAAAACTACTTGATATTTCTGCATTTTTTTTACAAATCCGTCAGGCAATGCCATTTCAAACTATTATGATTGCGTAAGTAATCCTAAAGTACCTATAGAGGAAAGAAAAATATTTTTTAACTTTTGGGATGCATTAGTTTATTAAAATGTTTTGATAATATTTCTGATTGTTTTAATACATACAAGTTTTATTAAATATTTTGTATTACATACTCACCAGCGGCCAATATATTAAGGTGATTTTCGCTATATGAAGAAGTGTACGCAAGTTGTAGTGCCAATGTTTAAAATTAGGTTTTGACAATAACATACATTCACACATACACATAGTACATATACTGCAAACAAAATGCATATAAAATCGATCAACCAGATCCGTTCAATTAATTCACTTATACCATGGGCATTCAATTATCTTTCAAAGCGAGCCATAATGGACACATTGAGGTGGACCGCGCCTTGGAAAATTGGATAGGCTGCATGCTTGGGTGCAGGACAATCACTTCCAGTCACGAAACCACAAAATGAGTACAGAGAGGCACCCCGCAGGCTGGAGTACTATCGCAGTTGCTGTGGAACCTGGCCCTTAAAAAACTGCTCAAACAATTCGAAGGGGGACCAGTAAAACTGACAGCATATGCAGATGACGTTTCAGTCATAACAAGCGGGAATTGTCTATCGACGCTCAGCTCACTGATGAACCAGGCGCATTCATGATTGTGAAGTAGGGCTGAGCACAAATGCTGATAAGACAGATCTAATATTATTCACCAGAAAATACAAAGTACCGAAGATTAGCACCAAATATTTAGGTATTATACTGGATAGCAAGTTGAGTTGGAAACTCAATGTACAAGAACGGTCGAAAAACGACTCGGCTGCTCTGTATAGCTATAAGAGGAAGCTTCCTTTGGGTTCTGTCGCCGGGCCTGTCATATTGGGGTTTCAACGCAACGTTAAACCAATTTTATTCTATGGAGCCCTGGTCTGGTGGACCACATTAAGGAAGAAAACGTACATATGTATATGAAGACAATAGAGAGAGTGTATAGAATATCTATGATTAGCATAACGGGTGCGCTGAAAACCACACCTACAGCCGCGTTACAATTCTGGAAAAGTTCTGGATCCGCACAACCTTACCTAAATCCTGATTGTGAGTTCACTGCAGTAAAACTTAAGCTTACAAGTTATCTCTCTCCCTAATAAATTTTTAGTATGCTTGTAAAACATTTTTTATAATTAAGGTGTTTAAACAACACAAGAAACAAATTAAGTTTTGTATGTATTTTCACTATTATTTTCCTGAGTTTTTTCCTCCAATTTGTTGTCTAGGAAGAAGGGAGACAAAGAGTACACGCATTTTTTATTTCTTTTACCTTTTATTTTTATTTTTTATATTTTTTTATATTGGTTTATTGTAATTACATTTTAATATTATTTTATAATTTATTTTATTTTATTATTATTTTCTTTTATCTTTTTTATCTCTTTTATTTTGATTTATCTTTTTTATTTCATTTCATTTTATTTGGATTCAGGAAATTGTGCGGCTATGTTTTTTACCTCTTTTTATAAAAAAGAATTTGTTAATTAAACTAACTTTTGTGTTTACAGTGCCCATTTTATACCATAAACCAAAATGTATTCAATAAAATGTGATTGACAGTTAAATATGCATGTTTCTCTTGTAAGGGGCTATAATGTCAAACGAATTAATCCTTTGCGGTACACCACATTTTCTCTTCTTTAATATTAGCAATAATTTACTCTTATAACATCCGCGATTTTTGGGAAAAATGTTTGGTTACAGTTTTCTTGCCTTAGGGCCACTTGCATAAAAGCCGATAATGGCTAATCGGTGATAAACTTGACGGCCCTTAGGGCCACTTGCATAAAAGCCGATTAAGCCTAATCGGTGATTAACTTGACAGCTAACCATACAAAATACGTCAATTAAACTCCGGTTATCAGCTTTTATGCAAGCGGCCCTTAGTCTACAAAACAGTGTTTTTTACTACCAATAAAATACTTTTAAATTTGTAGCAAATTGATAATTTTCCTTGAGTTCGTCCTGTATGTCTAATAAAACACTGAGATTCTGATTAGTAAATAGTACGCTTTATTCACTACTAAAAACCGTAGTACAATATCGTGGGTTAATTTACTGTTCAGTAGTTCACTGTACAACACTTGAAAATAAACTGATTGATGTGCGTTGGCTATGCGCCTTTATATACCATTGTGTATCAAGACCAAGTGTGAACTCTTCTTTTGACAACACACATTAAAATGTCGGTTTGTTTACATCCTGCACATATTAAAATGTCGCCAGCACCGAATAACAGAAAAGCAATGGTATTGTTTAACATCCTGCACACATCAACATGGCGGTCTCCTATCTTTTACCTAATGGTAGAAAGAGATGGGAAGATGGAAAGAAGTGAGACAAAAAAGGAAATTAAAAACAGGTGACTAAACTCACTTTGAAGTTTTCACGACTATGTCTATGATATCACACTCACCACAATCTCAAACAGGTGTTAAACTCATTTTGGAATTTTGACGTCTATGCAGTAGAGTTTACACTTGGTATTGATACACAATGGAGGAAGCCTTCTTGACTATTCTTTTATTATTATTCTACAGGTGTTTAAAACATCGCGGTGGTGCATTTTTATGTAATTGGGGCCACGATGAATTTCTAGAAAATAAGGTTATTATGAACTAAATAAAAAATAATATAAATTAATAATAAAAATTTAGAAAATTGGTGATATAAATATTTTTAATACATATTTTATTCAAAAACTGATACACTTTTTTCGAGGGCAGCGGCCACACTAGTTGTAGGAACTCATTGCTTTTAAAACTGTGATATTCGGTCCAGCCAGGAAGGCAAGTACGGGAACTCGATAAAACAAAACTATAAACTTTTTGACGAGATAGGGAACATGACGTTGTAAAACACTTTGGATTGAGATCTCGCACAATTTGCAACAAATGCAAATATAAAATTAGATAGATCCTAGATCTTATTAAATTTTGTTTTCTAATTGCATACAAATCCAATAAGAAGAGCAGAATTATTGAATCTCAATCCAGCAAACACAAACACTGATTAGCTGCAGCAAAAAATATCAGTACGTGCAAACGAAGGTTGTATTTGTAAAAAAGGATTTACTGATTGCCAATCGTGACGTAGGTGGGTGTTAGGCAGAAGTGATATATTTGTATGTATTAAGATGAGTAGAAAAATAATTAAACTTCACTATTGTCGTATTTAGCGATTACGCTGTGACAGCAACAAGTAACACAACTGTCGACTCCACAATGGAGGTGCACCTGAACGAAACTGAGTCGCGCTACTTTGCCGACTTGTTTTTATGTTGTGACGTGGAAAAGACTGGTAAAATACCAAAACTGAAAGCTATGGAGTTATATCGTTCAGCTAATGTGCCAAACGACATTATTGTCGAGGTATTTAACTGAATATCTGGTACGTTTCGTTGGATTCTTTTTATATCGTATTTGGTTTGTTTATAGATCACTGGTCTTGCTGGTATACCTGGAGCTTCTTTACACATCTCTCGTGGACAGTTTTATTCTTGTTTAAAACTTATTGCTGCTTATCAAGCAGGAATGCAACTTCGTCAGGAGATTATAACATCTTCTTTACCTTTGCCTTTGCCTCGGTTCAGCTGGAAGGATTCGCCCAGTAGCATTGAGCCGAATATGGTAGCCAGTGGTTCAAAGGGTCTTCAGACTGCAAATGGGCCTAATGTTATACCACCACCGCCAGTTACTGAACGAAAAAATTCTTTACCTCAAAGGCTGGAAGATTGGCAGGTGGAAACTTCTGGGAGCAATTATCGTCAGAGCTCTTCAACGAGTCAAGAACATTTCCATAAACATCAAGGCTCAGCAAACAACTCAGATGTACATAGTACTGATTCTGAAGTTGATCAAAATGAATCAAGTTGTGGCGACAGTGGCGGATGTGTTGCTAAAGCAGGAAGTAGCTGCCGTGAAACAGTAAGTAATGTTATAAAGTAGTCATCTATAAGATCCTTGCGTTTCCATTGTTGCATGTTAACATAAGTTGCAGATAAAATAATTGATTCTTTATCTTAACTCAATGTTTATAATCACAAAATTGCAATATTTTCAACAGCAGCGACTTCGTGGGTCACCAGAAGCATGGAGTACTAACAGCGATAGTCCAACGCCTACAAATAGCGTTGCAGAACGTCAATGGGCTAAAGAAACTCTATGGCAAGGTTTGTTGGGAGACGAACATCGACAGCTTCTGGGTACAGAAGAAGAATCATCAGATCGCCATAGTAGTGACGATGAAAATGATGCTGATATCGAAAGTGTCTACCAAATAACTCCAGAGCAACGGGACTATTATTTCAAGCAATTTAAAGCAGTGCAGCGCGATATAAATGGATTGCTTTCTGGTCAGGTTGCAAGGTATGCGAACGTCTGTTTATTACAGCAAAGTAAAAAATATAGCTTTACAAAATCCTTTCAGAGTATTTTTCGAAAAATCAAGAATACCCGTAGAAGAACTACGACACATTTGGCAACTATGCGACGTATCTCGTGACGGCGCCTTAAGTTTGGCTGAATTTACAGCAGCTATGCATTTGGTGGTGTTACGCCGAAATAATATACCTTTACCAGCAATACTACCATCTTGTCTGCATCCGACTGTTTTACAACATCTTTCCGCCAACACAGTACCACAGGAACCACCTGAGGGCGATCTTTTGCATTTGAATGATGACGAAGAAGAGGATAAAACCGATAATACAGTCATTTTGACCAATGCTGCAACTGTTGCACGTGTCGCTAATGAAAAAAATGTTATGAACATTAGTACAATATCATCATCATCACAAGTAAGATATTTTTCATATATAACAGTTTACTTTATTCATTTTTTTATCGACTAGGCAAGTACAGGGTCTAAAGGACACCAAGCTTCATTGACGCCGCCAATTATGCCTCCATTAGCTAAAAATAGTAGCATGTCAAACTCACCAATAGCTGAAGCAAACACTCCCCCTTCCGATATGCCGATTGGGAACGTTGTTGCTAAAATTAAAGATAGAAACCTATGGGTGGCTGCGGTAAAAAAGCTATGCTATTATCTATCTATTAGTACCTACTGAATATTCATTTTACTTTTTAGGATCTGCCACCCACACAATGGACCAAGTTTACAGAGTCTCCTACTTCAAACGTGTCTAGTCCAGGCCCAAAACCAGTAAATTTTGATATGCAGCGAACAGCTCAAGCTGTAGTGTCTGATCCTCAAATTTTGCATCCAGTACCATTGCGTGTAACGCCAGTCGGTAGGTTAAACAATATGTTTCTACTAGGAATGTTACGGAATTGAGTTAACGGGACCTGGATGATTTAAATTTGATTTTCCGGAACCGAAATTGTAGTTGTTGTTGTTGTTGTTGTTGTTGTTGTTGTTTTTGTTGTTGTTGTTGTTGTTGTTGTTGTTGTAAGGATGTGTAGTCCTGCCCAACGCGTATTTTTCCTTAACCTAAATTGTCATCAATATCTTCTAACGGGAGTCCAAGAAAACTGGCAGTTTCAATAGGGTTGGACCAAAGAGAGATGGGTGTTAGAAGAGTGGGCTCAGAAGAGCAAGAAAATAAGTGATTGGTATTGTGGGGGGACAAGCCGCATGCCGGACATACATTCGGCACATCAGGGTTCATTCTAGATATGTAAGAGTTTAACCTGCTACATTATCCAGAGCGTAATTGAGCCAGAGTGACCCTTGTCTCTCGAGGAAGATGACGCTCCTCTTCCAGGTGTTGCAGCATGTAAGACATTGTTTAGCGGACAGAGCGCAGAGTAATGGCCAACAGACGTTGTATGGATATGCCCCAAGGCCTCTTTATGCACCTGTAGATCAAACGGCGTTGTTATATAGTGTCGGATCTCATCAAAATGTTTACGTAAATGCGACCTTATGGTCCTAGCAGGCGGAATGAGTTCAAGCAGTTGTCTACCGGGATGCTGTGGTTTGCAGCAATTCAGTAGGTACTGCTTGTTTAGCATTTCATTATGCTCCCTAACTGGAAGTATTTCCACCTCATTGTGTATATGAGATATAGGTGACATAAGAACGCACCCCGTAGCGGTTCTGAGCGCGGTGTTTTGACAGGCCTGAAGCTGATTCCAGTAAACGTCTGCAAGCAACGGCGACCATATCGGCGACGCATAGTTCAGGATCGGCCGACCAAGTACTGCCGGCTAGTGACTTGAGGATTTTGTTACGGCTCTGTAATTTTGAGACAATTGCAGCTGAATGGGCAGCGAAAGTGTGCATGGTGCCGAAAGTCACTCCTAAGATTTTTGGGTGAGCGACAGTAGGTATTTTATGATCACCTACATAAATTTCTAATTCCATGCCAACCTGCGCTGTCCACGTCGTGAACAATAACGGGGAAAGGACACCACCTTGTGGTACCCCTTGTTTGATCTTCCTGGCTTTAGATTTTTTGTTTCTGAATACAACAGACGACCACTGAGATAATTGGCAGTCCAACGCTTGAGACAGAGGGGGAGTGACGAGTCTTCCAAATCGGATACAAGCTGCCCATGATTTACTGTGTCAAAAGCTTGACTCAAATCGAGTGCAACTAGAACCGTCCTGTCATTAGGTCTGTTTTGATTTAGACCGTCAATTATCTGAGTGTTTATGACATTTAGAGCAGATGTTGTGCTCCTACCTTTCCTGAAGCCAATGGCCACTCTGGGAGTTAAAGTCTGATGTGTACGCCTAGATGGTGGTAGGCTAGGTCGCGATATTGATCTCCGTTGCAGTCCTGAAGCCGACGGATTTCGTTCATTATTAGATGAGTGTACATCCGTCGGCGTTAAGGGCTGCAGAACTCGACAGCAAGGCGCGACGAACACATCAGTCCAGAGATTTCTGTTTGCGAGCCCAGAACATATGCGTAGGTGACATCGGCCTAGGCAGGAATTGCACTTGACCGATACCACAGACGCATATATCCTATGCCGACATACAGTGCACGAAGAGTGAGGGACCAGAAGTTGATGGACTTGACTTGCATTCGTGCTAGTGCCGGAAGAAGTTAGTAAGGGGTTCAGAGACGGGGGCTGAAACTCGGTAGTGCTAAAAGCATCAACTGATGTGCTACGAAGAAAGTAGCCATGAGTGGATGCTTGAGATGTTGACGCACTAGGAAGCGAGCTACAGCCGGGAACACACATGTTCTGCTGGGCAATATAAGTATTGCAGGTCGTGGAGACTTGATTTGAAGAAGGCGATAATGCAACATTTGAACGTCGCTTGCCTCGGGACGTCCTAGGACGTGAGCAGCAGGGCGCCACAAAACTTTTGTAGAAACTGGTGGGCCGGTGTGTTTTAGGATCTAGTCCGGAGAAACTAGATTTATGCAACCAACCTTTGCATGATGCACACTGTACTGAGTGTGATCGTCTTGTGTATATTTTCTTCCGGCAAACGCAGCAGAACCATTCTCTTGGGCCAGGTTTTGGCTCAATGCCAGCCCGGATCAAGAGAATAAGGAGCAGCCGTGCTGCAAGGGGCTGTTCCAGGGATGACAATAGGTGAGGGAATCGTGACGCGTTAGACAGGGTCACTTCGAAATGTATTGCTCTTGGCCGAGCTATTATAAAAAAAAAAACAACCCGGGTCGTTTCGGTACGAAGGGTAATGTACAAGTACAAATACCGTTCTCGCAGAACCGGCAATACGTGAAACGTAATTGTAGTCGACACCAAAAGTGGTTGTCCAGGACAAACGACTCATAGACGTTAGGGTGATTTATTTCGACAATACTTTTTTATGCTCAACTAAAATATGAGTACATTTAGTGCTTATAAATTTTTCGCTTAAGCTTGGTATTGTGCTACTGTCTAAAAATGTCACAATTTGCCGAAAAATCATTTTGAATCACATTTTTGATAAAAGATCCCAGCAAACATTTGGGCTTGAGTTACATTAGATCTCAAGTTGAGAACGAAGGGGCTCCTCAAACCTCAAGCGTTGGGGCTCCCCAAACCTCAAGCGTTGTTTCTCTACAGGAAAACCACTTGAGAACGATGGCGTTCTCAAGCAAAAGGGCATTTTTTTATATAAAAAAACGCTGTTTCTCAAGTTGAGAAAGGGATAGTTCTCAACTTGTATTCCAATAGGATTCTCTAATTCTCTCAAGGGTATGAATGCGACTCTGAAAATAAATACCGAAAACCATGATTTTTCTAAGCATGAATTAGTTGACAAAAATTTGTATTTACATAAATTTTATCCAAGCTCTTCAACTTTAATTTGAATATTAGAAGCTGGAGATTGGGGAATATGTTGGATATCAACTTGAGAACTACAAAGTTATCTAAGTTATCTAAGGTTGGCGAAAAATTGAAGAATTGTGTTGGATATCAACTTGAGAAAACTATACAGTTTTTCAAAGGTTGGAGAACAAGTTGAGCCATGTTTGCTGGGAAGTAATCCAAGCATTTTAGCTCTTTGTTACCTCATTGAGTAGTTTTTTTTTTAGAATTACAGAACTTGGTAACATTTAACGCCAAGGACTATCGTTTTCGTTTGGTGAAACATAAATAGTATTTTTTACCGACCCGGTCCAAAGTACATACATATTGAAGTATAATACAAATTTGTTTCTAGCAGGTACGGTTACTGCAAATATAATTGCTTCTAATGAGACTGTAAACCAGGATGGCCAAGATATCTACAACAACTCGAGCCCTAAACAAACATCAGGAATCCCTACAAATAGTATAATGGTGGCGAGTTCCCTTAATAATACTAGTAATGCAAACATAAACATATGTAATCGAGAGTCTCTTCAGAATAACGATTTACGAGCAATCCAGCGACCTCAGGCAAAAAAGTTGCCAACAAAAAATGTGGGAGCTTTGCCTCCACCGCCCCAACGAGAATCCAGTATAGGCAGTGCTGTTGGAATTACAAATAGCCAAATGGCAAATGTGGTTATTTCTGCAACTGGCGATGGAAATGAGTTGCCCAATGGTAGTCAACCAAACAAAAAGGATCCCCCTCCATTGCCACCACCACGACCACACCGACATGGCCGAAGCAGCAGCTTGGATTTAAATAAGTTTAAAATTTGTGCACCTGTTGGTCAACAACCTGAGGTAAAATCCCAAACAATATAAATTCTAATATGCATTATGATATATTTTATTATATTATATGAACAATGGCTAAATTTTTTGATTATATAGATAACCGCACAAGCAAGTTTTGACCTTCAAACGTCTACTGGCTTTGCCGATTTTACCCATTTTCCTGATGATGATGTGGTATGTATACGCAAAGCTTTCTCATATCAGTTATATAAATATGTTCCTTCTTCAGAGGGAAAGCACTTCTGAACATCGGCAATATTCTTTGCCCCCTTCTCAATTATCGGGCACAATATCTTCAGACGCAGCTAAGGATGTTATGCCTCCAACTCGATTTTCCTTGCAGCAATCAAATCAAAGAGTATCGGCGTTTGAAGTATATAGAAAACCAAATGCTTTACGCAATTCCCAGTCACCAGTGGGAACAGATTTTGCATTGCGAAATCATCCACAAATTTCGCAACAGCTTAGTTATTATCCGGCCCAGCCACTCCAACCTCCTCCACCTATGCCTACACCATTTGGTGCTATTGGCGCTGCTGTAATATCCCAACCAGCACAATTAGTGCCAGTATTACCTAATGCGGATCAGTATGAAAAACGGGTAAACGCTATTAGCGAAACTTTAAAACATGTTTCCTTTAAGCAAGACAACAATATTGGTGATGTACTGCGACATCTTCGTGAACAAAACAATCTTCTTTTACGCTTGTGTAATGATTTAAGTGATGAGTTGCTGTCCGTACAAACACGCAAAGAGGAATTACGATTGAAAAGGGAAGCTTTAGCGGTTGGTGATGCATCGTGTATAAATAACCTACAACAACAAGCACAAATTGCAATGCGAACTAGTTCATCAATTTCAGCTCCTGTTACAGCAAATATTACTGGTGGTTCTGGTAGCTCGGGAGTACATTCAAACGTGTAAAACCAAAGCAACCGATACAAAGTGCAGAGCAGAATTTTTTAGTTTTATTTGCAATTTCGACTATCAAATATACAAGCATATTTCTGTGGTCATAAGCTTAAGTCGACTTAAGAAATTAGACCAGTTGAAATTTTTGCTGGTGATTTTGAATAGCAACATCGAAACATTTTTTAAGACTTTCCTTGGTCTTTTTTTTACTTTCTTTACAAACAATTAAATCCAATACGTTTGCCTTAGTTATAAAACAGTTTTGTTAAAAAAATTCGCCAGCAAAAATTTCAACTGGTCTAATTTCTTAAGTCGACTTAGGCTGTTATTGCTTATGACCACAGATTTTATCTCTGTGACCGTTGGAAAAATTGGCACATATACATTAAGGTGATTCAAACAAAACAAATTCTGTTTTCTTTTGGGTCTTACCCCCCAAAAATTTAGCAATTGAAGCATCATCGCGAATAACGTTTTAAGTGTCATTTTTTTCAAAACCGGTTTTATTGCATATAACATTTTGTATTGCTCTCTTGAGGCCAAACCCCGTCTTTTGAGCCCCCTTCCATAATTTTAGCTAATTAATTAGCAGTTGACAGCTAAAGTAGACAATTACCTTAATTATTAACAATTTGGAAATTGGCTGCACTTTGTTATTATACTTTTTTGCTATTAATGATAGATGCTATGTTCCATTTCGTTTATTCCATCGATATGATAAAAACTCACCACTATTTTGTCGCAAGGTGAATTGAGTGTGTTACAGAAACATTTTTCATATCGAAAACGATACGAGCCTTGCGATAGCAAATCGATCGTTATTATAACGAAAGGTTATAGAAACGGGCTACAGATAAAAAATTTTCTAAAATTTGACACGCCAAAACTGTAAAAATGCATTTAAAAATAGTGGGGTAATTTGAAGTGACATATATTATTTTTGCATAGAAGCGTCGAAAGTGATTCGTAACGGCACTGGAAGATCATAAGGAAGGTGTAAAACTGATAATATGAAAGATATAAAAGAAAAAGTTAAGGATACAGATGAAAGAAATAGATTTTAAAAATATGACTTTGGCGTTTTTTTTTGCTCTCCTGACAAATTCTGATTTTGTAACTTAGAACGTTATTCGCGATGATACTTCAATTGATGCGAAAAATAAGCGCTGTACCTAACCCTTGTTCTTTCCCATACATTTTGTATGGGTAAAAGAAATTTTTTTTTTATCAAAGTGAATTTTCTCATAATTTTAGAAATTCGTCATTTTTAAGTCTGCAATTAGCTTAATACATAGATGAGATAATTGCATCATGTAAAAAGCTTTGGAAACTTTTAAGAATATGTAAAGTTGTTTTGGAAAAGATTTCAAAAATTATTAGAAAATTCACTTATAGCTATATGACACTACTTATTTTCTTATTTATTGTGCGAAAGAAACGGTCTTACACAATTATCATATTGGTGCAAGCTATCTTAAAAAATAAGGAAAAAATAATGAAAATACAAACTTGACTGAAAAAAGAATTATATTTTTTGGCACTTGGAACGTTTCGCCTCTATTTTATGTGAAAATTTGTTGTTTACATTTTGATATTAGGTCTGTTTACTGAACAAAAAAAGTTCAGAGCAGGTTAGAGCAGAGCAGAGAAGGGCAGCTGTCAAAATAGAAATAGAGCAACTTAGAGCAACTCAGAGCAGAAATGCCAGGAAACACTTGAGTTTTGATAGTTTCTCTTTATTTGGTTTTTTTTTGTTTAAATCCTCAAAATTAATGCAAATGCACATATACGTACTAAAACGTTGCTTTTCTTGCAAGCTAGCTTTTTTGAAGTTTTCAAAAATTAATTTTTTCTCCACAAAAAAGGTAGAGCAGAAATTTGTGATCTGGATTGCTTTAGTTTTGTTTAGAGCATGCTCATGAAACAAAAGATAGAGCAACCTAGAGCAAGAAAAGTGTTCATGAAACACAATTTTGTGAAATATCTCAACCTGGCGCTAGAGCAGCTCAATAACAAATCGATTGAAAGTTTTGTGCGCAAATTTATATGAAACCCGCTTTGTTTGTGAAATACATTTAAACAGTTTTCTCCTTCATTTTCATGTGTTTCTTGTGAAAAAAGAGTAAGGGTTAAAGTACAGTGCTAATTTTTGCAAGGCTTATTTTCTCATCAATTCCTAACTTTTTAGGGGGTAAAACCTAGTGGAAATTTTTATGAATCACCCTATTATACATTAATGAATTCTGGAAAAGGAGTTGGCAAACATTCAACAGGAGAGAAAGAAATTGGTTTACTTGACAAATTTTTATCTGATAATAGTCTATCTACTTTCTTTTGCTTAATTTGCGTGTGAGTACTTACACCGTTTCCAGAATACTCCATTTGTGGTATTGTATTTTTGCCATATATACATATATAAATGTATACTTATGTACATACATACATAGATATATGTTTTTAGGCACAATTTAGCTATGACATATTCCAGAACAAGCCGTCTTGTAGTTAGTTGCTTTCAATGTTTTGTTTGGCTAGTAATTGTAGCTTTTTGCTGCCTCAGTATACATACATACATAGTTAAAAGTTAAAGTAAAATTTCATACAAATACATAAATATGTACACAGTATGAATGTTTGTATGTATGTATAAGATATTGTAACTCATTTTTGTGTTGTAAAAGGTGAACAGGGTTTCCAATAAGTTGATTTGCAGATTTTATTTCATAAAAATGTTGCTATTCATGATTATAACGTGTTTAAATGAATTGGTGTAGTTGATTTCCAGAAAAAAATTCATCCACTTACATTAAATTTCCCAACTTTGTAAGCACTCCGTATTTTTAAACTTGACAAAATAATCGTATATTTAATGGAGCTATATATATACACATATAAGTTTGCATGCATGTTCATTGAAATTGTTTGCAATAGGCTCATAGCCTATTTTGTACTGATGATAAATTGTAATTATCTAAATATGCTGTGTTTGGAGCTGATTTGTTGTAACATTAATAAAATCTGTACTCATTATTATTCATTCCAAATTAATAATAAACCACACTCATGCACTTTAGTCTAGTTAGCTGTATTGTATTTATGTGTATGATCATGTTTATTTCAGTCCCATTTAAATGATTTTTTAATATATCTGTGGTCATAAGCAATAACAGCCAAAGTCGACTTAAGAAATTAGACCAGTTGAAATTTTTGCTGCTGATTTTGCATAGCAACATCGAGACATTTTTCAAGACTCTCATTGGTCTTTTTTTACTTTCTTTACCAACAATTAAATCCAATACATTTGCCTTAGTTACAAAACTGTTTTGTTACAAAAATTCGCCAGCAAAAATTTCAACTGGTCTAATTTCTTAAGTTGTTGTTGTTGTTGTTGTTGTAGCGAGGTGTAGCCCTGCCTAAATGTCAGACAGGGTCACCCCGAGTGTATTGCTCTTAAGTCGACTTAGGCTGTTATTGCTTATGACCACAGATATATCATTGTACATATAAATTTGTGTAAATTGGTATCATGATAATACATTATGCTAAATATATATTTAAAGTTTCGCTTTGATGAAGATGTTGTGTAGCCTTTTGGGATTTGTTCAGTTTTATGCAGGCAATAATATTTTACATTCATATGACGATTTTTTTTAAATTGTAAAACAGCCGTATTTGCAGGATAAGGTTGTCAACGTCCATATGCTTCATCTATACCTATAATCATTATATTCAGCATTATGTGTATGTATGTGTAAGGAGAAAAACGAAAGCCCTTAAGTATTTTAAATATTGGGCAAGTGTTAATTAATTGTCAAAGTTTAAGCACGAAATAAAAAATTATAAGCCGTGTACTGCATTTCACTTTCACGCGAATGCGCTAGCTTTAACCAGAAAATTCACACAGGCGCAACACACAACTTCATTAAAGTGAATTGCAGCACATGAATTTATATTCAATTAATATATAAAAAAATACTAATATGCAAATTTAAAACTGCTAATATACGTTGAAAGTATGAATATAAACAAATCAGAATTATTATGTTTTAGGTAATAAACATACATTTGTAAGCTAAGCTCATGTATAAAAACACCGAATAAAATTTCCTAATATTATACTACGTGATTTATGGATTTTGTAATTAACGCTAATTCCCGGCTTACTTACCCAGATGTCCAATGTATAACTTTTTCTACAAATTTAAGTATGTAATTACTACCAACTCTGGAATGAAATACAAAAACTTTTTGAATTAATGCACTTTTAAAGCGACCTAGTAGAGATTATTCATCTGGTCGAGTTATACACGAAACACCCTTCAAAATATTTGTAACACCCCCAAAATCTGTTTTTAAAGCAAAAAAGCCGGGTTTAAAGGCTTCGTTAAAAAAAAATCATTAAAAATCAAACTTTCAACCGATTTTGAAATTGATCAACGGGTTTGGGTAGAAAAGGATCCCAGGCAACATGGCTCAACTTTTTCTCCAACCTTTGAAAAACTGTATAGTTCGCAAGTTGATATCCAACATATTCTCCAATCTCCAGCTTCTAATATTCAAATTAAATTTGAAGAGCTTAGACAAAAATTTATGTAAATAAAAATTTGTGTTGAATTGTTGTTGTTGTTGTTATAGCGAGGTGTAGCCCTGCCTAAATGTCAGACAGGGTCACCCCGAGTGTATTGCTCTTGGCCGGGTCGATATAAAAAAACGGCCCGGGTCGTTTCGGCACGATGGGTACAGCACAAGTACTGGTACCGTTCTCGTAGAACCGGCTATACAAGAAACTAGCCATGTAGGTCATTTAGCGGTACCCAGGGTGCACCAACGGGGAGGCGACCTACTCTTTGTATTAAGTAATTCATGGCGTTTTAACTTAGAAAACCATGGTTTATTTTTTATTTTTATTTTTTATTTATGTTTATTTTTATTGTTATTTATTTTCAGAGTCGCATTCATACCCTTGAGCCCAATTAGAGAGAGAATCCCATTGGAGTACAAGTTGAGAACTATCCCTTTCTCAACTTGAGAAACAGCGTTTTTTTTTTTTCATATAAAAAATACTCTTTTGCTTGAGAACGCCATAGTTCTCAAGTGGTTTTCCTGTTGAGAAACAACGCTTGAGGTTTGAGAAGCCCCTTAGTTCTCAACTTGAGATCTAACGTAACTCAAGCCTAAATGTTTACTGGGATATGACATGTTTTTCTCGCGAGAAGTTTAATTTTTTTAAAACTTTTTCAGTTTTTCCAAAGTGTCAACAATTCTCTACCGAAAACCGTTGAGAATTTTTAAATCGGTTGAAAATTGGTTTTTGAATGAATTTTTTTACGAAGAAACTGAAAAACGGGTTTTGGCCTCAAACCCAGATTTTGGGGGTGTTACAAGTCTTTTAAAGGTCGTTTCGTGTATAACTCGGCCAGATGAACAATATCAACTAAGTAGCTTCAGAAGTGTTAAATGGCTGTAGCACTGTGTTATAAAAGCCAAGCGTATATTGGTTTTATTAGAAACAATAAAGCAATGTAAAAAAATTAGGCGAAGCTCTCATGTCATTCAAAAAAATGTCGAGTAGGTCTTACCCCTTCAAAAGTTAGTAATTGATGGGAAAATAAACCTTGCAAAAAATTAGGGCTGTTACTTAACCCTTAGCTACCACTTTTTATAATTTCTTTTACAGGAAAGTACTTATTTGCGTACTAAATAAAATAACTTTTTCCATTTTCATAAATTAAACAATCTTTGTTTTTTAGTTTACGGCTGAAAACCTAAAAAAATGTAGCATATCGTCGATGCCACCTATCGACCAATTGCAAAAACCAGCGCTGCAACTCAACCCTTAGGGGTGGCTATAAAATTGAATTTTTTTCACAGTCAATTTTCTAACAATTTTTGAAACTTTTACCACAGATCTTGAAGTGGTGGAGGCTGTTTATACAGTGCGATTATCATATATATTAAACTAATTACATCCATTTGAAAAGGACAGATATTAAATAGTTTAGTAGTTATGATAATCTCACTCTGCAGACAGTTTTGGAAAGTTCAAATCCTTCACTTTAAGAATGTGTACATAAATTTTCTTGAAAAAAGTTTCAAAAATTATTAGAAAATTCACTTTAAAACCAAGGTCTGAAACCGATTAAAATAACGTTCGGGTTACGGTTTCGGTTTTGCAACGTGTTTCGGTTTCGGTTCCGGTTTCGTTCTTCAACATTTATTTCGGTTTCGGTTACGGTTTCGTTCCGGTTTCGGTTACCAAATAAAAACACAAACAAAATAAATTTTACTACTAAAATAGTCAAGTACCTATGTAGCTTCGAAATAGATCTGAATTTTCATAACTTTTTCCTGCTGCCATGATGGGATTTCTCTAATATAATAATAAATTTTATTAACGCTATGCATGGATGAAATTTCTGCAAAACAAATTCCTAGAATTAACTCTACTTTTTTATTAGAAAAATATTAAATGAAATGTATAAATCGCCAAAAACATTAATATGAGTGGTGTTTCTGAGTCAAGCCTGAACATTTCGTTTTCGTATCTCGTAAATTTTTTTCGGTCGCTTCATTCAACTATAATCAAATTTCCTCTTTCAGAATTTTTATACTAAGGTTAAAACGCGTATTTTGTAACCTTGCTCGACAATCCTCCCTGAAAGTTTTCAGAGTACCTGTTTGTGCCCACTTAAAGAAGTGATACATTAAAAAAATTCAAAACCGTTTGGAACCGGTTCCGGCTTTTGAAACGGTTTCGGTTTCGTTCTTTTCCAGATCAAAATAACGGTTACGGTTTCGGTTTCGGTTTTGAAA
This sequence comes from Campiglossa producta, assembly GCA_964058755.1. Classification (NCBI taxonomy): domain Eukaryota; kingdom Metazoa; phylum Arthropoda; class Insecta; order Diptera; family Tephritidae; genus Campiglossa; species Campiglossa producta. The sequence continues at coordinate 266,017 of CAXKVI010000003.1, read as the reverse complement.
AATGAATCGGTTTTAATCGGTTACGGTTACGGTTTCGGTTTCGGTTTCAGTCCTTGTTTAAAACAATCAAATTTTTTTCCCATACAATAGCCACCCCTAACGGTTAAGTTACAGCGCTGATTTTGCAATTTGTCGATGGGTGGTTTTGCAAAGACATCGACGATATGCTTTTATTTTCGAGGTTTTCAACCGTAAAACAAAAAAAAAAAAAAATTAAAATGGAAAAAGTTAAAACGCCAGTTAGTTATTTAGTATGCAAATAATTACCTTCCTGTAAAAAAAATTATAAAAAGTGGTAGCTTACTCGAAAAACATAAATTTTAATTCTTTGCATCTTGGTGCGTTATACATATTCATATTAATTTAAATTGATGTATTTGCATTAAATGGCTAGTGGAAGTTCATCTAACGAAAAATACCTAACTATTTAAATAGTTCCATATCGCTTGACAATAAAAAACAGACGCATTTATGGATAAAATATAAAATTATGCCGTTTCTTATTTTTTTAAGTAAGTTCTTTTAATTGATTATATCGTCGCAAAGGTGCTAAGTCCACCTTAAGGATTTTTTCAGGTTTTGATGCAAAATGCTGGAAACTGTTAATATGCTACTTACATCATGAATTGCACAACTATTCTGAAATGAAAAAGTGCTAACTCCATACGAATTTAAAATTGTTTCTCTTTTTTCTCTTTTCCATATCGAATTTACAAGTAGAAAAGTAAAAAAAATTTAACTGGGATCATTTACCATTTACGGAAGAACCTCTAAGAACCCCATACTCTTCATAAAAAATAAAATTGGTTTATAAAGCTTTTTAAAATGACAATTCCATACAAATTTTTAATTGTAAGAGCTTAATAAACCTTTTATATTTTTTATGAATAAGGCGGTATGAATTTATCTGTAGATTTCAATAAACATATTCATAGATTGTATCAATTTATTCTTAAATTTTAATGCATTTTTTCATAGATTTTAATAAAAAGGTTCATAACTTTTATGAATTTTTATCAAACTTATTATAATAAGCATAAAAAATGTAAAATACATAAATGTATCGCGTGATATACATACCTACAGGTAAGTGGTGTGATTGGCCAAACATACTACCACGGATTTCGGGTAAAAAACGGGTATTATTATCTAATGAATTGAAAAAAAAAAAATTAAAAAAAAAATGGTGACATTTGTAGACTTGCATGGATGATGGGGTATGTCGCATTCTGACTCAATTTCTGTTGGCATTTGTGAATAGTTTTTATGCATATCTAGATTTCTGTCTTATCAAAACCTGGCTATCGTGAAAATTGTGGAAGATAATTCATTGATGAAGGAGGTATGTACACAACTTTTCAATATGAATTGTGGAAGAAGGGGGTATGTTCCGTTTTTTTTTTTTTTTTTTTTTTTTTCAAATAAAGTACTAAAAATAAACTTATTTTATTTCTCAACCTTTATGAATATATGTAACGTCTTTTATGGCTTTGCATAATTTTTATGTAAGTTTTCCTTAAAGCGGGCTACCCACCTGCGAAGAAATGCCTCAAGAAAAAAACGAGCATATATTTCTTATACCTGGTCAAGAAATTTTGACGTTTACGGCATTTTCCATTTTATATTATAAAAATGTAAAAAACATGTGTAGCGAATTATATACTCATCTTTGCCGTGAATCTGAACGTGTACCTCAAGAAATATATACGAGCATATTTATTTCTTGAGGTAAACCGGCGTTGCCAACCATGTTGTTGTTGTTGTTGTTAACAACAAAACACTCCCCGGGGGTTTTGGGGAGTGATGCCGAAGTTGACAGTCCTTGGCCGGTACGCTGCGGTACTCCCTTGCGGTACTGCCCGACTGTCGTGGTAGCGATTTGGTATGACCAGTGGAACCTTCTAGGTCATGTCATCCCTTCATCCGTGAGGATGGGTAATGAGAGGTGAGAGGAATCATATCCGTAGATCAACCACCCAGTGGCACATCATTACCTATGTGCATATTAGTCGCCTCTTACGACCGGTATGCCTACCTCGGGCATATTCTAAACCCCTAACCCGCAGGGGGAGGGTTGCGCGTTGCCAACCATCGAAAATTGTAGTATTTTTTCTTATGAGCTGAGTATTGGCTCAAGAAACATTGACGTGTGAAAACAGTTCTTGACCATTTCATGGGCGTTTTTTTATATGGAGTTTGACATTTCTTAGCAGGTGAGTAGCCCGCTTAAGAGTTTTCAAAAAACCTCAAATGTTTAACCACAGAGGATATGTTAATAAGAGCAAAGAGGATATATTAATCTATCTATCCTCTTTGCTTTTTGTTACATTTTTTTGGTCAGTAAGTGACACACTATTTTCGAAGGCCCTGGCAACACTGTACGTGCCGTACGTCGATTTTATAGCTCAAACAGAATCAGTCCGCCAATACGTCAGTTGCGTGACGTACGTTAAGGGTCGAAGCTTTGTTAACCTCGCCTGACATTTGCTACCTCAAAACTTTGTGTCCAACTTTAGAGGTATGCTACAATGAACGCCTTGACGCTTCTCTTTTATACATTTGTTTTCGTTATTTATTTCTTTGCATTCAGAGTGTTTTGGTTAATTTATTAATTTAATAGAGAAAAAATGAATTAATTATTATTTCCTCCAACTTTTTATTCTTTAATTAAAGCAAATTCATCAACATCTGATTGTCAAAGCAAGCAAAATTTGAGAGTTTGCCAAATTTTAACCTTGCTTCAACTTTGAGGTCTCCAATTTGCCATGCTTGGTTTAAATAGGTATACTGAACTTTTCTGTCAAAGTCAAAGTTTGAACGCCTTGACGCTTCTCTTTTATACATTTGTTTTCGTTATTTATTTCTTTGCATTCAGAGTGTTTTGGTTAATTTATTAATTTAATAGAGAAAAAATGAATTAATTATTATTTCCTCCAACTTTTTATTCTTTAATTAAAGCAAATTCATCAACATCTGATTGTCAAAGCAAGCAAAATTTGAGAGTTTGCCAAATTTTAACCTTGCTTCAACTTTGAGGTCTCCAATTTGCCATGCTTGGTTTAAATAGGTATACTGAACTTTTCTGTCAAAGTCAAAGTTTGAGGTAAAGTCAAAGTAAAGCCCTATGTAACTGACCCTTTAAGCCCTATATACACTTCTTTTTGAGCGTTAACGCGGGTGAGCGTGAACAATTTTCTTTTGTGTAATATATTGATAGTACTCCACTTTTCCAAAAAAATCATGCGTAAGTGGATAAACAACTAAAATATCTTTCATATTAGTGAATTTAAAGTTAAGTGAAAGTGTTAAATATGCTTTGAAATGCTTATTTTACCATCTCACAGTGAATTGTGTGCGAACGCAAAGTGACACAAACCCTTCGCAGGTGAGTGTTGAAATTTGGCAATTGGAGAATTGAACTCATTTGACAGATGTGCGTGAACGCACAAAAGATTTGATTTGGAATTCTTTTCCTTTAGGTACGCAATAGAAAGTCTCCACCCATTCAAGCTCACACGGAACTGTATGAGGGTCTTTAATTTTAGAGCAAATTCTATTTTGACGTATCCGTGATATCTGGCGTTACGCATACAAACACCCGCAGTCTATTTTGCTGTCAGTTTTTTCAACGTACTGACGAACTGACGGACTGATTCTGCTGAACACTTTAGAGCAAATTCGCCAACTTAAAAAGGTGTTCTGCACACAAATACCATTGATCCCGGCCCCAAATTGGGATCAGACCCGGTAATTTTTCGGTTTTTTGACCATAACTTTCCGGATTCGAGATCCTGAGGCCAAAACACTTTTTGAGCCCTCCCATAATTTTAGCTAATTTATTAGCAGTTGACACCTAAAGTATACATGCATAATACATGAATGTACATGTAATTGCAATTACCCAAACCAAGTAGTCTGTAAGATTTCGGCTGCAGGTCCTTTCAATGCCACAAATAAAGCAGCGACTTTGTCCTCAGCGCCCCAGTTATTTACAGCTGCTGTCTTCTCAAATTGTAGCTTAAATACCTGGAAAGGGACAGAACCGTCAAAGGATGGGGTTTTTACCTTGGGTGCGCTTCTTGAAACACTTGGACGATTCAGCTGCAACTCCTGGATACGACTTCTTAACGCATCCACCTCGGCTTCGACTTTCTCTTCATTCATTTTCATTTATTGGCGCTTAACCGTCTAAGCGATTTTGGCCGTTTCGTATCAAAGCACGCCAGTCATTCCTTTTTAGCGATAACCGACGCCAATTGGAAACCCCAAGGGAGTTCAAGTCATCCTCCACCTGTTGTTTCCATCTCAGTCGAGGCCTCCCCCTTCCTCTGCTGCCGCATTCAGGCGACGATAGGAAAACCTTCTGTGCTGGAGCTTCTTTGTTCATTCGCATAACATGGCCCAGCCAGCGGAGTCTTTGGGCTTTAATTCGCTGGACTATGGTCAGATCTGCGTAGAGCTCGTACAGCTCATCGTTAAATTTCCTTCGATACTCGCCGTTGGCATCACGGGAAGGACCATAAATCTTCCGGAGAACTTTTCTCTCAAATACTCCAAGGGCCATCTCATCTTCTCTTGACATTGTCCATGAATCTGAGCCATACATCAGGACAGGTATGATGAGAGACTTATAGAGCGTGATCTTTGTTCTTCGAGAGAGGACTTTACTTCTCAATTGCCTACTCAGTCCAAAGTAGCACTTGTTGGCAAGAGTGATTCTCCGCTGGATTTCTAGACTGATATTATTTTCGGTGTTAATACTGGTTCCCAAATAGACGAAGTCTCTCACATTTTCAAATTTGTAACTATCAACAGTGACATGGCTGCCAAGGCGCAGGTGCGCCGATTCTTTCTTTGATGACAGCAAATACTTCGTCTTGTCCTCGTTCACGGCAAGACCCACTTTTTTCGCTTCCTTATCCAGTCCAGAGAAGGCAGCGCTTACGGCGCGGTTGTTAAGGCCAATGATATCAATATCATCGGCATACGCCAGCAATTGCACGCTCTTGTAAAAGATTGTACCATTGCGGTTTAGCTCTGCTGCTCGAATTATCTTCTCCAGCATCAGATTGAAGAAATCGCACGAAAGGGAGTCGCCCTGTCTGAAGCCTCGTTTGGTTTCAAATGGCTCAGAGAGGTCCTTCCCGATTCTAACGGAGCTGTTGGTATTGCTCAACGTCATTTGGCAAAGCCGTATAAGCTTTGCAGGGAAGTCAAATTCAGACATGGCGGCATACAGGCAACTCCTTTTTACGCTGTCAAAAGCGGCTTTAAAATCGACAAAGAGATGGTGAGTGTCGATTCTCTTATCATGGGTCTTCTCCAGGATTTGGCGTATCGTGAAAATCTGGTCGATGGTAGACTTACCAGGTCTAAAGCCACACTGATAAGGTCCAATCAGTTTGTCTACGATGGGCTTCAGCCTTTCACACAACACGCTAGAAAGAACCTTATATGCGATATTAAGAAGACTAATTCCGCGGTAGTTGGTGCGGTTAGCGGGATCGCCTTTCTTGTGGATTGGGCAAAGCACACTTAAATTCCAATCCGAAGGCATGCATTCGTCTGACCATATTCTGCATAAGGGGTCGTGCATATATGACGTCACGCTCTTTGAGGGGGGGAGGGGTCTGCGATTTGTGACGAAATGTGACATGCGGGGAGGGGGGAGTAGCACTTACGTGATGTCACGTAATTTTTTGCATGTTTTCTAGCGTGCAACGTCCATGAACGTTTTCAAATTTAGCACGTTTTCATTCTTTCGATTGGCAAATATTATTTAATAATTAATATAAATATTCTAAATATGTATCAGATTTTATGTCAAATAAATATTGAATTTATATTTATTAAGTGTGTGATGTGACATTCGAGGGGGAGGGGGGGGGTCTGGCGTTTGTGACTGGGTGTGACATGGGGGGAGGGGGGGTCAAAAACTACCAAAAATCGCGTGACGTCATATATGCACGACCCCTAAGAGCTGATGCATGCTTTTTACCAGCTCTTCGCCTCCGTGTTTGAACAGCTCGGCGGGTAGTCCGTCTTTTCCAGGCGCTTTGTTGTTTTTGAGCCGGGATATAGCTATCCTCACTTCATCATAGTCAGGTGGTGGGACGACTTTTCCATCGTCAGGGATTGGGGTATCGGGTTCGACGTCTCCCTCGCAATTTAGCAGTGAGGAGAAGTGCTCCCTCCATAATTTAAGTACACTTTGTACGTCGGTTACCAGGTCGCCAAGAGTGTGGTTGCTAAGTGACCTTGCTCAATCCCGACTCTTGCGTCCTCGTTCGTGCACTCTGGGCAACGGGAGCTACCTAGGCTCGCGGCAGAAAGAGAGGGAGCCCCGGTGGGGCCACTCTGACATACTTGGTTTAAGGGCTCACCGAGGTCTTTTTCGCAGCGTCTGTTCACCACGTGGTGCGGCTGCAAGCGGGTGTCTGTCTTGTAGCAAGCGGCTCGCTATATAAATGTGTGAATATTTTTTTATCGACTTTCTCTTCAAGTTGTATTATTTTCCTGTCCTGCATATTTAGCTGTGCTGACATACGTTCCTCCTGTGCCTCCAGCTGAGATGACATATAAGCCTTATGTTCTTACAATTGGGAGAAGATCTGTGACGATACCTGTGCCGAAATTTGGGACAACATTCGTGTCTCCTGCTCTTCCAACCGAGACGTAATGCGTGTCTCTTGTTCCTCCAACTTTGATGCCATACGTGTCTCTTGTTGTTCCAACGGAGATGACATGCTTGATGTTATGTTGTTTGACTTCTGAGCCAAGGCAGCCAATAAAGAGTTTGTGTCCACATTTGCCACTGAATCCGGAGAGTCCTTTTGCTCTTCTATTTTCGTCGCTCCCTCTTCCGAAAGTTGAAAAACATGATCGTCAACGTTGATTCCTTCCGCTTCCATAGCCTCGCGTAGACGTGATTGTAGCTCTGGCTTATTGCTGTTGTTACTAATCCACGTTTCTCCAACTCGTTTTTGAGTTGCTGGATCTTCAATTGGTATTAGTTTCCTTTAGGGGTCAACTGCTAATAAATTAGCTAAAATTATGTGATATAGCTCAAAGACGGGGTTCGGCCTCAGGATCACGAATCCGGAAGCGCTTTTTTAATATTTTGCTTCTCTGCAGAGATATTTGCAATCAAAGTTTCAAGTTTTCATGTGGTTGTTGTAATTTTATTAGACTGTCCCTAAAAACGTGCAAAAAAAGTCCCGCCGTGGCGGTAGCCACGGTTATGTCACACGTTCGGACTTGGGATGGCGTAGCCCAGGGTTATTTTTTATAAGCGCGGCCGAAGGCCGCCAACTCAGAAAGGTGTTTCGCACATAAATACCATGGATTCCGCCCCAATTTTTGTATCGGACCCGGTCATTTTTCGGTTTTTTGACCATAACTTTTCACTAAAACAAAAAATTAAAAAAGCGCTTCCGAATTTGTGATCCTGAGGCCAAACCCCGTCTTTTGAGCTATCTCCCATAATTTTAGCTAATTTATTAGCAGTTGACCCCTAAAGGAAACTAATACCCTTCAATTCATTAAACTTTGCCATATCCTTGTTACCTTTACAATGTCCTTGTTATCCTTGCCATATCCTTGTTGCCTTTACAATGTTCTTGTTATCCTGTATTTATTTAACAATACCGCTCCTGACACCAATTGTAACGAATTCGATTATTTTCCATGAGTTCGATCACTGTACGTTAAATAAAACACTCAGATTCTGCTTAATAAGTAGTACGCTTTATTCACTACTAAAAACCGTAGTACAATATTGCGGGTTAATTCACTGTTCAGTACTTTACTGTACAACACTTGAAAATAAACTGAATGACGTGCGTTGTCTTTGCGCTTTTATATACCCTATTAGACTGCGGCGTCATCACCTAGAAATGTCTACACATTTCTGGGCTATTCGTGCAGCAGTGTTCTCGAAGCGTTTATCTATCGTCATCTCCTCTTTGTGCCACATTCGCAAACATGCGAGCTGCCTCTCCCTCTCTCGCTCTAATCTCGTGTATCTAAACAGCTGTAGTTGCGGTAGTGAAGCTAGTGGTGGAAATACGCTAGTGTTGGAAGATGAGCGATTCTTGAGAACATTCACCACAATATAAACCCTGCTATCGATAGTGCCATCGATTATCTTCCAGCTCTATTTCACAATTCTTTTTCCGCAAATTCCACTTAGCTGAGAAAATTTTTCGCTGATTTAACAAATGTGATTTAGGAACTTAACAGTATTGCAAATTTCATTAATACTTCGTTCTAAGTAATCAAAATAAATATATGCTGGTAAATGTATGTGATGAACAGTTTTTAGTAGCTCTGCATCATAGACGGTGTTGCGAACCTTTGACCAACGAAGCTATACCTTCACGACATCACGATTTATTAGCGCTTACCCCTGTCCAAGATTTAATTTACATTTGGACAGTGTAAGGAGGTATTGTATAAGCCAAGTTTATGCAACAGAGTTTAATTCATCATCCCTCATTAATGCGTAAATGATAATTTCGGTGCTGACAATAGTCGCGCTTATAAAGAGCTTTTTACAACCTTCAAGGGGGCGTGACAGTCCGAACTTATACTTTATCATAAGTGTTCAGACTACTGAAAATACAATGAGTGGCAGTTTTATGGCACAGCAACAGCAAATTGCAGTTGGAAACGGTGGCTCGACTAGGTCGGGTGCTGAAGCAGGCACCAGCGGCAGTGTCATGTAATTATGAACAAACCTATTGTTAGCAATTGTATGGATACTCACAGGTTATTTTTTTAGTACTTTTAAAGCTGATGACGATAAATGCAGTTACGAAATTACTACCAAAAATGTTGAAGTTGTGGGCAGCGCCGGTGCTCATGATCATGGTTCATCAAAAGTTAAATTGAAAAACATCGTTGACTACAAATGGGAACTGAAAAACTATCCTGGACATTTAATAGCGGTACATATGGATGGAAAGCATATTGCCTATGTTATTAATGGTAAATTAATGTTATTTCAACATCAACAAATATCACCCTGTATTCTGAAATTATTACAGTTAATAATAAAGCATCGCGTGTTGAAGGGATGGTTCGTGTTGTAAAAGCTCAATCAGGATTACGTGCACTCATAAAAGGAATGTCTGGGGAAGTACTCGACCTACAATTCGCACATATTGAGAAAGAGCGTATATTAGCTTCTATTGATATGAACTCGCTTTATATACATAAAATCGATATGGTCGATGGCAACTTGCTGTGCAATCTTGTTCTTAAAATTGAAGACCCCATATCAAATTACTCTCCGAAATTTGATAAAATTTCATGGTGCCCTTTCATTGACGTGCCCGGCGAAGATGACGAGGATAGCCAATTGATTGTTTGGGCAAGAGGTTCAACTTTGCAATGTTTCAATATAAATGTTATCATTACAGAATACGATGTAAGAACATTCATATTATTAAAATGCATATATGTATACTAACACGAGAAAGTTACAAATATTTTAATTTTTTAGATGCGCGTTATAGATCCTAACTCTATTTCAACTGGCTATTTAAAAGTCTACGATGAATCCTGCACTGTTAGCTGGGTAGCGCTTTCCCCAGATGGGTCTACTTTAGGCGTGGGTAGCACTGACGGTGTTATACGCTTTTACCAGGTTTATATGCACGATAAAGAGCCACGATGCTTGCACCAATGGAATCCTCACAACGGAAAACCAATTTCATCCTTCTTTTTCTTGGATAATTTGACAAAAAATGTATCTGAGTAAGTTATTCTAAGTATCTATATTGTACGAATTGGAGACCTTCGGCACAAAACGAAACAACGTTATTTTTAATCTCTTGGTATCTGTGTTATTTCAAAATATTGAAACAAGAGCCTGACAGTATCTTCTACTAACCTATCCTATTGGTCTAAAATTGATTAAAAAGGTGGACCACGGCTATGTTAGCCGTCGGGGTTTTACAGAGAGTACTGTAGATCGGGAGAACTGTTTGATCGTTTGTTTGGTTGCAGTAAATTGGACTAGCTCAGGACTATCCAAGAGCTAAACCTTTTGTCGATACTAATAATTCTATCTCAGTACCCAAGTAATGCTTTCAACTGTTGTTGTTGGTGTTGTTGTTGTTAACAACAAAACACTCCCCGAAGGTTTTGGGGAGTGATGCCGAAATTGACAGTCCTTAGCCGGATATGAACCCGGTACGCTACGGTACTCCCTTGCGGTACTGCCCGACTGTCGTGGTAGCGATTTGGTATGACCAGTGGAACCTTCTAGATCATGTCACGCCTCCATCCGTGAGGAATGAGTTAGCACGTCATTACCTATGTGCATATTAGTCGCCTCCTACGACCGGTATGGCAACCTCGGGCATATTCTAATCCCCTAATCCGCAGGGGCTGCTCTCAAAAGTTCATATGGCCTTGTTATTGGCAGTGCCAATTGTGCATTACTGTGAAAGACAGTCCTAAGCTAGTTTTGCTTTGGCTAGTTCTCAACCGCTCCCATTTTGCATAGTTGGGTAGTTCGCGATGTGGATGAGTCATTATTGATATTCGATACCTCAGTGTCTTTTAACTGGCACTTTTGTAACCGGTACAGAAAGTCGCACATTGTGTAGGTCAAGATTGTCCTTTTTGGAGACTGATTCCAATTATACTGCAGGGTTAATACATAAAATCATACCCACTTCTATATTGGAAATTAATCTATGAATCTGACTTTTGTTATATTACTATTATTCATTATTGTGTCATAAGTTTACTAAGTTAAAGTTTACAAAGAAAAAAACGAGCCTAAGGGCGGATTTCTCGACTAGCCGTCAAATTTAACAGTGAATTGACAGTGAACTTCCACGTTAACAGCCAGTCGAGAAATCCGCCCTAAAACTGCTAAAACTTTTACAGTACTTACTGGAAATATGCTATAACTGGCGCTGCTAACAATACCGAATTTAAAGTATGGGATTGCAGTACATGGGATTGCCTACAATCAATTAGTATAACGACTGCAATTGACGAAAAGAAATCACCACGATTTATTGCCGAAATTGATCGAACTTCATCATATTTGGTTATATCAAGTTTAGAAACGCGCACCTGTTATATTATGCAAATTGTGAACAACAGTAATAACACATCATTAACTAAAGGATCCGATAATGGAAGTAACAACAATTTTGCAAATATCAGCACCAGTAGCAACAGTAGCAATGGTAGCTCAAAATCAATTTCTAATAAAAATCAAGTTCCACTTGTGTATATTAAGAGCATATCGGAATTTCCCTTAAGTTCTGGAATTCTATCATTTTCCATTGTTGATGCCGCCGTAAGACGCTATAAATGTGGTAACGACAACTACCTATGCGACGAATTTGACGACTATGATGAGGAGACTAATTCCACATACTGCGTGGTTGTACGAATGTTCATTGTGCAGTCGAAAAGTATGCAAGAATGCCGTATTTTATATCAACCATCAGTTACTGAACATACGGACGTTCGAAGCACTCTATCGGATGAGAGTGGTGTAGTAAGTGTCTCTAAAGATTCGTCTTTATTAGATAATGGAGCCGGTAAAATCGTTAACAATTTGGATGCCAATAAATTATCCCATTTACGCGTTAAAGCAGAACCACAGGATAAAGAAAACACAAATTCAGAAAATGGTGAGGATTCAAACTCTATAGAATCATTGCTTGGCATCGCCACAGTCTCAAATAGTAACGTGACTAATCAAATCACAGCAACTAGCTCGTCAGTTGTTGGTGTTGCGGCTGCTGCATCTGCTTTGCCAGCTGCTGTAACCGCCGAGCTAAATGATGCTCGATCACGAACAGCTTCCCCACAAACAAGCAATAAAAATTTTTCACAAGTAAACCTAATGACACCGGATGCATTTAGTTCGACTTCTAGTGGTAAGATATTTAAAACTTCCCCAACTGCGTTTTGATTAATTAAATAAATTTTCCACAATTTAACTACAGATAAGAAAACTCCTGACTGTGTCAGCTCGGAAGTTCTGAACACTATTTTGATGTTGGCCAGTGTAGCGGGACAAACGACACAGCCAAAAACGGATAGTATCAATATTTTAAACTTGGTTAATAATAAGATAATCGAAGATCAAGAACATCAAAAAATGCAAATGAAGCAATCTTTGGATTCGCAAAAAAAGTTTATTGGTAATGAAATAACCAAATTTCGTAAAATTGCATGTATGAATTTATACACAATAAGTTTTAAATTTCTGTCCACAAGCTATTGAAAATAATCCCGGTCGTAATATGGGCAATTTAACAAGCGGTGGATCTAGTCCAAGTCGCGAAGTTCAGGAAATTATGTCTCTACAAGAGAATGATAGTGGGGATGATGATTTATTGGAAGAAACTACTAGTACTGTCAAGGTCGATAGTAAAGCAACAACAACGCAAAAAGACAACAAAGGTTTATATCAGTTAAATTATTTAGTTTTCTATATTTATCTTTAAAAAAATACGTATATATTATTAGGTTCACTTGTATGTTTGCTTGTTTGTTTGTTTGTTTGCTTGCTTGTATGTATGTGACTCTCGTTCGGTCTAGGCCCCAGCGGCCCAAAAACCGTAAAATGTCCCTAAAATATGGGTATCAAACGAAAGGTGAAGGCCCCAGGTCTCATTTGGACATCGACATATTTCGATAAATTTATCGATAACCGAGTTATCGTTCAAAATATGATTGCCCAAAAACCTGAAAAATTCCCTACAATATGGGTATCAAACGAAAGGTGAAGGCCCCAGGTCTGTTTTGGACATCGACATATTTCGATAAATTTATCGATAACTGAGTTAGCGGTCAAAATGTGGTTGCCCGAATACCTTAAAATTTCCCTACAATATCGGTATCAAACGAAAGGGGAAGGCCCCAGGTTTCATTTGGACTTCGATATTGTTAGTGAACAATACAAACCGCGCGTTACTAATTAGCTCGTGTGCTAATTTCAAGTAGCCGAAATTTTCCTAAGTCCGTTTAAAGAAAAAAAAAACACTTAGCAATTTTTTATGCTGCTTTAAACAATAATTTATTGATTGACCGACGGCACTGTGGCAACGGCACGCATTTGATGTAAAAAGTATACTAACTTTGATTTGATATTCAAATTACAAAAGAGTGTCTATTTACTTATTAACTAAAGTACATCGGTAAATAGTTAGACACAAGAAATTTTAGAACAATGAAGTAAAGAAAAAATAGAGTTGAAAGCAATGAGCGGAATGTAGCAATTCAATGCGTAGCGGTACCATCGTATGATGCTGCTGGCCTTGAACTTGCATGCCCTGTGTATGTACCTCCAAATAGCCAGCCATATGTAAGTGTGTATATACGCTAGTTATTATGCAAATGCATGCTGGTGAGAGCCAAACAGATTAGTGGCCATGCATTGATTATGTATTATCGGTCAAAATATGATTGCCCAAAAACCTAAAAAATCCCTACAATATGGGTATCAAACGTAAGGTGAAGGCCCCAGGTTTCACTTGGACATCGACATATTTCGATAACTGAGTTATCGGTCAAAATGAGGTTGTCCAATAATATTCAAAATTGCCTACAATATGGGTATCAAACGAAAGTGGAGGCCCAGAGGTTTCGTTTGCACTGCGGTATATTTCGATATATTTATGGATTACTTCATAACACATTTAACTAAAAAGTAAAAAATAAATATAGTTTAAAAAGCGAAATCGCGAGCTTTTAAAGAATATTGCACTAAAAAGGTAAAAATAATTTAAATAAAAAACGAAGATTATGGAACATAGCGGACCGCGCTTTTTCCACAATATAACTGTGTAGGGTTTTTAAAATTATTTTCAACTTTTTAGTTCAATACTCTGTAAAAGCGTGAGTTTTAGTTTTTTTAAACTATATTTATTTTAAATAAATGTCATTCAACAACTAACGTTCAAAATTGGCCTAAAGGCACAGAGATTCAAAAAGGCGCTACAAAACATTCAACAGAATTGCAGAATGCTGCAAATTTAATTTCGCAAGCTGTAAATGCTTCTACCATAAATAATCTTAATAACAGCCATACTGCTCCAAATCTTATCGGTACTAATAATAGCAGCAATGGTAATATTGAAGGAGTTGTAGCTGAAAGAAATACAGATCTTGCGGAGTTGAATGGAAAAATGAATCAATTAATTGGTAAGTATTAAAGTTTCGTTTACTGGACTAAATATTGTTTTTACAATTAATTTCCTTCTTTGTTTCAAAGACCTTGTTAAGATACAGTCGGTGCAAATTAACAATCTCCAAGTGGAATTAGCCAATATGAAGAAGGCAAATCCAATGGCATCCACAAAGAGTATGTCTGAATTTTCATTCAAACTAGAAATGCAGCTATCGAAACTAATGGAACAGTACTTGAAACGTTACGAGAATGAACATAAGAAAAAATTAACTGCGTTCATGGCCGGACGGTATGTTTAAGAAATTTTGAGAGTATGAAAATAATAATGTTATTTACCATTTACAGAGAACAACAAAACAGAGAATTACGAGACAGTTTTATTCAAATTATGAACCAATATATGTTAACACATCTTGGAGAAGTCGTGTCTAAAGTGATAAATATTGAAATTCAACGTCAATTAGCACCTATGTTATCTGCAAAAATAGATCATTTACAACAACAGATACAAATGGATGTAAGCCAAAAGTTGACAGCATTCGATCTTATGCTCAAAGATAATATTTCCCAAGTATGCAAAAGCAAGGTACACAAATTGCTGTCCATCGATATGAAAACTTCCTAAACTAACATTTACTTACAGAATATTATTGATACTTTTGGAAAATCAGTTTTGGTTGGAGTTCAAGGAAGCTTACAAGCGGCATTCATAGAATCCATGTCTAGCAGTTTAATACCGGCTTACGAAAAATCATCGCAGAATATGTTTAGGCAACTGCATGATGCTTTTATTGATGGAATCAAAGAATGTATGTTTTGAATATTTTATCTGTCCAATTTTTTTTTAAGTAAAATTTTTATGTTAAACAAATAGTTATGGAGCAGTTCGATAATCATCTACAAAATTTGCAGCCAATGCATGATTCTGCTCAAGAGGTGCTCAATGAGTTCTCCGGTTTTCGTCTACATTTAGACTCTACATTAAACAAACATCGTAATGTGGTGACGGAAACAATCCTCGAAACCCGAAAAGATGTCAAAAGCTTAGAAATTCTACTTACGCGACAAATCCAAGAGACTGTTCGTTCTGAGGTAACTAAATTGGCATGTGAATAATACAAAAATGTAAATATAAATAATTAATATTTTTAAAGATACGGCGATGCTTTGAAAACCAAACCGCTGTGTTGCGCTCACAAACCAACACTCCGGCACCTTTGTACGACATTAAAGACACTATAAAATTACTACTCCATCAAGGCCAAACAAATAAGGCGTTTCATCAGGCTCTATTGGCAAATGATTTAAATTTGGTAGAGTTTACATTGAAGCATGCCGATCATCAGGCTGTGTTTACACCCGATTGTTGTCTAGAACAAAAAGTGCTTTTATCGCTAATTCAGCAAATATCAGCCGACATGAGCAATCACAATGAAATGAAACAAAAGTAAGATTAAACCTCTTTGTACTAATACTTAATTCAAGTTTATAACTTTGTGCTTTACATTTCTTCAGTTATCTAGCCGATGCTTTACTTGCTATCAACCCTCTCGATCCCATTACGCGTGAGCATGCTCCAAAAGTATTACAAGAACTATTTCGTAACTGCCAGCAATTCTTGACTAGTTATTCCAAAAGCCCACAATGTAGCAATGTACGTATGCTGATGAAAGCAGTCCTCTCATACAACGACCAATTTTAATATATGGCTAACGTTGGTCATAAGCCAATAATGCCCACCATGCCTACCATGCCTACCATGCCTACCCAACCAGCTCCAATAGTTCAAACACTGTCAAATTCGAAAGCTATGGATGCTAGATATACGGCATATCTTATAAATCAGAAAAATTCTGATCTTATGACCACGCCTTGTAATAGTAAACAAAGATTAATGGTTCACCAATGATTTCTCATATCCAATGGAATAACTCAATTAGCGATTCCAAATCGGTCGATATAATAAAAAAAAAATATTGGAAGTAATCAATAAAAATGAAATCTTAAAAAGCTTCATAAAAAATTTTGTGCAAATCCAAGAAATTTCGAATTTTGTTTGACCATAAGATAGTTCTAAGAGGAAGTATGTATTTTTATTTTTTAATATTAGTTTTATTTTTGTTTAATTTTATGATTGAGTATATTTTGATTTTCAACTGCAATTGCATTTCCTTTTTTTGTTTTGTTTTATGTTTTTATTGACTACGAATGAATTAATTTAATCTACAATAAGAGATTAATAAGCGTTGGCATTTAAAATCTTTTGTGAACTCAACCCCTTTGTTAGAAATAAAACACTAATAATTTGTATGCTGTCAAATATGTAAGTGCTTGTCTAATTGAATAAAAAAATTCATTCATATTTAGTATTTTTCTGACCGTTTTTAAGTTTTTTTAAAACTTGAAAAATATATTTCCAATAGGCTCATACGGTCTAATGTGGTAGCCACCTAAGCGTTTTTGCCTGTTGCCTATCAAAGCACGCCAGTCATTCCTTTTTAGCAATAACTGACGCCAATCGGAAACCCCAAGGGAGTTCAAGTCATCGTACACCTGTTGTTTCCATCTCAGTCGAGGCCTCCCCTTCCTCTGCTGCCGAATTCGGGTGACGATAGGAAAACCTTCTGGGCTGGAGCTTCTGTGTCCATTCGCATGACTTGACCCAGCCAGAGAAGCCTCTGGGCTTTAATTCGCTGGACTATGGTCAGATTTACGCAAAGCTCGCACAGCTCATCGTTAAATCTCCTTTGATATTCGCTGTTGGCATCACGGGAAGGACCATAGATCTTCCGGAGAACTTTTCTCTCAAATACTCCAAGGGCCATCTCGTCTTCTCTTGACACTGTCCATGATTCCGAGCCGTACATCAGGTGGTGGGACGACTTTTCCATCGTCAGGGATTGGAGTATAGGGCTCAACGTTTCCCTCGCAATTTAGCAGTAGGAGAAGTGCTCCCTCCATAACTTAAGTATACTCTGTACGTCGGTTACCAGGTCTCCATTATTGTCCTTACAGGAACTTGCCCCGTCTTAAAACCTTCCGTCATCCGACGAATCTTAAAACAAATTTCGGACATCATTCCTGTCAGCCAGCATCTCAAGCTCCTCACACTCACGTCCTTCGGCCTCACTTTTCCTTTTCCTGAAAAGACGTCTCTCTTGCTTTGCCTCACGTCCAGAAAGGTGGAGTTATGTCTGCCGTCGATCATGATCAATCTGGTTTCTTGTTATTTGATCAGGGGACAGCCAGGTGGCTTGGTGTATTCGTTTATGCTGGAAGTATTACTGATGACCATATTGCGAGCATCGGCGAAATCAATCAACCTAGTGCCGTTGGGGGATGTTATATCGTGGAGAAAGACTCCTTCCTTGCTCACCTTGGCATTAAATCATTTGATTTTGATATCATGTTGGGGGCAGCGATCATAAGTCTGTTCATGTTTATCGTAGAAGGAGTTCTTTTCTGCGTCGTCCGTCTCCTCAGTCGGCGCATGGGCGCGGATAAATGTTATGTTGAAAAACCTCGCCTTGATGCGGATCACAGCGAACGCTCGTCCACGGGTGTGAACGCTAGTACTTTTTCCCACCACGAATCCTACACCACGCGCTTTGTCTCGTGTCTGGCCACTGTAATAAACGTCACAAGGTGCGATGGTCGTCTTTCCTTGTCCCGTCCATCGTATTTTCTGCAGGGCGGTGATGTCAGCCTTTGCGCTTACGTGGACATCAACCAGTCGGGCAGCGGTACCATCCCTTGAAAGGGCGCGGACATTCCAGGTACATGTCCTAATGTCCTTCTCATTGTCCTTATTTCGTTTTGCCGGGTCGCCAACATTAAAGGGGGTTCTCATCCGAGGCTTGTTTTTTATTTGGGAAATCCTAGAAAAGTGAGTTGGAATTGAGGAAAATTGGCTTTGTTGTAGAGTTTCCAAAATACCGCTATTGTCAAGAGGATAGACCGAGCTTCTCAGAAACATATACTTTTTATATGAAAAAAATTTAAAACTTAAGCCATTTTTATAATTATTGCCATTTAAAAAGTGAAACGTAAGTGACGCCAAGAAAAATAAGGTGCATTTTTTTCACGATCGAGCAGCCAATTGTAGAAAAAAGTATTTATGCTGCTATAATGAAAACATGGGGGGATAGTATAATGCTGGATAGTGAACGTGAGCAGATCCAAAAGTCAAAAAACAGAAAATATCCAATATGATACAGAAGCAGTAGAAAAAATAAGCGCTATTGGGGTTAAGAGATTTCGAAAGTGACATACGTATTATATGTGTGCTTAAAAAGATGGATAGATAAAAATATACACCTTTCGATGCAGTATAAAAAAAATATATTATTGCGTACGTTGGATGCTGCATTTTTTAATATAGGTGATTTATTAAGGAATATTTGTTAGAAATTTTAACTGAAACACCATGTGGCTCATTGTAGGTCTAATAAAACCTCATTTCTGTAACGAATTTACGAGATTTGAAACGTAAGTGACGCCTCCATGAAAGTGACAATGATCACCTCCAATACACAGGGGCGTCGCGAAGGTCCCGATCGTGGGGGGGGTGAATCTTACTGATATGCCGACTGATCTCGAAAATTTGCCGACATTTTTTATAGGTATAATAATGGATTTAAAAAAAAAAAATAAATAGGTGAAATACACTTGTGAAAATGCGCAATATGTTACCGAATGAATTAAAAATTACAGTGTTTGTTTACTCTTTCTTTATTTTCGTCGTATATAATGTTTTACAAAATTAAATACATACTAAAAAGATATCCTTTTCACAAAAATCAAAATAATTTTACAAAGAAAAATTTTTTTGAGAAAAATTGAAGAATTAAATTCAAATTTTGACTCGGCGATGTTTTAGTAAGGACCATTTTTGAACAACTTCACAAAGGTCAATTTCATCTACTTTATCTTTTGAAGAGAAGAGCAACATCAACGAATTTAAACGATCATCTCCCATTGTTGTGCGCAAATGGTCGAAAACTATTTTCAATTTACTGAAGGAACGTTCACACGATGCTGACGTGAAAGGAGCAGTCAAAATATAACGAACCAGTTTATATGCTAAGGGAGTAACTCGTTTTAACTTGAATGCTACCGTGGAAATATCTTCGAATGATTTACAACTTTGACATGAGTCAAAAAGAATTTGTAACTCACAAAGCAAACATTCGACTTCTTCCTTGAAAAATTCGGGTTCCAATTGTACAATAGAGTTTATCAAATCAATCGTAACATTATTTCTGTCTAGTGGAATTCTAAACATTTCCTGAATGGGTTTGAAAGTTGACAAACTTTCTTGTAACTTTTCTTGGATGCAACTTGTAAAAACTTGAAGAACAATTTTTAATTCTTTTCTATAAAATGTTTCAAAATCGAAAATTGTAGCAGATTCCGGATTTTCGTCAATTTTTTTTGGCACTCGTCGCGTTCTGTGAAAAAGGGCGTGAATGGGGGTGTAAGTGGGTCAGACTGAGCTAAGTGGGAGTCGATATCTCCACCCCTCTAAGTGGGCACATAGAGTCTCAGCCCCGACTCTCTCCTACATGCACATTCTTAGATAGTCAAAATACCACCCATACATATACGCCTATGGTATATGAAATCGTTTTGCATTAATCAAACACCCATACATATACCAAAGAATGTAAATTTATTTATTATTTTATCATATATTAATACGTTCTTACTATTGTCACAGTTGCCATTTTGCATATTACTACTTAAATATGCTTGTATTTTCCTATTTACGTGCTAGCCAAGCGCGGGAGTTCAATTCGCCGCACGTTTCTTCCTCATACGAATGGCCGGCCAAAGAGTGTGGTAAACTCCTGAAATTTGTTCTTTCAGATTTTTGCACCAACTCGCTGAAATTTTGAATGAGCGAGTCGGCCATTCTTATAAATTTACATTCTTTGGTAGTATAGTAATACACACCTACACGTATTACCATGTACACAAACATACATATACACTTTTGACTTTTTTTATTATAATAAACAATATGATTTGTTAATTTTCCTTATAAACAAGTGATTCTTTCTTGCAGATGTGGTGTGGACAGACGGACTTGACGATGACCGGGAAGGGGAAAGTGTAAGGGGGTAACGAAGGGGGTTGGATTTGGGGTCGACATAAAATAATTGCCACGGTCGACCATGGTAGGGTGGGGTTAGAGTGGCCGGACATAACAACACCTGTGGCCGAGGGGCGGGGAACCTGGAGCGGGTGCGGCCGAGTGCCCCAATGCGCAGTGAAGAGCCAGGTATAATTATTTTTTTTGGTATGGTGCGGTGGGTATGCCTCGGGGTTAAAGATCCACCCCACAGTCCGGCGAGCTAGTTCGCGCAGTAGGCAAGCATACCTGCAAGACTCCTGGGGCATGCAACATGGGGTTGACGAGTCGCATGAGCCATTTTGGAGGTCAACCGGCAACCAGCACGTAACAACTTTTATGAAAGATATGCGAATTTTAGGACTTGGTGTGAAACCTCTGAAAGAAAGTGAGGGTGTATTTTAATATATCATACTTAAATATAAGAAAAACTCATTTTCGAAAAATGTGTCAATTAGGTTCTTTGTGAATTAGGGTAACGATATAGTCCAGAAGCTAAAATATAGAGCTTTAAGATATCCAAAATGAGGCAACAGTAAATATATGTAAGTGTTTATATATTTGTACCTACATACCGTCACCTTAATTCACAAAGGCCCTAACTGACATAAAAAATTTTTTACAGGAGAGGCAAAAAACAAAAAAATTTTTACATTGAACGCATGCAAAGATAGCTTTGTAAATTTGGAATATCTCCGTTGTTACTGCTCGTAACTACGTAAAATTTGTAGTGATTGTGTATTTTACTATATCATAGTTAAATATGTGAAAAAGTCATTTTCGAAAAATGTGTCAATTAGGGCCTTTGTGAATTAAGGTAACGATACATAGGTATATGTTTACTCATATACAGCTATTTCTGGTACTCCATATATGTATCTAACTGAATAGCAAATTCAGTGACTTATGGATGATGAGTTATTGATTTTATCTATGACAGTAGCAATACATTTTGAGTGAACTATTATTGATACAATAACTCTGACTACCGTATAAATTCAGACGACTTATGGTACCGGTTAATGCCTTTGTATAACCTGACATACGCACCGTAGACTCATAAACGGCCAAACCAGGTTTAGTTTGAAGTCTGAGTGTTATGTCAATGCCGTAATCATTACTGATGTCCTTGACAATGGTATGGTGGGGCGATGCTAAGACTGCCTTCTGTATAGAATTCAAATAAAGCACTCGGCACTGTGGATAGTTCTTTAATTGATCGTTAATCAGCTTTACTATATAACGTGCCGCTTCCTGTACACGAAGATCATTAGTTGGCATCTCGGCGTCATGATAGCAGGTGCACCAATGCGACGCAATCCCCGCATTCTCACAAGTACGTGTCTCCGGCACAGGTAGAAATAGACTAATACCTCGCGGCATTACATCGATGTCGAGTAGTTCTTTGGTGCGAGTTCGCAATGTTGATGGTAATAAATTGTTTAAGTTTAAAATATCTAGAATTGTTTCGTATACATCATAGAATGTTGTAAGTCGGTTTGTGTTGTTTTCAAAATTAGTGACGGCTTCAGAATACTTTTGTTTAAACCATGTAGGGTAAATTCCAATAAATAGTGGCTGCCGCTCTTCCATCATACCTTGATATGTACGACGAAATGATCCCCACTGTAACCCATGATCGCTCATCAATAGGATTATTGTCTTATTCAAAATTGCGGATGATTGTAAACGTTCTAATAAATTTACGAAATCTTTGTCGAGTAGTTTCGGCATGTAAATTAAATCATGTGTCATAGATGCCAACCAGAAGAATGAAAAAAAGTCTTCAGTTTGTAGAAATGGTATTAATTTATGGATCATTTCGAGGACCAAGTCAACAGTGCGACGTCCGCCCATACAAAAATCACCATTTTCTTTGTAATAATTCCCAAAATGCTTTTCCATTTCCATAATTAGAGGCCGCATATAATAATCAGTTGGTTGGCGTTTGAAAATTGTATCTATACTAAATAGACTGGTTTGAGCCACATCCTCAAGAAAAGCTGTCAAAAATCCAGATTCCTTGAAGCGTTTCCAAATGAAGGGACAATCATCAATGTATTGTAACTGTTTTGTACCCGCACAAGACAATTTAAGCTCATCAGCAGCTAAACCAGTTAATAGTGGTATTAAATTTTGATAAGTGCCGTCTGCAACTTTATTAAAACCCCAAAACTCGACATAGTTAAGTTGCTTTCGAATGAAGGAAGTTGTACGTTTCATGTGCCGTAAAAAGTTTAAATGTGACACACTGTCAATTCCAAGAACCATTACCGAAAGTCGTAGTGGATTATCATCGTTGTATGAATTATTATTATTTAAACTAAAAATATCACTTGATTTCGCTTTGCGCTTGCCTCTTTGGTGTTTACTTCTTTTCTTTACAGTATCATCCAACTTTTCCTCTGAGTTGGCTTTTCTTTTGTTTAACCCGAAAAAATGGTAATCTTCGTAAAAGTAATGTTTGGGTTTGTATGAACATCGAACTCGTATAAATTCAGTATCTTCTGATACTTCGATTGACTGATTATAAAGTAATTTAAATGGTATTGGGCTAGCATAAGTAGTTCTTGAAATAGTATGATTAGGTATTAGTGCTGAATAATGGCAGTCGATCATACTGGTGTCGTTTATTTTGTAACGATGCATTAACTCGGCGTCAGTCATAGTCCACCAAAGACGGGAGCCAATATTGTCTGTACGCGTAAGTGCTTTGTCACAAGTCAGATTGGGGGGCGAGCCCATATATTGCAGAATACGATAATTGGTAACATCGAAATAAGGAATATGACAACCTGGTGTATCCACAAAGTACGCTCTGGTAACATTATAATCGGCATCCACGCGCGCCAGTAAGTCGAAACGATCGCGAAACTGAATAATTTTAGTTCGAAAATTATAATCAACGAAGAGGTAAGTGATACAACATACACATAGTAAAATAAAAACAATTTTTTTACACTGACGCTGATTATTTGTCGCGCTGTGTAAATAACGATAGTAATGTTGTAAGTCCCGTTTTGTCATGTATTTTGGATCCAAAAGATATTTGCGTCTAAAAGTAAATAAAATACAAATTTATATAAAAACTATTTATTGTCCTTCAATACTGTGATTTCTGTGGATATTTGTTTCCTTATCATATTATTATTTAAGTTACATGTGCTATTCATAACTTTTTATTACCTTTTGATCCAATTTCCTAATGATCTGATATTGTGTAACTAAAATCTACATACTACATACATATTTGAAGACATGCATGGATGAAGGGGGTATGTCGCATTCTCACTCAATTTCTGTATTTGGCATTGGTGAATAGTGTTTATGCAGATCTATATTTCTGTCTTATCAGAATCTGCCTATCGTGAAAATTGTAGAAGATAATTCATGGATGAAGGGGGTATGTACACAACTTTTCAATATGAATTGTGGAAGAAGGGGGTATGTCCAATTTTTTCATATAAAACACTAAATAAAAACGTATGCTTTTTATTGCATATTATGCAACGTCTTTTATGGCTTTGCATAATTTTTTTGTCAGTTTTCCATAAAGATTCGAAAAAACCTCAAATGTTTAAGCAAAACTTTAAAGCCGATTTTCTCGTTTCACTCAAAATGCGACATACCCCCTTCATCCATGCATGTCTTCATTTGTAGCAAGCGACGTTCACCTATTCCTAAAATGCCATGAATTGAGTCTTAGTATGAGTAGAAATGTCTTGTAGGCGGTCAGACATACATATGTACATACCTACATATCTAAGCATAACTCATGCAGACTTATTGAATAGCCTACTTTAAGAGCTTAGGTGGATACAGCGACTTAAGATATAACAAAAATGAAAAAAAAAATACATATACATACATATACCGTCGGCTAAGAGTGTAAACCTGCCAACGACCAAAAAAATATTTTTTCAGTAGAAGCAAAAAACCAAATATAACTTCAACTTTCAGGTTATAGATTGAGGGCCACGATATTCTTGAGATATCAAAAATTAAAGCTTATTCGCTGGCTATTACCTTGACTTAAATCCAGAAAATGATACTCTAGGATATAACAGTAATCTAGCGACAGAAGCTCAATATGTTGGATTTAGCAGATTTTCTCATCAAATAATATTTGACATTTGTATATTTATTTTTAAGGCTCAAAAAGTCAATTTCGCTAAAAACGGGATTAAGCAGGTTTACACTTTTAGCCGACGATATGTAAAAACCAATAAGTGCACAGAATGTTTAGCGAACGTTGCTTACTCGTAGTTCACCTCTCTGTATTCATGTTTATCCTTGCTGAAATAAGTTGACTGCATTCCTAGCTTTTACCCGCAAGAAGGATGCTGATCTTTTTTAAGTTTATTGTATTATGCAATTAAACAAATGCTTTAATTTAACTGTTTTATTATTAAGCTTTCAGGTCAATACTATTTCAATTCATAGATATATTTGTAGTTGGGTGCTTTGACAGTTCTTGTAAATTGACAACTATAACAATAGCGTCTAAGCGCATGACCATAATTACAGGGATGCTGTATATTTAACTTTTCTGCTAACAAGATGAAATGTTAAAGTATAGAAAAAGCGCATAAGTTTGAGTTATTCATGAAACGCATACACAAAATGTTTACGCACTACAAATGTTGATGAAGCGTTTCTAGACTGACGGCCAGAAAAGCCGGGATTCAAAAGAAAGAAACTTTATATGTAGCTTAAAACATGTAGGTCCTGCCATTTTGTAGGAAACCACTACAGATTGGAAGAGAAGAAGCTCGTTCTAAGGTAAGAACCATACGAGCTAGACTGCAGCGAACTTTCGGTGTAACAAGCAAACTCCATTTGCAACATTTTGTCTAGTACTACAGGAAGGCATATCTTAAGCGTTGTCGAAGAGAAATTCCGTTGTGGGACCCCATTAAGGGTACGGGCACACCTAGCGACACGACGCGACGCGACCATTTGATCATCTAGGTCGTGTCGCGTGGTGCTGATGTCGCTAAGTGTATTTTGCTCCATAAGAATACATGCAAAGAATATTTGGTCGCGGCGTGTCGCGTCGCTAGACGTACCCTTAGCTTAGCGCTTTCATAAATACAACTTGTTTACATAGTGCAATATAAAATATGAGAGTGCTTAGGATATGATAGAACATGGCCCATAAACCTGATACGATACTTAATTTTCAGTATCATTCAAAATATTTTTTTTTTTCCATTAATCCTAGTCTAATGTGCACAGTGCACTGCACACATGCATCAAATAATCAACGCCTTTTCCATGATTTCTAATGTTTTAAAAGCTGATTTGGCCTGACATATTCCCTACCAAGTTAACAATGACCATTCTTTTGAAATATTCACTTTTTGAAATTTCGTTTAGGAGCGTCTTCGTTCATTCGCACCATGTGTCCTGGCCAAGAGTTCCGATCGGCGATGGTTGAGCACTTCCGCAGGGCAGACTGCGATGAAGAGATTCGCCAAGCCATGAACGAGCGCAAACAGGGATATAATGAGCAATTTGAAAAATACTACGCGGAAGTTCGGGGATTAGAGCTCACGGAGCGGAGTCTAGTGAACCTTATGCGCCGCAATCTGAGACCAAGAATCAAAAACTTGATCTTCGGTTGCCAAATAGGGTTCACCAACAACCCCAATTAGTCCAATGCAAGACACTTACACCCAAACGCACGCCCACGTAATATACTGCCTTAACGAACTTCAACTTAATTTACGAAACCGACAGTATTTATGAAAATTTTACTATATAAGGGCCGGTACATGACCTGTGTTAACGCAAATGGGTGTTGTTAATAAAAGACTTCGGACATCCTATCCCCGCCCTGGCCTACAAGACATCTTGTGTTAAGGGGTGGTGGAAAGGGACTAGTAAAACTCGTAACGCTACTGTTTAAGACCAGTACATGCCCTTATGTACAGATTGGTACTCTGATATAATACCTATCAAAATTTATTCAACATTTTACCGCACATATCGCACCTAAATCAACAACCGTCACAACTCATCATTTTTTTAGGTCGCTTTCTTGGCATAGATTGCCTAATACAAGGTAGCGCGGCCAATCCATAACAATTTTCCCTTTTGGCTTCTATCGTTACTCTTTAAAGATCACACTGATGTAAAGTTTCTAAAATTACAAGGACTTTTGTGCGGTCCAGAATCAATCAACTGAAAGTTATTCTGGTTTTGAGTTGTGACTGGTTTTGATTTAGTGTGTGATATATATATATATAGGTTGCACTATAATGCACCACCCTAATTCCCGCTACAATCCCCTTTCTGGGCATATAGTGCCACCGGTAAAATTACACACTCCTGGTCGCGCTTAAGGCACCGACCAAAAATGGGATTCCCCCCTACAATTTATCTACCCCCCCACTCTTTTAGAATGGGTGTAGTGACTATTAAATTAAAGAAATAGCTATCTACATACACTACTCACTACACTTAAACATAAAAATCTGGCCTGTGTCTGGTTTCTTGATGGTGAAGATGGTGGTGATGGCTGTTGTTGTTGGTGGTAGCTAGTCCTGACGATGCCTCTCGTGCCCCTATGGCAGGAAGTTATGTAGCGTATTCCAGTGCTTCGTGATGATATGCTGATGATGGTGGTGGTAGCAGGTGGCACGCATGTGGTATTGTTGAAAATATATGCTGGTCGGTAATATCCGATGGTAAATGCCAGTGACTTGTGGTCGTGTGGTTGGTTTAAGGCCCTTCATGGCTATATTGGTTGACTTGAAGGCGATGCTTGTAGCCACATGGGTTGGTGGTGGCTTATGCCGCTTTTTGGTCGCAAATGGCTAAGGTGGTCATTTTTAATGCCCTGTGAGGCAGCCCTCGCTTAGCTTGCGGCCGATAAAAATCGAAATGATGGCGCAAATATGGTGGTATCCACCCCCTGGTAAAAATGGCGAGTGATGATGATCGCCGCCCGTGCACAGCTGCACTTTCCTAAAGAAAAGAAATTACATAACCCTATCACCTACTAGTTACCCAAATTTGTGAAATAAGAATACTTACCAACACAAAAATATATTGAGGGGAATCTTTCCCGGGGCTCACACGATGTTTTCTCCCACTAATTGCTGTGGCCACTTTCATCCACTTCTGGATGCTCGGTAATTTTTCCTGGAAATCTGCCGCTACTCGCCTCGGCTGCCGGTCATCGAAAGAAATACCGGAAATCGGAAATTCTTTACGTAGCTGCGGTTTGCCTGACATTTACCTTGCTGACGTGGCATGGCGTTTGACGGAGATGTTCGGAAAGTGGGGCTGCCACATCGCGCATTTTATTTACGTGACACAGGGTGACCATAACAGGGCGAACGCTGCAGCTTGGGCTTGACCGGCTAGGCGTTCGAAAGACCGGTCATCCATGTGCGGTGTCTTTTCCTAACGTCGAAGGTCTTTGGCGTGGTAGATCCCTATAGAGCGCCCAGCTGAATCTCCGAGCTCGTAGAGTGCATTTCCTTTTGAGGCTTTGCGAAGATATTTTGGAGCCAGCTTAGCATTAAATCCCTCCGCCGCGTTGCTCAGCTTGAAGTTTCTTCGATATACGATCTCGCTTTCCCGATACCTTACTGGGCGAGCTCTGGTGTTATAGGTCTGTTGCCCCTTTCTATACGTTTCGTCGAGGTTTTTGATTAACTTCTGTCATAACAACCACGCGCGATCTCCCCTATGTAGAACGTCTACGTCCTCTTTCCTCAAGGCCTCGAGCCACCGCAAAATTCCATATGTACTCCCGTGTTGTACCATAGTTTGACCAAACACCGCTCTATACGGCTCGATCCTGATGGACTCATGAACAGCGCTCCGCTCCGCAACGCAAAAGCTGCCAGTGAGACGTGCTGGTCCCAGCAACTCTGATCTGAACTCGCGATGTAGGTACGAAGAATGGCTAATAGCGACCGATTGACCTTCTCGGACGCGTTCGCCTGCGGCGCATAGTGTGCAGTGTTAACATGCTCTACCCCGTAAGCTCTCAGGAACCCTACAAATGAGTCCGAAACACACTGTCTCCCGTTGTCGGAATGCAAAGTCTCCGGTACACCAAAAACGTGGAAGATCTCGCTTTCGAGATATTTGACTACCTCTTGTGCGGTGGCCTGCTTCATCGGTTTGAAAAAAAAAAAAAAATGAATTTCTTTAAGTGGTCCAAAACCACGAATATCGACGTATTCCCGGATCGCGAGCGCGGGTATGGTCCGCAAAAATCAACGTAGAGTCTTTGAAACGGTAGACGAAGTCTCGTACTCCACCTACCATACCTGGCCAGAAAAACTGGCTCTATAACCGATACAACGTCTTTGCCGTACCTCCATGACCAGCTGTTTGGCCCCCATGCGCGTTTTCTAGCAGCCTTTGCCTTAACCCTTCAGGAACCCAAATTCTCCACGTCGTCTCCTCTGTTTCTTCCGCGACTCTAGGAAGCACCCGATTGTAGACCACCCCGTCTCTCACGCACAGATCTGGCAATCTCGCGGTATTCTGTTCTACGTTACGCTTCAGCAACATATGCTTTCGCTGGCCATTCCTAACTCGCTTATACCGTCCATATGCATCCTACTCAGCGTATCGGGGACTATGTTTTGGGATCCCTTCCGGTGCTCTACTTTAAAGTCAAAACCTTGCAGCTTCGAGCTCCATCTGGCTAAGCGACCGGAGAGATCCTTTTGTCCCATAAGCCATTTGAGACTCATATGGTCGGTAATCACGGTAAACGGGAGGCCTTCCACGTACGCCCGAAACTTCTTGATGCTAACGACAGCGGCTAAACATTCCAGCTCCGTAATCGTATAGTTGCGCTGCGCGGAGTTTAGTTTTTGTGTCATTGCCCTCGTCGTCCTTTTGGAATAAAACACTCCCTATCCCTTGCGTCGACGCATCGCATTGTATGAAAAACGGCTTGCTAAAGTCAGGGTTAACCAGAACGTCGGTAGATGTGAGCGCCGTTTTCAAGTCGTCGAAGGCCTTCACTGCTTCTTCCGTCATTGCAAACCTCTTCGCCTTGCGCAAGCACTCCGTCATTGGCGCGGCCACCGTAGCAAAGTTTGGTATAAATCTCCTATACCATCCATACATGCCAAGGAAACGACGCAGTTGTTTGATGGTTGTTGGAACTGGAAACTCAACGTTTAACTGTACTTTCTCCGGGCCTGTCTTTAATTCCCCTTGCCCCACTATAAAACCGAGATATTTTAGCTCTTTCTGGCAGAACTTGGACTTTTTCAAATTAATCGTCAGACCCGCGTTGGCAAGACATTCGGCAACTTCTGCCAAGTGTACTGTGTTTCGAAGTCTGGGGAGCAGATCAAGAGGTCGTCGATATAGACAAATAC
This sequence comes from Campiglossa producta, assembly GCA_964058755.1. NCBI lineage: Eukaryota > Metazoa > Arthropoda > Insecta > Diptera > Tephritidae > Campiglossa > Campiglossa producta. Next base: position 236,352 of record CAXKVI010000003.1, on the reverse strand, counting down.
ATTTTCCCTTAAGCGCGAGGGGATGACCTTATCCATTAATCTACATAACCGCTGGGGCGCGTTACACACACCAAATGGCATTACTTTAAATTGATATAACGGCCGCCCTGGGACCGTGAACGCGGTTTTTCGCGCGAGGATAGCTCCAGCGGTATCTGTCAGAATACGTCTTTAAGGTCAATCCCCGATATAAAATGTGTCTCTCTCAGGCGCGTCAGGCGCTTTTTCCCGGGCTTCTCCACGAGTACAATGGGCGAGCTCCACGCGATGTTGCTTTCCTCAATGACATCGAGCGCCAGCATGTGGTCGATCCCTTCGCACGCGTACCTCTGCTTCATCGATGAAATGGGGTAGTGGCGTTGTTTGATAGGAATCGTCTCATCCGATACTTCGATTCTGTGTTCAATAATATGCATTCTCCCGAGTCTCAATTCGTCAAAGGATGGGAAGAGCTTCTTTACTCGTTCTAGTTCCCGACCTTATACTGCTGACAGCTCCAGCTGCCCCTGGGTATCCAGTTCTGAGACTACCATTGGTGCCACGCCGAAGGCATCCCAGAAGTCGATGCCCAGGTACAGCTCTTGCTTCAGGCTAGGAACCAGGTACAGCGTCATGAGCTTTGTTTTGCCTCTCCATGTCATGTCCACCTCTATCCTGCCTACCACCGCTTGTGCTTTTCCATCCGCTGTCTTCAAGCGTTCGTTCAACTTGCGTAACTTGTCCCCCATTTTTGCTCCCAAACGCGCGCCACTGACCCCAGGCAACTGATAGACGCCCCGCTATCTAATAAACCCTGTATGCGATGTCAACTTGTGTATATGGACGCTTGTCACTTGTGCTACCTTATTTTATCGTCGACAATTTCCTCGTTCCCTCCATCGCGCTGCTCGTCCGGTTGCTTCTCGTCGTCATCGTGTCCGTTCTTGTTAACATGCTCGTCGATCTCTTCACCACTCTGCTGATCGCGATCATCACCTTCGCTTTTGCCCATGTCCTCTTCGTCGCGCTCGTTCCTCTTCTCGCTCCTAAGCCCTTTTCGTTTAACCAGATCCGCCATTTATTGCAATATCGCTATTATGACTTAACAACCCACGCGCGTCTGCTTCCGCTAGCGCTTACAATATCGCGTACCGATGGTAGTACAAAAAAAAGTGATACGAAAGTTTACAAATAACAACAGGGGCGGAAACCCTGTTCCAAAGTCGCACTCAGCCTTGCGGTGTTGTTGCGCGTCGATGTTGTTATTATATGAACGCCCAATCGCGGACGCAGGCCAATAGGTAGTACTTTGTGTGAACAAAAATATTTGAAAAAGGAGAAAAAAAGACCCCAACACCCAAAAGGCAACTTTTATTATGGGTCGTCTTTTCCGAGAAGGATGCCTTCACTCGGAATGCAGCATTTAAACAAAATAACCAAATAAATGAAATAAACGTGGTTTATAAACGTATAAATGAAACGTAAATAAAATTATAAAATAAAATAAAAATCAAAAATAATAAAGAAAATAACCAGTGTCCTCTTTTTCAGATACGGTGTCCGTCCGCCCCAAACGTCGTCCGTCGTTTCAGTCTCCTCCCTTACTACAATCCCCCAACAGCTATAGGTACTATTAGCTGGCGTTGACTAAGCCAACTAAGCTACCTAGACAACTACGCCCACCCGTTTCGAATCCCTACACGACCACTATCATCCGCTCCTCATCTTAGCAGAACGATATCCCCACGAACCCGATTCCTGACGGGTGAGGTCAAAGCCCTGCCACTATTGTCCGGCTTGACCCTCACCAAAACAAGTTGGCAGACCTCTATACCCCACCTCACCATACCCCCCTACACCAACACTTTTGACAGGCTTTAACAGCCAGGTCAAGCTACTGAGGCACGAAATGCAAAATTCTTATAAATAGTTAAAAATAGAAATTTGTATATAAAATACGAAAACCCCCAACCCCCAAAAGTCAGAATATTACACAAACCCAAAGGTGCGAACGTACCCCAATGCGCGTCCGAAAAACAACACTAATCAGTAAGGCTCCACTAGGCTGTGGGCCCCACGTTGGGCGCCATTTCTGTTGCGTGCGGGTTTTAACGCAATACACCCAAATTAAGTGTTAACAATCGATTTATTTTGGTAATTGTCTATTTTAGGTGTCAACTGCTAATAAATTAACTAAAGTTATGGGAGAGGGCGCAACGTGTTCCGGAATCCGGAAGCGATTTTTGATTTTTTGTTTCAGTGAAAAGTTATGGTCAAAAAACCGAAAAATTACCCGGGGTTGATCCCAATTTTGGGGCGGGATGCATGGTATTTGTGTGAAGAACACTTTTTGCGCTTATAGAAAATAACCCTGGGCTACGCCATTCCAAGTCCGGACGTTTGACATAACCGTGGATACCGCCATGGCGCACAGTGCCGCGACTCCATACAAATATTGCACAAAAATAGAAGGAGTGGTCAGAATTGGCTGGAACTTCCCACCTAAAGTATTATGCCACGCTGATTTAAAAAATGAAATCGGGTTTTCTGTACCGGTTACTCATTTCGAGAAATTTTCGCTAGGCGGAAAAAGGTGGAAAAGATTTCGATTGTTTCTGTTAGTAGAAGATTCAAACTACCATAACCAAAAAAGAAATTTCACGGAACTTCATGATGTTTCTTTTTTGTAATCATATATTTACATATTTATTAATAAAAAAAAGTATTTGTATAAATGTTTTTTTCAAGAACCATATATTTTTTGGTTTGTCACATATATCTTTATCAAAGTGCAAAAGTTTATCTTGCCAGGAATAAATAATGTATTTTTAACAAATTTTTAACTGCGAAATGATATGTAGAAAATAGGCCTACTTTGAAGGGGTGTGTGAGGCTGAAAGTTGTTTTTATCACAAAATAACTTATGAACTTCCCGTAGTTGTAGTTTTAGCTGTAACTTGGCATCAAAACATCTAAGTTTCAAGACGGTCGATTTTTGTATTTTTGTCCCCCTTTGCGGTACTGTGCGGGCGCGACTTTTTTGCACGTTTTTAGGGACAGCCAAATGTAATTACAACAACCACATGAAAACTTGCAACTTTGATTTGAAATATCTCTTCAGGTAAGCAAAATATTAAAAGCCGCTTCCGGATTCTTGACTCTGAGGCCAAAACCCGTCTTTTGAGCACCCTCCCATAATTTTAGCTAATTTATTAGCAGTTGACAGCTAAAGTACACAGTTACCTTTATTTTTACCTTTCTCTTCGCTGAGTTATTTTCGATCAGAGAGCTGGAAATATTTGACAACTAAAAAGAGTTACTTGGTTAGCTTTCCCGTAGAATCGACGATAGAGTTTTTAGAGAACTTTGTTGTAATAAAAAAGTATGGTGAAATCTATCAATTCTAGGCAGACTATGTCAAACTTACATATTTCCGAATTCTGCACTGTATTGGCATTGATTCCCCCACGAATACAGAAAACAAAAATTCAGAGACACTATTATTCAGAAAACTTTAGAAAAAAACATTTTTTTAGAATAACAAAATTCCACACCTTTGGCGCTGCTGCCACCGCATGGCCAAAACATCTTGTTCTCGTTCTAAAATAATATAAAAATATGATTTATACCGTGTACTAGATGAGCGTAGCAATCTTGCGGTGGATCTCGTACTATATGGGATTAACATGCCGTTGAGCAAGCGGATATTGTTTTTCAATATACTTTTTTGTTGGAATCAATATCGCCGTTGGATTCTCTCCATATTCGTATTTTATATAAGCATTATTTTGTTGGGGCAGGACTGAAATTTCCTTTAAATTCATTATTCTAATGGATTTCCAATTTTCGTCATTCGCAAGTGGCCGAAAATCATAAATTTCCTCTTGTTTCATCTCGGCCACAATATATTTGGGATCACTTTTTCTTTAGCGTTTTTAATTATTTCTGCATGAATTTTCAATACAAGGGTTTAGATTAAGTCGGTGAACTCAAGAGGAAATATTCAAATCGATTCCGACAAAAAAAAAATCTTGAAGTAAAAGCGTAAACTGAGGCATTTTTAAATAAAACGCTGAGGCGGTGTTATTAGTTGGACAAAAAAAGTTTATTTGCATTCTATACAACTATTTAATGATAAAAACTTTTTCGATTTATTTAATAATATTTGAGTTAAAGCTTTTCTAATCAGCTAGCCCAAACAGGGCATGATAAAAATACTACAGGTAGAACCGTTAATGACATTGATTTTAAGCTATTCTCATTTTTTGCCATGACTTTTCTGTTTGGAGTTTTCAATCAAATAAATTATAAATCGAAATCAAGAAATTGTTAAAAATAAGGACTGTGGAAGGGGAGCTAATGTGCCTCCTCTAGCAAGCTCATCTGCCATCTCATATCCTGGCATACCACCAAGAGTCAGTTTAGGTGGATTAGTGAAAGTGTGTATGTAGTAGTTACATCTACATGACTCTAGCATGACTCAAAATGCATCAAAATGAGATCAAAATGAGTTTGATATTTTGTAGAATAACGACGAGTCAACAGACGCATTGCGTATAGACCCCATAACAATAATAGTCAAAAAGAAAAAGAAAACAATTGTTTTTTTTTTCTTGTTTCTGAAAACTGTTTTGTGAATTTTTGTTTCTGATTTTTTCGTTTCTGAGTTTTTGTTTCTGAAAAATGTTTTCTGAATAAAGTTTTTTGAAAAACAGCATTACTGAATTTTTGTCTTCTGAATTTATGGGTAGCACCATTAGCTTTTGTGTATATAGCGCGCATAAATTCGTATGTAAGTACCTAGGTACATACATATGTATGTATATAAGAACATTCTACTACTAAATGCATTCATATTGACTTCATGATTTGAAATGTATTTATTCGCTGAAAGTGCCACCGCTCATTAACAAGACGATATATTGTAAATAAGGAGCTGTATACATACGAACATTGGCATTTTGCCTGAATCGTTTAAGGCGCTCAGTAAATGTTGTCAACAGGTTGTTCTGGCGTTGTTAAGCCCATGTTCTTACAATCCTGCTGAACTCAGACTATGCACACATGTTCACATGCGTATCACTTTGTATGGTCGTATGGCATTTTGCGTTGTAAATGAGTAGCAGTATTCAATTACAACAACGACAAAAAGCATTTGTATGCGATAAATGATGAATTGCAAGCAAACAACTTAAGAAATCCAAAAAGCATTTCTTTGTTTGTTATGGCAATGAATTATGAAGTAGCCATAGAGGGAACATGTTTTAATAATTAAGTATAAAAATAATATAAACAAAAAATGTCACATTTGTTACTAAAGTCACACGCCTATAAAAAGGCAAGAAATAATACAAACCTACTCCAGTACAGTTACGATACACTATTGAAGCAGACGTTATCACAGTTTTGATAAAGCAATTGTAAGTGTCTGTAGCTAATTTGTATCCCAAGCTTTGAGCAACTAAGTTATCGAAATAAATATCTTCGATCACGCTTGATAAATTCAGCGGGTTGTTTATCGAGGTTATGGTCACGCAATTTTACTCTGATCGTACCTAGTTTTAAAATTATAAAACCTGGGATTTGTGAAAATGTCACAGAAAATAGAAAAAGAAAATATAATGCAACGATGGATTAATAATAGCCAGCAAGAGCCAGCTCATCATCAACATGTATCTACGAACACACAAAAGCAACAGCAAGAATGGGCAGTCTTGTTAATTTCGCTTATATTGTTGCAATATGTCGACTTAAGTATTTGCCATCACATAGCAACAGGCAAACGATTATCTCTCAATACGGACAGTCACCGTAATGATGCGCATACACGCAGCCGAGGGCATGTAATAGGAAACAGAAGTACTACTACTACCAACACTGAAGGAAGCCTTAGTGATAGAAATAGTAAAAGTTTTGGAAGTAGTCATGCTGCATCCAAGAAACGTCGAATTGCTAGTGGACAACCCGAGGAGGTCTTTAGTGTCGATGATCGCATAGAAGCCAATTATGATGAATATCCGGTGAGTTTTGCATGTTAACATAATATGTACATTAGGGTGATTCAAATAAAAAAAATTTGCTTCTTTTTTCGATCTTACCTCCTGAAACTATGGGCATTGATGAGAAAATAGGCCTTGCAAAAAATTAGCGCTCTAACTTAACCCGTAGGGGTGGCTATTTTTTTTTTCGCCCTTTCCCATACATTTTGTATGGGAAAAAATAGCATTTTTTTCAAAGTGAATTTTCGTTCAATTTTTGAAACTTTTTTCAAAATATTTTTGAAAACTCTTAAAGTTGAAGCTTTGAAGCTTCCAAAATGGTATGCCATGTGCTATTAAAATAATTACAGGCATTTAAAATTTACTAGATTTTATACGTGTTACTGTGTATGTGTGTGCAATAGTACAAAACTCAGTCATTTTCAAATGGCTGTAAATATCTTAATGTAAATATACATACAAAGTTGTTTCATGGCTGATCGTAAAATGTTACTCATACGCCCTGTCGGCTAAGAAAACCTACTGCACACACTGGTTTAATTTTTATTCTTTTTTCCCTAAAGTGATCGACTTTTGTTAATCTAAAACATTGTTACGAGTTCTAGATTTTGTTAGCTTCATAAGAAAAGGTGCTAAGTCATTCAATTCAAATTTTACAGGAGAGAGATAAAACTCAATAACTTTTGAATGGAAATTTTTTTCTTGAAATTTTAAAGCACATATTATGTAGAATATATCGCTTACGTGCTTTGATATGCAACGGCCAAAATCGCTTCGGCGGTTAGGCGCCAATCGCTTACTTACTCCGATAGTGTCGTAATTCAAACAAGGGGAGGGAGTTAAAGGCATGATATAAATATTACAAGTAAACCCGTTAATGACACTAGTGACATTTTTAAGCAATTCTCATACTCATTTATTTTTTGTCACGTCTTTTCTGTTTGGTTTTTTCAATCAAATAAATTACAAATCAAAATAATTTATTTCCATTTTTCCATTTTTCTTCAATTTGCGATTAGAACTATTGCTAGAATTGTTAAAAATAAGGACTGTAAAAGGGAAACGAATGTGCCCCTCTAGCAGGCTAATCTACCATCTCATTTCCTGCCATCGGGTTTACCTATAGTATTTATATCATGGTTAAAAGTAAATAAAAATCATTTTATAGTTTTTTTAAATTCATGAATTTGTTTTACTCTATTCAACCGAACATTAAGCTTAAAAAAATGGTAGCGAACTGACTCAAGAAAATAGTTTAGTTTAGTTCAACTTGTAGCTAAAATAATATCACCTCCTTACGTATGTATGTACTATTTGAAATCTCCATGTAATAAAGGCATTTCATATTATTCTAAAATTTGTTAGTTAAATTTACTCTTTGATCCAAGTATTTATAATCCTGAATATGATTTATAGATGGTAGTACCGAAACGAGCTGCTCTTCTGCTTGATCGTCTCATGGTTGCACTTCATCACGCTTTAGAACAGGAACGTCGTAAATTGAGCGATTTTTATGCGGATCGTAATGAGAAGTTTGCAAAACCCAGAGAGGATAATGTTCCTAATAGTGAAGATGATCCCGATCAAATGAACACAAATAATATGTATAGCGACGATGATCCTTCAGTTATGATGGACTATGATTTCAAAGATTTAAATTCAATAAATCGCGCCACCGGTGAAACTGTAAGTTGGATAATTAAAGCATAATTGTTTTGTGATTTGGGCATGTGCGAGAGAAATTTTCAGTTAATGGCAAAGAGCTTTCAGAGAAGAGGAGACATGGGATTGGATTTTGGCAGTGACGCAAACAACGATGACAGTGTAGCTATGCTAACTGCCGCAGCGATGTCGGATGACGATTTTGGTGGTGGTGGTGTCGGAGTTGGACGTAATATCATCGGCAACAGTGGACGCATGTACTGGCGTTGTTATTTTAATGCAGTAAGCTGCTTCTAAAGATGCAACAATCAGCACTCACACTCGTTTATAACTCTAAAATATTTGTTTGGGTTCTTATGTACGACCTTTGTATGCTTATGTATGTATGTATGTACGTTAAAAGTCTTATATACCCAAATTCACATTTACTTAAGTGCATGTATAATATTTCTAGTCGTTTGTTAGTATTATTTATTTATAAGCGTGTATTGGCATTTAAAGATATTCTTTATACAAATAAACAAATAAAAACGTCGATCATTTGTGTTGTGTATATTAGGGTGATTCAAAAAAATTTAGACTAGGTCTTATCCCCTTAAAAGTTACTAATTGAAGAGAAAATAAGCCTTGATAAAAATAAGCGCTCCAACTTGACCCTTAGAGGTCGCTATTTTTTACCTTTCCCTACATTTTTTATCAAAAAAACTTTACATATTCTTAAATTGAAAATAAAAATTGAAGCTTTCAAGTTTTTAAAACTTTTTACATAGTGCGATTATCGTATATGGGACATTCCATCGTGACTCGTGGGACATTTGACTCCAGAGCTTGGTCAACTTTGAATTAAAAAACTGACATCGGGACTTAAATTGCTATGAAATATATTTATCGCCATGGATAAATATCCAAAACAACAAATGCATTTAAAGATTTGGCCAAATAACAACAAAAAACTTCGTAACTACTCTGCAAATGAGTGTGACTAGTGGGACATCGAAAAATGACTTCGTTGCATCTTTGTGAACACGAAAACGAATTTTAGCTTTACAATTCCTCTTTGAACTACAATTTGTATATGACCGATAGAACATACTACATAGTACCATATTCTTCAAAAATAAGATTAGTATTAGCTTTTAGAAACTTTTTACAAAGGTTAAAAGAGCGTAACTCGTGGGACATTTTCCTGTTTTTCCTGATACAGTTTTTAAGTTTGTTCAGTTTTGTCGATGCAGTTCTCTAAAAAATTAGCTATGCAACTAGTTACCCCTAACTCTTTATAATAAAAAGACCTTTATTGTTAAGTTCTGTCAGAACAGTGAGAATTTATGGCATTTCAAAAATTCTGTACTTTTCCTCTTTTGTCTGGAATGTCCCAGCCATCTGGCTGCGGGTTATTTTATATAACTCAGAAAGGTGTTCTGCACTCAAAACCATGGATCCCGCCTCCAAATTGGAATCGGACCAGGGCCATTGTGATGCCAACGGCGAATAAAGGAAATTTAACGATGAGCTGTACGAGCTTTAGGCAGCCCAAAGGCTCCGCGGACAAAGAAGCTCCAGCACAGAAGGTTTTCCTTTCGAAACCCGAATCCGACAGCAGAGGAAGTGGGAGGCCTCGACTGAGATGGAAAAAAGAAGTGGAGGATGACTTGAAGTCTCTTGGGGTTTTCAATTGGCGCCAGTTATCGCTAAAAAGGAATGACTGGCGTGCTTTGATACGAAAAAAGTGTTTTTAATGGCGTAATCATCTTTTTGCCTTCAAAAATGTTGTCAACGTCTGTGAAACATTGAAATTGCAATCTCAAATAATTTCAACCAAAGTGCATCAATTGAAAGTCATTTTTTAAGTATACTTTTTCGTTTTGTGAATAGTATTTCCTGATGGTGAGAGACATTTCCTTGTTAATTTAAAACCTACCATGATCACGGTTGCCGTTTTGGCCGAAATGCACCATTTTTGGTACGAACTTGTTTCCGGGTACGGAACTTCCAAATTTGGTACGTTTTTGCCATTTTAACGTACTCAATTTTTGATTTCGCTGAAGCACTTGACCGTGTTAAACATAAACTAAATTATTTTTAAAATATTTTGAAAGGTTTTAAATTTTTCATAAAGTTTTGAAATTATTGAGCAAACTAACTTTACAGAGCTAAAAAAAGCAGAACAAAAAACAGAAAACATTTGCTTAAAAACATAACATTTCTGTTATTTTCCTTAGAAAAAAAAAAAATACGCAGAACAAGCTCCTTAAAAACAGAACTGTTCTGCCAAAAACAGAACGGATGGTCACCGTAACTATCAAGGGATCGAGTACTTATGTTTGCCAGCGCCTAATTGAAGCTTTGTTCTAAATGATAGCGACGAAGCGCGTGCTCTGAAGATCAAACCAGCAGGCTTAATTTAATGCTAAAAAGTAATTAATTTGATACTTTTCCGGCTTTGTTTTTAAACCAAAAGTACTTAAAACATTATAATGAGAGAGAGCGCTATAGACGGAGCGCTTTAGTATTGTTTTGGTATTACTTTAAAACTATTTGCAATTAAAAAATTTTCAGAGTCTTAAATTAATACTATTTAGTTTTAAAACTCAAATTTAATTCCAAGGCTGAATTTCAATAGCGACTGGTATTAAAAGTAAACTTTCATTTTTTACTGTGTATGTCCTATTCGGCATAGGCCGAAATCACATGCACATGGCGGCCGCCGTGGTGTAGCGGTTAAGTGTTCGGCCTACTACACCAAGTTGTGGCGGATCAATGCCCGGCAAAATTAACATCAAGTAGTGTTGGGCAGTATCGATTCCAAAAGTACTCAGTACTCGATGCTGAAAAGTATCGACAGTATCCGATTCTTAAAAGTATCGATACGGTTTGTTGTTGTAGCGAGGTGTAGCCCTGCCTAAATGTCAGACAGGGTCACCTCGAGTGTATTGCTCTTGGCCGGGTCGATATAAGAAAACGGCCCGGGTCGTTTCGGCCCGATGGGTACAGCACAAGTACTGGTACCGTTCTCGTAGAACCGGCAATACAAGAAACTAGCCGTGTAGCCTATGTAGGTCATTTAGCGTTACCCAGGGTGCACCAACTGGGAGGCGACCTACTTTTACACCCCTATTACTACTACTACTATTACTACTTAATACCCGAAATGTACTCAGTGTCTAAGTAGTAATTACTACTTAGTAATACGAAGTACTCAATACCTAAAATGTACTCGATACAGAAAATGTACTACATACAGAAAATGTACTAGATACAAATTCCACGAGTTTTATGTGGTGACGAATAATTCGCAATTTTGTATAAAGGGATTAAAGGAATACAAAACCGAAGTAATAATAAAAACATATTTTTATTAAAAACGTTTGACGTAACGAGGTGGTATTAAGTTATATAGGTAAATACAATAGAGTTAACAAAAAAAATATATTGTACATACATGTATATTTGAGTAATTCATACACGCATTTTGAACATGTATATTAAAAAATAAATTATTTTAATGCAATTCAGTTTCGATGTGAGATTTATAACTATAAAATTAAATTGGGTAAATGAACATAAATTCAAGAATACTAAAGTCCTGCCAAACCGGCTTGTATTTGCATACAAACTAATTCTTGGGTACATTAGGGTGATTCAAATAAAAAAAAATGTTTTTTTTCGGTCTTACCCCTTGAAAAGTAAGGTATTAATGAGAAAAAAAAGCCTCGCAACAAAATTTGCGCTGTAACTTAACCTTTAGGGGTAGTTGTTTTTTTCACTTTTCCCATACATTTTGTATAGGGAAATGGGATCTTTTTCAAAGAAATTTTTCCTTTTTTTAAATTTATTTCAAAAACCATATTCTTAAAGTGGAAGTTTGAAGTTTCCAAAATGGTAAGCCGGGTGGTTGTTGTAAAATATAGACAGACCTACCAGCAGAACTTGGCACAATTTCCACAAGTTGGAAAGAGAAGCTCGGCAAAAATCTCGTTAGAGGTTGTGATAACCTGCTGGTATATCGCCGCCATTAGTTTTTTTTTAGTTTATTCGCGACTCAAGAGGCAGATAAGAGATACATATATCGCGTTGATGCATTCGCTGTTGTGGTGTAAAACACAGATTCATAACTAGTATGCAGATGTTCCTAAATGTCCACAATATTCATTCCCACAAGCACTAACATATTGCATTAATAGCCTGCGTTCAACCAGTAGTTGGCAATCATTAGAATGGCGCTCATTTTACAAGTTTTTAACATCTTGATAGACCAACAAATTGATGAATAAAACTTTTTAATGTATTCTAAGGAGACGTCCCCCATAATAATAGGATGCCCTTCTAGTTTGCTGCTCCAGAATAATCGTAATAACAACAATGACACACAGAGGGTGTTAATGTATTTTCACCTTAGCTAACTTTGCAAGTGTATCCAAAAACGTTGAGCATTGTATAAGACTTATATAATTTAACTATACACCTTATAATTTAAGGCCTGACATTTGCATCGTTATCATAATCTTTTCTATGAAAGACACTTGGTAATGTACTCGCCAACTATGCCGAACCTGCCTGATGCAGCAAAAAGCAAATTGGAAGAAAGGCCTAGTTCAAACTCTCTGTAAAGCCGTAATAAATCCCTTCTGCATGTACCTATTAAGATAGAAGAAAATCTTTATCTCTTTAAGGCGAAAATCCTGGCATACTCATTTCAAAGTCCGATGAAAAATAGCCTAATTGGAAAATGGTTCAGCAATTTTTGTGCAGAACTGCGGACACATTCCCATTAGCTTATGACTACTTACACAGATTTTTGTCTCTGTTTACGCGTTTGTTAGAACATATCTGCATCAAAGGAGTAGCGCTAGTTTAAAGCTGTGAAATAGGACATAAAATTAAATTTACAAACATTTCGTGACTACACTACACACTGTGTACACAGACAATATTCCAGAATAAATTGTGTGTAATATTCTTGATTCAACAAATGCAGACATGCACTCTTAGAATCTACCTACTCTGGCCATCAGTGTTGCCAGCATTTTTTCAGCAATCCGGCTAGATCGAGAAAAAAATGGCTAAAAACGGATAAAAAATTGATGTCAGCGAAAAAAATTACGACTTTGGCAGGAAAACCGCTAAAAATTTTAATTCACACGTTTTATTGCTTTTTTTTCTTGTTAAAATATAAAATATAAATATTTTTTATTATTAAGTTCTTTGTACTCTTTGTTTGTAATTTTAAAGCTAACAGTTTTAAGTCAACTTTTCACATGTGTTATTATTTTTTTTGTCAATAAAACAAATAATATAAATATTTTATAATATTAAGAAGCGTTTTCTTGTGTGTCCTTAAATATGTTCAATCTAAGCCAAAATTTTGCATGAAAAAATAAAGATAAATTTTAAAGTTTACTTTAGAAAAGGGCTCCAATTTCATAACAATAAACAAGTTTAATTCAGACCTAACCAACTTAAGGCTAAGCTTCCTTTATAATAACAATATAATAGGGGGATTCGCTAAGTCTTGCAAACGGCGTACGGACTGCATGCATTGTAAAGTCACATCAACAAAATACACGCAAAAAATTATATGCAATTCGTGCAATTTATACAACTAGAGTTCGTCCATTGGTTGAAATTCAACCACAAAAGCTTATTTTATTTTCCTACCTTTTTGCTGTTTCTTAAATTTGCCATTCTTTTCATATTTTTTATATTTTTGGTTTCTATACATTCCTGTTCATTTTGCCTTTTCCTCCCTCTTTACACCATTTAGTAATATAGTTTCAATGTTGATAGTTATTTATTGTTCTTAGGTAGTCTTCATACGTATTTCTTTCCTTTCCTTTGCTTTTATTTTCTTTCGTTTCCTCTCCTTTCATCTCATTTTATTTCTTTTGCTTTTCTTTCCTTCCCAACCTTTTTCTTTCCTTTCCTTTTCTTCCCTCTCTTTTCTTTTCCTTTTCCTTTTCCTTTTCTCTTCTTTCATTTTATTTTATTTCCCTTCTTTCTCTCTCTTTTCTGTTCTTTTCTTTTATTTTCCTTTCTTTTCGTTTCTTTTATTCTCTTACCTGACCTTTCTTTCCATTTCCATTACATTCCTTTTTTCATTTTGTTTTCTTTTTCTTTAATTTCCTTTCGTTTCCTTTACTTTAGATTCGTTTCCCTTAGTTTTGTCTCATTTTATTCATTTTTTCTTGCATTTCATTTCTTTTCTTTTATTTTTTTTCTTACCTTTATTTTCTTTCACTTTTTTCCTTACCTTTCCTTCCCTTTCCTTTTCCTACCTTTCCTTTCTACCGTTTCCTTACTTTCTTTTTTTCCTTTCCGTAACTCCTTTAGTTTTCTCACTTTTCAATTCATTTCCTTTACTTATTTTTTCAGTTTTTCTTTACCTTTCTTTCCTTTATTTTTCATTCTTTTTATTTTCATTTATTTTCCGTACCTTCCTCCTCGCTACCTTTTCTTTCCTTTCTTTTTCTCTTCTTTCCTTTCTTTGCCTTTCTTTGTCTTTCTCTATTTGCCTCTCTTTTACACTCCTTTACCTACATTACATTTCCTTTCTTCCCCTCCTTTTTACCACGTTTTTATTAGGTTCACTTGTATGTTTTCTTGTTTGTTTGTTTCTTTGTTTGTTTGCTTGTACGTATGTGACTCTCGTTCGGTCTAAACCCCAATGACCCAAAAACCGTAAAATGTCCCTACAATATGGGTATCAAACGAAAGGGGAAGACCTCAGGTTTCATTTGGACCTCGATATATTTCGATAAATTTATCGATAAGTGAGCTATCGGTGAAAATGTGGTTGCCCGAAAACCTTAAAATTCCCTACAATATGGGTATCAAACGAAAGAAGAAGACCCCAGGTTTCATTTGGACTTCGATATATTTCGATAAATTTATCGATAACTGAGTTATCGGTCAAAATGTGGTTGCCCGAAAACCTTATAATTTCCCTACAATATGGGTATCAAACGAAAGGGGAGGTGCAGAGGATTCGTTTGGACTTCTGTATAATTCGATATATTTATCGATTATTTCATAGGACATTTGACTAAAAAGTAAAAAATAAATATAGTTTAAAAAAACTAAAACTCACGCTTTTAGAGTGTATTGAACTAAAAAGTTGAAAATAATTTTAAAAACCCTACACAATAGTATTGTGGAAAAAGCGTGGCCCGCTTTGTGCTATAATTTTGGTATATCGAGCTCAAGAGGCTTTTCCACATAATGCTAGTTTTTTTACTACGCTGTCATTATGTATGTTGCTTGTTTATATGTAACTCTACTTCAGTCTATTAAAATTAAATTAAAATCATTTGACGTTTGTTAACGATGTTACAGCAAACTCAGTGAGGGCTGCTCTCGTAGTCTTGCATATTTTGGCATAGGATTAATACATTTCCTTGCAAGACTTAGCGAATAATTGAAAAAGCGAATATTCTCCGAAAATAAAAGTAGTTTTAATTGCGGTTAAATGGCGTGGAATATTTATTTCTATGCTACATACCTCCTAACCAGACGCGTATTCAGGGGAGGGGTCCTGGGGGTCCGAACCCCTACCGAAATGTGCAAGGTAGTATCCGAAATTCATTGCATAATATTTTTTGATTTCATATTTTCTAAGAGTGACCATTTGTGAGATATCGCGATTGTAAAATTAGCTTTATAAATTACTAGTTGACCCGGCATTGCCTGCCAACAATTTTTTTTTTTAATTTTGGTTCCGTTTTCTTTATAGGTCTGGATAAATTAGGCTTGCGTCTGAACTACACACAGAGAAAAATGAGCTGGTGATGGATAATAATAATTGACATTGATTTGGTCATATCAATCAAAATATAGTTATATCAACCAGAATATCTCTTGAATCAACCAAAATATGGGTTGATTCAACCAAAATTATGGTCAATTCTTATCCATTCCCAGCTCCTTTTTCTCTGTGTAGTACCTACGAAATTTAACTTTAACTAAGTCATTTCCATTTTCCAGTCAAAATGGTTATTATGAAAAAGTCTCCGCTGGCTGGCGCTGCATATACATAAAATTCATTTTATTCACTTCACAAACTACTGACTTATCATATTCATACCTCCAAATATCCAACAGTTCCCGTATTAATTTAATTTATGTATCTATATAGATATCTATGTTCATATTAACAGACTTATGTTGTTTAGTATTAAGTTGTAAATATCAATAATTTATCGTAAATCATTACTTATTTGTTCAAAAATACTCCGATATAAATCAA
The DNA here is from genome assembly GCA_964058755.1 of Campiglossa producta. Taxonomy (NCBI): domain Eukaryota; kingdom Metazoa; phylum Arthropoda; class Insecta; order Diptera; family Tephritidae; genus Campiglossa; species Campiglossa producta. The sequence goes on along the minus strand of CAXKVI010000003.1, from coordinate 220,470 downwards.
ATTTATGTTAAGAGATTTCTTATCACCTCTGACAGGGAAACTTGGGAAAAATGGTTGATTGACTTTCATATAAAGTTAACCGTAGGTCAGTTTGGTTACAAATCACACACACCAAAATGTACGTATTGATATTGATGTTGACTTGTGAAAAAAAATTATTCAACAAAACAAAGCACAACCACTGCACAATGGTCTCAATTGAGTTTTTTTGGCATAAATTATAAATCTTCAAATAAAGTATGAATATATACTTCCCTTAAATAATGTGAAGTGTATCGCTATATTTACAAAAACCGAATTTAAAGACCGATTTGGCTCATATTCAAAACATATGTCACCTACACAAAAAATCTTGCCACTAGGTGGCGTTGGGGTCGATATATTTACATCTGATATGTGGATTTCAACAAAAAATGCTTAATTCGCAGGTTAAATTTTGTTGAAATGAGACAATATGTGTTCAAGTTGCCTTCACACTTATCAGCCTGCTAGTTTTACTCTATGGAACATAAACAAATTTTGTTTTATGTTTTCCAAAAGTGCTCAAAACAAACCCATTAAATAAGAATAAATAACAAAAACCCAATTACTTATTTTTAGTTAAACACACCTTTATATATAACAGCGGAGCTCAGAAAATTTTAGATGTACCCATTAAAAAATTAATTTCGACTTTTTTGCGTCGAAAGATTTTTCCGAACACATGGCACTTACGGCAAATTCGTAACGGTACTCTTTATGGCGAACAAAATTTTGAGAGATGACGCGTGTGATAATGAACTATCGATTTGCATAAAAAAGCGGAAATCGAAAATCATGGCTTATACGTCTTTTTTGCGTGCACGACTCGATTTAGTAAAATACGCACTTACTACAAATTTTAAAGATTTACTATCAGTAATACCGGAGATATTTCAAATTTACAACGCTATATTTGCATGCGTTCAATATGAAAAAATGTTTGTTTTATGCTGCTCCTTTTTGTTTTTGTATGTCAGTTAGGGCCTATGTGAAGTAAGGTAAAGATAATTAGTAATCTAAATACTCGATGTGTTATAAAAAGTTGTACTTAATCTAATACAAGTCCTGAAAATGTATATACAAACATTCAAGGATGTACAGGAGATGGACAGGATATAACTTATAACCTAGAAAATTATTTTACAATATGTATAGTTTCATTTCGATATCTCAATCCATTTCGAAGATATCGACAAAAAAAAATTAATACAATTTACCTGTTCTTTTCATACTTGTTACTCATACGCTGTGTAGGACCTATAAAAAGGCGTTATAATGGCAAAATTTCCAGATATACACAATTATTTTTGCTAGAAAACATATTGTTACGCAATATACTAAAATACTTTTAAAATTCTAATGTCCTTTTTTCAATATCCTTGCAAGGAATCCTTTTGTCCTTATGAAAATTCAAAGGTTGACATTTGTTATACAGTCCTTTATATATAGCAAAATATTGAAATTATGTAATTTTCGATGCCTTACAGCCTTACCTAATAAAACCGCACAGCGTGCGTTTACCGCACCTACATGAACGACTTTTTTCCTTCTAACCAAAATAAGTGTGCGTGCGTTTGTATGTTTGTCTGTGTACAAACGTCAAATCGAAATGTCACGCAGAACAGAAATTGGAAATAAAGTTAGGTTTTTACGCAGTCCGTTTAGTTTTGGTTGCTCCCATACAAGTTGTGCATGAGACATTTTTGACAGTAAGCTGTGCAACATATCAAGGTGATGTTATTTTGAGTCCAAAGATATGACTCTTTGTAGAAATATAATTTGATGTACCCTAACATAGAAGAGTGTGCTTAAAGTTTTTTTGGCAAACATTTTATCGAATTTTATAATGGACTTTGTCTGCAAGTCAGAAAATATATATGTACGTGGATAATCACTTCTTTCAAAATATAGTAAATGAATGAGTGTGGGTGTAAACTTAGATATGGGTGCAAATTTGCATGTTCTTATATGTGTGATGTAAATCAATGACCTTTAGCTCATTAATTTGCTCTTTTATTTATTTGCACGCATACACTAATACAGTTGTAGTTAACCGTTATTATCGCTGGAAATGTATGCATACATATATAGCCATGTACATCCGTATATTCAACAGGTAGTCGGTAGCTAGCCCTTACTGTGAGTAACAAAGCGATTATCTTTGGGCCATAGCAACATGTTTCCAAATAAAGTTGCAACATGTTCACTGCTTTGATACACAGCTTGTGGTAAAAGTGGGCGAATATACTTCCAACAACCTTTATTTTTAATGTATATGTATTTGCATGCGTACATACATACCAGGATAAAAGCAAACGAGTAAGTACGATAACAACGAACCGAGCTCGAGACGACGATACATCATGTTGAGTGCATTGTTCCTAACTGTTGCTTCTGTGTGAATGTGAGCATGCTGTAATATTGCTGTTGCCACTTTAGCAACGATAAATCCATTGCCAATGTATGCTGACGTTGTTAATATTATTGCAAATGATGCGTGTGAATATGTAAGCAAATAGACTTTAGTCGTTGCTTTGTATAAAAGGCTAGACCATGCTGGATTCCGCATCAGATTGACGGCATAAGCAATAGTGTGATAAACAGTAACAGCAACAGTTAGTTCTGGGTATAGTATTTGCCTTTATCAGTTACATACCTAAGTGCATTAGATTAGTGTGAATTTCAGTATTACGATCGACTTTTTAATTTTTAAAACTGAATTGAAATAAATGCATTAATATTTAACTGGAGACTCCTAGTTCAGCAATCCAGTTTTAATATATCGTCGATCCAACCATTACATAGATTTTTAACGGTAAGAAAAGTGAATTAGCATTTTTTAAATAATTTTTACGACCGATTTCACGAAGTCATTCAGGTGAAAATAAAATATTTTTGGGTATTCTCTCTAAATTTTTTTCATAAAAAACGCAAGAAATGCTAGTGTCAAAATAGGTAAAATTTGTTTTCAACATTTTTTTCATGCAACATCAAAATACGTGTGTTTTTTTCTTGCTGGAAAAGTTTTTTTTCCAATTTTGACACTATTGTGTCAATTTCTTGTGTTTTTTTTTGAAAAAAAATTTAGAGAGAATGTTGGAGATTTGGATTTTCCATTTAAATTTTTTCGTGAGCTTTGAGAAATCATCAAGGTTTAAATCAATTATTTTATAAAAATGGTTAAATGTACATAATTCGGTAAAAATATATTAAATTTGTAAAGCATTTTTTTATTCTATGAGTGGCTCTGAGTAGGCCAGGTACCTTGTTTGTGGAGAACCATTGTAAATAGAAGTTTAATCACACTTTTATCTACTGAAACAGAAAAAAATAACGAAAATAACATTTCGACATGCCTTACGAAAACTAACACTTCAAGGTAGTAAGTTTTTTTTTCGTTGTACTGTACTATTTTTCCGAAGTGCTCTACAGGTTTTACAGCGTTTCTGTAGTCAAATAGGCTTAATACAAAGCGGTTTAATAAGATCATTTTTTGGTCAAACAACAAAAGTAATTAAACGAAATTACTTGAAGTAAATAGTTTGAAATGGAGCAGTACCCGAAATTTTTAATTTTGGTGCAGACACTGAGATTTAAATACTATAGTGTTTGAAGAAGGGTCCGTAGAGAAGCTTGGAAATTTCGAAGCATCCATGGCTGTACGAAATGTGGCAACCATTATTTAATATCATTTCGGTAATCCGTTGAGTAGGTAATAATCATTCGTATAAGGAAAATTATATAATGTGAAAATTTAAGTGTAAACGAGTTTCAAGACTCTCGTCTGAAATTCCAAGGTTACGCTATTTGGTTCAAATAAATAACGCAGTATAAAAATTGTCAAGCGCTTCCCTTAAGAAGACATTACAAATCAGCTTCTCATCAAAAGCAAGGCACGTTATTATTTTTGTTATTATTGCTTACATATCATGACCGTGATCCTCGGTGCGAAAAGTACATTAGACGGGATGAGATTATTTTAATATTTCAGCTGAATCTCTTGGTGTGTTCTTTCCAGGCTCTTTTTCTAAAGCGTCTCTAATGTATCGAAAGTTAAATGACCCCGAAAAGATTATTTTTGAAGGCCCCACACTAGAAGAATAAAGTTTTATTTTTGATTTCGTGAAAAAAATGACCAAAAAAAGTTAAGAAAATTTCCAAAATGTTGAAAACAAATGTGTTGACCTGGCCATGATTTAGATAATTTAACAAATTGTACCACTGACAACTACCACAGCTTATGTCAAAGTGGAAATACCTTGATTTTTTTGTATCATAGAATAAATAACAAATTTATTGAGATGGTAGGGCCCTCTAGGCTCAGGAGAAGAGCTTTCATAAGTGATTCTTTCCCCACAGTTTTTCAATTAGAAAACGTATGGCGCAATATGCCTAATTGGTAATGAAGACAAGCTAAACGTTTACAAATAAAATACAATTAGATAACTGTTGTAATAGTCGACCGTTTATTTGCCAAGCTTAAAAAGTTTCTTAATTTCTTATTTTCAAGTATGTTTGGGGAGACTAACTAACTCCTAAACCTTGAATTTTTGCCTTCAGCTCACGTACATATGTGTGTATACTTATAATTTGTAATGCCAATCTGCAGATCCCACATGCTTATTGGCTAATTGGTGACATTACGCAACTTTCTCTGAACATCGAATTATAAGCGTTGATTGTAAACAAACACGAACAAATATATAGGCACTGTCCGGTAAAACAGAGTGGTGGTACGAAATTTTGGGACTTAAACTTTCTCGCTATAAAAATCTAGAACATAAATACTATGTATGTATATATGCATGTCTGTATGTATGCGTGTATTCCAATGTAGACATAAAACACAATAAATGGTTAGCTTTTCGCTATTACTTTAATGGTGATAACAAGCGGATATAAACCAATTAATACGCTGTAGGATTTCGGAGTAGACGTCTTGCAGATACTTGTATACGTCATTTTTTGCCAGGCGTTTTTGTAGGAAATTCGCAGATGTTTTTTTCAAAATTCATAACTACTCAGCTAAAAAAAAATTATGAGTCGGAAGCATCTAAATTTTGAAAGAACCGGTGTCCCAATATCTATCGAATTTTTCAAGGTGATATGAACTGAACTAAAAACGTATTTTCTGCAAAACCGTACGTGTTTTTTAAGCAAAAATTCCGTAGAATTTCAGGCTGATTTATTTAGAAAGCTTACATTTTGTGCATTACATTCGGGTAACTTTAGTACACTTCACCTGCTTGCACTACAGTCAGTTTGTTTTAAAACATAGAATGTTTGTACACTGCTTAGTCTGGATACAAAGCTACTTTACCTAAATTGTACTTTTTGCTCAATAGAACCATTCATTCTTTCAGGGTAGTCACATACGCATACGCACATTTCACTACACATATGTAGATGCTAAATTTCTGTGTTCTTTTTTAATAACTGTTGAAGTCTTAAATACTACTTGGCGCTAGTTCAAATTAACGTTTTCAATGTTGTATGTTCTAAAAATTTATTTATTTATGTATATTTATTTCGATGTTATCGCCTCGTTAATAGTATGAAATTTATCTATAAATATTCAACTTATATAACACATAGATATGAATACGTTATTGGCTAAAATCACCTGCAAACACCAATCAGTTGGTTTTCGTATTCCGCTGTTGAATTGCGATGAAAATATGTACATGGGTATATCCTGGGGATGCAAACGTTAACATCGAACGAGGTACTTTTGAATTGTTGAGAAAGAAAAAAAATTGGTGGTTTTAACGTGAAGGAAAAGAGTTGAAGCAGTGTGACAATATGTTAAAAAATTGATTTTGGTTTATCGATGCTCAAATAGTACGTAATGCTGAAACTTATGTAACTTTAGAATTTATTTTTAAATTTTTTTTATTTTATCAAACGTTTAAGAAAATACTTGTTTGTGCTTGTTGGGCTGGCATGATAACACATTAAATCGTATGTAATAAAAATTTATCAGTTGGTAGCCATAAAACGATTCACCTCACGATCACACACATATGAAGACATGCATGGATGAAGGGGGTATGTCGCATTTTGAGTGAAACGAGAAAATCGGCTTTAAAGTTTTGCTTAAACATTTGAGGTTTTTTCGAGTCTTTATGGAAAACTGACAAAAAAATTATGCAAAGCCATAAAAGACGTTGCATAATATGCAATAAAAAGCATAAGTTTATATTTAGTGTTTTATATGAAAAAATCGTAACATACCCCCTTCTTCCATAATTCATATGGCAAAGTTGTGTACATACCCCCTTCATCCATGAATTATCTTCTACAATTTTCACGATAGGCAGATTCTGATAAGACAGAAATATAGATCTGCATAAATACTATTCACCAATGCCAAAAACAGAAATTGAGTGAGAACGCGACATACCCCCTTCATCCATGCATGTCTTCATATGTGAGCCGTTCAGTGCACACAGTGACTAACTCCATTTTCTTTCAGAAGCCATTCTGATTAACGCTACGCTCTATTGCTATGCGATTAACTTATTGTTGTTGTTGGTTTTTTATTTGTATTGAACTATTCTATAATGTATGTATATAGATATTTTCCTTTGACATATGCATTTCTCCATTAATATCAACATCTGTGCTTTCTCTGACTAACCAGATATTTCAAATCTAATAAATGCCGCTAACCCTTTAAAAATGTTTACAGAAACAATAATATGTAATCGCATTAACACTTTTCTAATCCTACTGTGTAGCAACTGCAGCAACAACTTAATGGCAAAAAGTACTCCTACCTATGTATGTACGCACATCTAATAAAGTATTCATAATCAGGACATTTTTATTGCATTGATAAATAACGTTCACAAGTTAATTAGAAACATGATATACAAAAAAAGAGGAGAAAAGTGTCAGTTTGATACTCGTTCGTTAGTAAACACTGGAATTTACCGCAGTTGGTTAGGTAGCGGGAAAACCACTGTTCCTACAACAAAGAACTTATAGTGTTTGGTATGTAAATGTGTTTACATGATCTAAGTATATGGATGCATATTGGCGTTTCGCGTTCAAATTCCCTTATTGAGGTGGGCGTTCATTTTTCGCCAAGGCTGGTTTTATATTTGAGCTGTTATTGCTCTATTCATTTCCACCTTAAAATATTTCTGTTGTCATAATCGATGTGATTAAGCATCAGAGGAAATAATGATCATGAATCAGAGTGTCTTTTATCGACTGCAAATTATTTGCTCCATTAGTTATGTATAAATAAAAACAGCATAAAAAGAAACCTTTGTAGGTATGTACGGTTTCGCATTTTGTCTCTATTTACGTCGTTTTACACAAAATTTTTTCACTTAACCAATTTTTGTTTTCTTTATAGGGCCAATAAAATTAATACTTCAAAAATCACTATGCCTTCTTTAATTTAGGAATCAAATGGCGGCGGACGGCCGCCGCACAATAGGCTGGATTTTGAAAAAAGTGGCCAAAGGCGGTTGAGGCATTGGGATAAATGAAGTACATTTTAGAAATCTAGAAACAAACATTAAAGTAGGACTGAGTAAAATTTTTTTGATTTTGCTTAAGTATTTCGTTAGGTAAAGGACAACTACTCAGGTATATCAATAATTTTTTCGCATGGTCGATACAGCTAGCAAACCGCGAAATACTGATGTGTGTGTAAAAGTAAATCAGCATTTATGTTCAAGCCTTTAGTGGACATCGTATTGATTTAGTTTGCACCGATTCCGGCTTAAAATAAGGCAGATATAAAAAAAGCTCCCCTTTATTTATAGAAATTTGTCTAATAAGGAGGAAACGACGACTGCCGGTCCCACCCGATCCCCGCTAGATATTTAAATATTTTTTTTTTTCAAGTATTCTCTGGGCGCTTTTTTGTATGTGCTGAGATAACGGTCCACAAATATCAATAATTGAAATATACTGTTCTAATTTCAGCACAGCCTTTATTTTTCATCCGATTTGAACCAAATTTTTTTTAGAAGAGAGATTTTGAGATTTGCAAGAGTGTACTTTAACCTGAGTTTTGAATTTTGGTTTGTTTAAATTTTTTGTTTAGTGGGCAAAGTGTGGGGAAATTGCCAATTCTCAAAACGCGATATTATCCTGCTCTAGTAGGCACACCTTCAACGGAAAAACTACCTCAAAATATGTTTAGGAGTTATCTTAAACGAAAAAAATTATCATTTGTAAATTTTGAAAAAGTTAAAAAAAAAAAAATTCAAATTGATCTCCTTTACGAGGATGTGAACGAAAATAAATTATTAAAAATCAACCGTAAAGCTAGGTACTAACATCGAGTTTCACGTGACACAGCTGTCAAAATCCATAAAAAATTTCTTGTCGTGAAATAGCCGTGAAATTTCGCTTGTACTTCACGGCAAAGTAGTACCGAGTTCACGCCCTGAAAATAATGCGCAATATGGCATTAGAAATATTTTTTCACGACTTTTTTAATTGTCCATGTAAAAAGTGACATTTGTTGACTTAGATCCTTGAAAATGGAAAAATAACCGAAGAAATTCCATGGCTTTGATAATAACACTTGGCTTAATAGTTAGCTTTTTAAAATTTGCACTTTACTATACTGCATACTCAAATTATAAAAAAGTCTTTTAAAAAATGTCTATATGTATATAAAAAGTGGGCGTGGTTATTGACCGATTTCGCCCATTTTCGGCAACAACATAGTCTATGCAAATACAGAGCAAAGTGCGAAATGTGGTTTCGATACATATATTTTTTCTCGAGTTATTGATTTTTGATCGCTTTTTCCAGATTTCAGCCCATTGTGCGCCGTGGTGTAGGGGTTAAGTGCTCGGCCTACTACACCAAGTCGTGTCATATCAATGCCCGGCAGTAGTTTGGCAAACTCTCCGGGCGTATTTTTGCCATGAGAAGCTTCTCAGCAAAAAATTCATTTGCTGTGCAAGTGCCGTTCGGAGTCGACAAAAAGTTGGGGGACTTGTTTGAAAAAATCAAGCAGCACACTACAAGTTGGAAGAGAAGCTCGGCAAAAGTATCGTTAGAGGTTGTTGGTATACCATTAATTATTATTATTATTATTTTTTTTTTTTTTGTTTAAGTGGCCCACTATGTTTAACAATCAGATTCCTTACCCATCTTTTAAAGGGGAATACTTTTAATTAGACGCATTTAAAAGGCCACGAATGCAAGTTATTACTTAGCAGAAAGTCATCAATAATAATAATAAAGACTAGATGAGAAAAATGCCCTAAGTGCGTTTAAATCCGAGCTACACATCAAGCTTCTGGTCTTACCATAAGCCGCCATATACATATTTAGAAACCCTTAAGAGTTTTTATTTAGTACGAAACTAATCAGACAATGCATTTTAAAACTAAGAGCATATAATTTTATAAATCATTGCCTTTTTTAAATGGAATCGGCTTTTATTTATAAGTACTCACTTTCATTTATACAAAATTATTTGATTGTTATCAAGAAATCGTTAACTAGTGCTTTGTAATCAAAACCCTTGAAGTTAAACATTAAAATTTGGTTTACCCTTTCTTTTGTTTTAAGCACCTTAGTATATGTAAGTATGCAGCTATGGGTTTTCAAAAAGTACTGTGATGATATTATGACGGATTGGATTGTAATAAATTGAATGAAATTCGATAGTTTTGTGATGCCGAATAAATGTGTATTCGTATTTCAAAAGGTGTCACAGGTGACAGCAAATAATGGGTTGCATTTCACGTTATTTTATTTTCGTTTTATATCAAGAAACAAATGATTTAGTTAACTTCCACCTATTTCGTGGCAAGCTTTCTTTTCTTAAAATGTTAAATATTTCGACACATACATACGTACATTCTTTGACAACTTTCAATTAATTTGTAGATTATGGTGTCCCTCTGCCTAGTTATAAGGTATTATTTTGTGAAATGAACCTATAAGTCTTAGAGAGAGCTGAGAAAAATCTACAAGGCAACACTTTTTCTAGAAAAGAAAACGCCATAAGTGTTCGTTTGAAAATTTAATTAAACTAGAGTTCGCCCAGTGGTTGAAATTCAACCACAAAACCTTATTTTATTTTTCTACCTTTTTACTATTTCTTAAATTTTTCTTTCTTTTCCATATTTTGTATATTTTTAGTTTCTATACATTCCTATTCATTTTGCCTTTTCCTCCCTCTTTACACCATTCAGTAATATAGTTTCAATGTTGATAATTAATTTTTCTTCTTAGTTCGTCTTCATACGTATTTCTTTCTTTTCCTTTCCTTTGCTATCATTTGCTTTTATTTCCTTTCCTCTCCTTTCATCTCAATTTATATCTTTTGCTTTTCTTTCCTTCCCTTCTCTTTTCTTTCCTTTTCTATTCTTCCCTCTCCCTTTATTTTCCTTTTCTCTTCTTTCATTTTATTTTCCTTCTTTCTTTTTTGTTCTTTTTTTATTTTCCTTTCTTTTCGTTTCTTTTATTTTCTTACCTGACCTTTCTTTCCATTTCCATTACATTCATTTTTCCTTTCATTTTATTTTTCTTTTCTTTCCTTTCGTTTGCTTTGCTTAAGTTACCTTTCATTTTATTCATTTTTTTCATTTCATTTCTTTTCTTTTATTTTTTTCTCACCTTTATTTTCTTTCACTTTTTTCCTTAGATTTCTTTTCCTGTCATTTCGTTTCCTTACCTTTCCTTCCCTTACCTTTCCTTTTCTTACCTTTCTTTTCCTACCGTTTCCTTACTTTCTTTTTTTTCCTTTCGTAACTCCTTTAGTTTTCTTTCTTTTCCATTCATTTCCTTTATTTATTTGTTTAGCTTTTCATTACCTCTCTTTCCTTTATTTTTATTATCATTTATTTTCCATACCTTCCTCCTCGCTAACTTTTCTTTCCTTTCTTTTTCTCTTCTTTCCTTTCTTGGTCTTTCTCTATTTGCTTCTCTTTTTCACTCCTTTACCTACATTACATTTCCTTTCTTCCCTTCCTTTTATCTTTTCCATTCCTTTCCTTTCACTACCTTTCTTTGCCTTTGATTTTTCTCCAAGTTTTTCCGTTCCTTACCTTAACTTACCTTTATTTTCCTTTTATCCATTCCTTTCCTCTCCCATTCTTTCCTTTCTTTTGTATTTTATTTATTTCATTTTGTTTTATTTTTATTTATGTTATATTATTTCCTTTCCTTTCATTTCCAACAAATTTCTTTTTTTACTTTCAATCACTTTTCTATTTCTTATTTTACCTACTTTTTTTTAATTTTATCATTTTTCCATTTTATTTTATTTCACTAAGCCTAGCCACGAATGGCCTTGTGCATGATCTAGCTTATTTGTGCTTTTTTTCAAAACATCATGTCTGAGCAAGCATTTGCTTCTATGAATACCCACTAACAGATTTTCTTCACTCATTAAAGTTGGCTCATGATTGAAGACATGCATGGATGAAGGGGGTATCTCGCATTTTGAGTGAAACGAGAAAATCGACTGTAAAGTTTTGCTTAAACATTTGAGGTTTTTTCGAATCTTTATTGAAAACTGACAAAAAAATTATGCAAAGCCATAAAAGACATTGCATAATATGCAATAAAAAGCATAAGTTTATATTTAGTGTTTTATATGAAAAAATAGAAACATACCCCCTTCTTCCACAATTCATATTGAAAAGTTGTGTACATACCCCCTTCATCCATGAATTATCTTCTACAATTTTGACGATAGGCAGATTCTGATAAGACAGAAATATAGATCTGCATAAACACTATTCACCAATGCCAAAAACAGAAATTGAGTGAGAATGCGACATACCTCCTTCATCCATGCATGTCTTCGATTATTATTGCTGCCAACAAAACAACTCACACTCGGACTCTCCCAACTGCAATGAATGCAAACACCACAATGCAAGTGGCCATACCTACATACACACATAACAGCGGCTCTATAAAGTGAACGCGTGTTTAGCACTTGTAGTGGTGTGAATTTCAAATCATATTATAATTAATTTTTATACCTTTCATGAACATGAAATGGTATTATAACTTTGGTCCGATGTTTGTAAGTATGAGAAGAAGAAGAGATGGACCCATCAATAAGTATACCGAAATGATCAGGATGACGAGGTGAGTTGATTTAGCCATGTCCGTCTGTCCGTCTGTCTGTCTGTCTGTTTGAACGCAAACTAGTCCCTCAGTTTTTGAGATATTTGGCTGAAATTTTGTATGCGCCACCATTTTCTAATATAGGACTCATTTGTCGGAACCAGCAAGAGCGGACCGATATTACATATAGCTCCCATACAACCGATTGTTCCGATAAACGGATTTTGGGCTATAACTCCTGTAATTAAAGAGGTAGGAACGTGGAATTTTGTAAAAGTTGCTTATTTCATATAAGAAATATCGATGTTGAAAATCATCGAGATGGGATAAATATTTCACATAGCCCCCATACAAACTATTGTTCCGATAATGTAGCCGAAGACAGCTTTCCTTACTTGTTTTTATTAATTTTTGGCTTGTTGTCGCATACCCTGCTCGTCGAGACCTTAGAATTGTGGTTATTGCAAAAAAGGGAGAAAACTGTTAAAGGGTCAGTTACATAAGGTTTATTTTGACTTTACCTCAAACTTTGACTTTGACAGAAAAGTTCAGTATACGTATTTAAATGAAGCATGGCAAATTGGAGACCTCAAAGTTAAAGCAAGGTTAAAATTTGGCAAACTCTCAAATTTTGCTTGCTTTGACAATCAGATGTTGATGACTTTGCTTTAATTAAAATATAAAAAGTTGGAGGAAATAATAATTAATTCATTTTTTCTCTATTAAATTAATAAATTAACTAAAACACTTTGAATGCAAAGAAATAAATAACGAAAACAAATGTATAAAAGAGAAGCGTCAAGGCGTTCATTGTAGCATACCTCTGAAGTTGGACGCAAAGTTTTGAGCAAATGTCAGGCGAGGTTAACAAAGCTTTAAGTATTCGACCCTTTAAGCATTGCGCTTACGCCCTGTCAGACCAACTAATAACCATCGTTTTGGTGATTTTTAGAGAACAGAAATAGTCTTTCTTGTCTTGTATAGAGATTCTGCTTCTCATTGGAGGTGCATTAGAAAGCTGTTGCAAAGCGGCTCCATCACGCCAAATATCATCTCTCTCCTAGGATAGGTAGGTAGGTTGCAGTGGCTACTAGTAAACGGACTAGCACACATATGCCACTTTGGACCCGTTGTGATACCCCATGGATCTGAATGACCCCCTATTGCGCTTCGCGGAATCTTTCTGCTCTACAATGATTGAAAGAGTTTTATTCAGATATATGGTCTTTGCTCAAAAACCTAAGAGTGTGATCACATTAAGCCGATAATCCCAATACGCGCAAAAAAATATATGCTCAAATGTTGATAAGTCCTTAACTCTAAAGTTGAGATTCAGCCATCCTTACTATTTGAGATTAAGCGTTATTCTCAAAGTTCAGCTGCATTTGAGAAGCTGTTGGCAAATTTCTGACAGGGCTTGCCAGCAATAGAGTTGATCTGTAGATGATAACTTATTATTACATAAATAATAACTTATTATTAAACTTTAAAACTAGTAATGTTTTACACCTCGACTATGTGTTTTGATAAATTTTCAATCTTGATCAATAATTGGTAAAAAAATATTTGCATCAAGTTGTTTGAAAAGTACTTTATTTTTCTTGCTTTTGACACAAAAATAAAGAAATGTGATACACTTAATTGAAGCATCATCGCGAATAACGTTCTAAGTGACAAATTTTTCAAAACCGGTTTTATTGCATATTGCTTTTTGTATTGCTCTCTTGCATTGTTCAGATAACAAGACGTCGAAAAAGATTCGAAAGGGCAATGAAAGATCATAAGGAAGGTGTAAACCTAATAATATGAAAATATAAAAGAAGAAGTTGAGGAGACAGTTGAAATAAATAAATTAAAAAACTAAGATCTTTAGCGTTTTCTTTCTCTCCTGACAAATTATGACTTTGTAACTTAGAACGTTATTCGCTGATGCTTCAATTATCTTTGGAGATTCGAGAAAGGGATTTGATCACAAATGTGTTTCAAGTTGATATCAAACCAAATCGTTTATTGGGATATTATGATAATTTCTTTCACTTCGTGCTATAAGACTATCAGTTTCCATTATTGAAATAATGGACAAGAAAAAGACTTAATTTTTTTGGGTTTTATACCTTTGGTTGTATATATATAAGAAATCAGATTTTTTAATAGGAAAAGAAACAAATTCATATGAAAATAAAACACCCTAGTAAAATACTAGGTTTCACAACAATATATGTTTTTAATTTTTCGGTCAAACTAATATAAAGACACATGTGGGATCAAATATAATTACGCAAAAGTTTCAGAATTACATTCTCACCATATTACAAGGTATTTGTTAATCCTTCAAAATAATATTACGTTATTTTTGTAAAGTTTTCATTACTGTTTTGTAACTACATATGTATGCTTTTATGATACTGTAGTAAAATGCAGTAGCTACTTGACAATTTTCAAATCGTTAGCAAAGAATGTGGAAAACATCGGGAAAGCTTCAAACGTACACGTTTTGCATTTATGTTAGTAAATGTGTAGAAGTGTAGGTTATGTCTGGAGCTACCCTGCGAAAGTGCGTGCAATTGAGCTCTTAGGAGGGATGTCTGTGATTAATACCTTTCGTCCACAGTGGGTTTTAACTGATATCGAAATTGACAGTCCTTGGCCGGATATGAACCCGGTACGCTTCGGTACTCCCTTGGGGTACTGCCGACTGTCTTGGTAGCGATTTGGTATGACCAGTGGAACCTTCTAGGTCTTGTCATCCCTCCATCCGAAAGGAAGGAGAGTATGGGTAATTGGTAGGTGAGAGGCATCATATCCGTAGATCAACGTCATTGCCTATGTGCATATTAGTCGCCTCTTACGACCGGTATATAAACTGATAAGAACTGGCATGGGCTGCGATTCATCCTGGATTGATCATAGACTAGTCGGATTTTTTGCAGGGTGACTTACGGGGACGTGCGTAGTTTGATTGCTACCATCGCCCCTTGGCAGTGGTTGGCATGTTATCCAATGTTCTCAGCAATAACTCATCTGCCAAGCAGCTGACTTTCGGATATATTAAAAGTGACACAGTGCACCTTGAAAGAGGAACTGGGCTTAGCCCTAATCGGATGTTCGTATATAGTGTCAAACCGCTACTATTATTATTGTGGGCTATTAAATAAATAAATAAATAAATAAAAATAAATAAATAAACATAAATACTGATTGCAACAGGCAGGAGCGCAGCACCTCTAGCTAAAAAACAATAACTTAAATAATTAATATTGATTTCGTGTCGTTGTACCGCCAATACTACTATGGTTGTGGACGATCTTCCAGAATTAACTTCAAATTTCACGCATCATCTGGTAAAATGTTATAGCTGAAAGACTCATAATTGTGCCAAAATATTGGAGTCGGTATGTGCATATGAGGATATTTCAGTATTGACATACTGCATATATGAGAATTCATATCATCCTTTACGCCGAGTAAACCCTATATTTGATAATATGAATGGTTTTTTTTTATTATATCGGGACTTTTAAAATTCCTGACGTGCATATACATAGCAATGGGTACATTCCCACATATTTGTATATACCCTTCAGGGAAATCACTAGCAAGTGAACACCATTTTCTGGTACAGAGCTGTGTTTAAAATTCTAAATAATAACCAATTAAATCGCTTGCAATGAATATCAAAGTATATGATAACTTTTCACCATGCCTTCTCGAAAACACGAATTCATCTAATCGTATAAGTTTACGAAATGCGTATTTTTACATGTTTACACACCCTGTTATATGAGCGCACCTGTAAATAAAGTTTAGCTGCCAGTCAGCAGCGTTTCGTTTCGTTCACTGAACGCAAAATGAGTAACAACTTAAGCTGTGAAGCGTGCGTTGAAACATGACACCATACACTTTAGAACAGTTGCCAACGAAAACTTTTGGCTTACAGCCCGCCTTAAATAAGCGCGCTCAGCGTCAAATAGCTGTGAAAAATCATAATGCCCATACAGTTTGTATGAGCCCAACACAAACAGCGCGGCGTCAACGCTGAGCAGTTGGAATTTTCAATTTTGACAGCGCGTTACATGGTGAAGTGAGAAATGGGGGAACGAAAGAAGAAAGAATTGACGCAAGTATGCGCTTCCATTTGAGTATGTCGCTTGTTGCCTGACGGTGGCGGAAAAGAAACGCTACGCTGAGTGCTCTTATTTAAGTGGGCCCGTTACTCCTTTTTAACCAACAGTCCTGTGCTGTTGTATTTGCAAGGTTGCATTTTTTCTACAGCCTTGAGTTAACGAGCATTTACGCACCGAAATCAGTGGATAAAGTTTGTGTAAGTTTATACGTTTACGAGCTTTACGCGATGTATCACGATTAGATGAGTACCCTTACTACAATGTTGCTCATACGCCCTGACATATATTTTTCCTGTAAAACCATTGAGTAAAAATTCGATATAGGTACTGATGAAATATTATATTTAAAATAAATATCATCAGGGTTATCATTTTTTCACGCATATTACAAATTTTCATTTTATACTATTTAATTAGTCATATTAGTCTTGTATGGTAATTAGCGTTTTTGTTATTTATTCATTTTCCAGATGTCCGATAATGTCAAGTAAAGTGTAGCTTCCTTTTCTAAAATGCCATTAAGATTATTACAAGTGACCAATTAGTCTCTAAATGCGGAGAACTAGAGTAATGGTTCGAATGCACCAAAATTACGCCAGTGGGAAACAACAGATTTTTCTCACAGGGAATCAAAATACACATAAATATGTATAAGTTAACAATTGTTTGATCTAACACTGAGAGAAATACTTTGGCTGTGGCATTAAATTTAACATTATTGCCGAATAGGTCGATGCAATATTCATTCATTATCGAATCTATATTCTTTACCAACACAATTTAAATGCTACACTGAACCAAAAACGTACATGTTTTTTAGGGTTTTCCTAGAATAAAAGAAAAAAAATCATAGATTGTAAGAAAATTTTGTTACAATTTATGAATGAATTCATGCTTTCTGTGGATTTGTTTACATATTTTATTATTCTAAGAAATATTCTTAAATTTCTACGAAAAAGTTTTTTGAAGAGGTTTTAACGAACAATTCTATGTACGTTTTCATTGGATACATGAACTTGTTTGGCTCAGTGTACCTGAACAATTTAAGCCTTATACATGGGACAATAATGGAAGTTGTATCAATATAACTTCAACAGTTTATTTTTTTAGATTTTAAGAAATTAATGTAAGAAACAATATACGAAATGAATGTGCTGTGTCCATAGCACTTTGTTAGATTTGACTTTTAACAGACGAGTACGGTTCGATGCTACTTCTGTATTGAATGACCACCATTTTAATCGATTTATTGCTAAGTATGTATGTATATGGGAAATGCTGTTAACTGATTTCCCTCAGTGCATACAATACGAACAAAATGTATGTATGTATGTGTTTATACGTTTTACCACATATGCTCACCTGTTTCATAATTTATACGGGCACCGATGTGTTTACATTAGGGATATCACTCTGCAGAAATGCGCTTAGTCTAGTATCAGTCCGGAATGAGTCGCAAAGGTGCATGCTACTTATGCCAGTTTTAATCTCTTTGTATGTGTTGGAGTCATCCCCTTTGTTGGAGAATGCCCATGAACAGACTAATTAGTCCCTTTTTTGCTCTAACTGGTATTGTCGGATCTCATTGGAATTTGGTTTCATGTAATGGGACCCAAACGCTACCCACAACCCGTTTCTCGGGGAGTTGGATTTAAGTTATATAGCGAGCCGCTTGATCAAAGACAGACGCTCGCTTGCAGCCGCACCTCATGATGACAAACGCTGCTGTTGAAATCCCCTAGCAAGCCTTTAAGCCGATTATGTCGGAGTCGCCTTTTCAGGTTTTCGCCTTCTCACATAAGTTCACCGCCGAACAGATGTATGAGCTTTACGCTGACGTCGACATAGTTCAACGAATTAAAACCCAGCGGCTCCGCTGGCCTAGACACGTGGTGCGAATGAACGAAGACGCTACGGCGCAGAAGGTATTCTTATTGCCACCCGCTGGTGGAAGGACCAGGTGGAGGCAGATCTGAGAACACGCGGTGTTTCCAATTGGCGCCAGTTGGCTCAACAAAGAACCGACTGGCGTAACATGTTGGACGGCCAAAACCGCCTAGTCGGTTAAAGGCTATTTTAAGTAAGTAAGTAAGTAAGGGTATTGTCGTACAGATTCCCTTTGAACCTTACGGGTACGGTCGGTCAGGTTTACTTACAACATGTATAGGTATTTTACACAAATGTAAATAGAGTTAGGACAACTATGCCATAGAAAACTTAAAAAAAAACCGGAAACTAGGAGTACTTATTTGGTTTTTCTCGTTTTATAATAAAAAACGTTGATTGAAATAAATAACGTTTTTAAAGTCCAGTCAGTTATTTCAACCTATTGCCGTATTGTTTTTGTTTCCCGCTTTAGACACTAATTTGTTTGATAAATACATTTATTTTAATATAAAATTTAATATTAACAAAATCGACATTGCAATAGGGATATTTTTTTTTTTTCAAATAATCAGCGAAAATCCATTTACTTTCGAACTAGTTGCTATTTTTCAGTTTCCTGCCGGGTTTGCCCCTGCCAAAAAGCTCGGAAGTGGGAGGCGTTTCGGTTTGGATCAGCTAAGAGGCGTACAGCACTTATTCGCGCTAATTGATTTACGTAGGACTTTAACTGTTGACATATGTTTCCTATGTGCAAAAGGAAGTTAAAATTTTTTATTAAAAACTTCAAAAGTTTTACATCCTTTTCAGTTTGATTTCATCAAAGCGAGTAATCGCTTATGCAAGCAGATTTTTCTTATTGCTATTTTGAAGTGATGCACTTTAAAAGTTCAATGCTACTTAGAAACTAAAAAGCACAGAGCCAGTCGTGGGAAAGCATGCATGTATGTATGCGACACGGTATTTTGCTCAACACGTGGCATTTGTGCTTCATTGTTGAAACATTGAAATATTTAGCCATTAAGAGTTGTTTGTAGCAAATACGAAGCCTTGTCGCAGTTTTGCAATTAAACTTTTTATCCTTTTCATAAGTGTATTACTTGACTCGTTTGACATTCACAACAGTGTTTGCAATTGAGGCACGATCCGGGGATGCGGAAATAATGTTACGTTTCCAATCAAAAACTAGGTGGTGTAGGGAAAGGGGGGGGGGGCGATCAAGAAATGAAATAATTCAATACAAAGCTGCAAAACAGAAGCAATTGTATTGTACTAGGGCACCCACCAAAAAAGTACACTTTATATACGGCTTATTTTATTTGGACCGACGGCTTAAACATGATACCCAACACTAAGTTAAGCATATAAGTTCCTATTTGAAACTTCCAAAACAAAGAAATAATTTGCCAACTTTGCAACCCGTGCCGACTTGCAGTTGAAGTTATCAGTAAAATTGTACGACATTCCACTGCACTTTGCTAATTTTATGATTTATGTACTCGTTTTTATCATATAGCTAAGGATACAGCTTTAAGGACTTCGTAATTAGTAAACCGGCACTTTTTTTCTGTACCAGATGCTCAGAATATTCTTTAAGGATCAAAGATCGTAGCGCCTCCCGCAAAATTTATAATATAATTTAAAGGATAATTGAAATATATGCTAAATATAACTCATTTTAAATTATCCTTAAAGGACATGGAAGTAATGTCCTTTAAAATTATTATCCATCAATTTTTTCAAAACTATTTGTGTTTTAAAAAATTGAATTGTAATAAAATTTCTGAAAATGCGTATACAAATATTTAAGCATGCAGAGGAGATGGACAGGACATACCCCTGAAATTGATTTTACAATATGGGTATCTAATTGAAGGTGTTCACGCGGGCCTGAAAGAAATGTACGTTTTATTTCGACTAGTATCGCTTGTGATCGAAAATTCGACCAATAAAATCTGGAGGGGTTCGTAGGGTCGCTAGCCTCGTACCCCTCATCCTTAAATTGCGGGTACGCTCCTGAAAATATACCGCCTATACCTCAGTTTTTTAAATTTCCTTTCCATCAGTGCATATTTCATTCAAATCGGTCAAACGGTTCGCTCACAGGAGGTTCCTAAAGTTTTTTATGTGGCGTATTTATACATAGATATGTAGATAAATCAATCCGATTCGGAGATATCGACAAAAAAAAATTAATACAATTTATTTGTTCATTTCATACTATGACGAATTTTTACTCATACGCCGTGTATGACCTATAAAAAGGATACTATAATGGCAAAGTTTCAAGGTGTACGCAATTATTTTTACTAGAAAACATATTGTCTCGCAAACTACTAAAACACTTTAGAAATTCAAATGTTCTTTTCTCGTAAATACGTTTTTTCAAAAATCAAATAATCCTGTTACCCTTTTAAAATTTAAAAATTGGACACTTTCGAAGCCTTAATGCCCTTGTTTGCGAACTTAGTGGCTATCACAAACTTTAAATAAAAATCTGCACGGGTTGTCGTTATCCCAGAACAATAAAACTCCGCATACATGTTATTTAGGCTAAAACGCACCGATATAGAGGGCAAAAAATTTCGAATCCTTCATTTTTTTCATACATCTATGGCATAATCTAGCCGACTTTCGCATCAACGGCTAAACATCAAAATCCATCAAATTTGGTTTTTTTAGGCAAAGTTTGCCTTTCTCATCGGCCTATTTAAGGGGTTTTCAGTGCGAGTTTAAACTTAGCTTAAACGGCCAATTTGTATGAGATAAACCCTGTTCAACTTTGTCTGTGATAGAAAATTTTATAAATATTTTTGTGAGGTTGTATGGATATCTACTTCTAATACATGATTTTAATTACATGACGCTATCTCTTGAAGAATTCAGCTTAAACTAAACCGCAAGATCCAATTTTACACAAGTCTCCAAAATATCCTAACTGTAATAGCAAAATTTTGTTATACCATTTTGCATTGTCCTCATGCTCCGAAATACTTATGATCTAGGCTTCAAGTCTCTAGATCATGCATATATGTACATTAGAGCGTCTCGGGCTTAAAGGCAAAAAAAGTCAGCCGTACCTCCCCTTAAACGAAGTGTTTTTGAAAAACATTTACAATTTTTTTTTTTTTTTTGTGGCAGCCTAGATGTTGCCCAATTACATTTTTCTTCATATCTTTGGCATTTGTTGTCGGATTTTAAAGTTTGTCACATCAATTTTTTCGTCTCAAAGAGGAGGTTTTTTCTCAAGAGCTCATTGAGCTCATGCGTTTCGTTGTGGTACCACACTTTAAAATCCGACAAAAATTGCCGAAGATATGAAGAAAAATGCAATTCATCTAGGGTTGCCAGAAAAAAAAATACAATTTGTTTTTTAAATGGTTTTCAAAAACACTTCATATGAGGCGAAGTACGGGCGACTTTTTTTTGGTGATACGCTCTAATGTACATATATCTAATAATACATATCAAGGTATGTACTATGTACACATATCCTCAAACTAACATTTTCATCCTTGTGGTCAAATACTATTAACTCAACGGAAATTATGCTTCGCTGCATTTATAATTATATTGAATATTAAGCCACATACATATTAATTAATAACAATCTTAGGAAATACAGTTACTAGTGTCCGACCGAAACCTGAATTTTAGGCCGAAGCCGAAACCGAATATTCGGCATAATCCTATATTCGGCCGAAAACCGAAGCCGAAGCCGAATACCATTTTTGTTTTGGGTGTAAGAGTAGGTCGCCTCCAAGTTGGTGCACCCTGGGTAACGCTAAATGACCTACATGGCCTACACGGCTAGTTTCTTGTATTGCCGGTTCTACGAGAACGGTACCAGTACTTGTGCTGTACCCATCGTGCCGAAACGACCCGCGCCGTTTTCTTATATCGACCCGGCCAAGAGCAATACACTCGGGGTGACCCTGTCTGACATTTAGGCAGGGCTACACCTCGCTACAACAACAACAAGAACCATTTTTGTTTCTTGACTAAACAAAACACCTTACAAAAATACATAAGGGGTATTCTCTATAAATTTTTTCCATGAAAAACACAAGAATTTAACACACCATTGTCAAAATTGCAAAAACAAAAAAGACACCCATTTTGATGTTTCATGAAAAAATGTTGAAAGAAAATTTTCCAATTTTGACAATAGTGTGTAAATTTTCTGTTTTTTATGAAAAAAAATTTAAGAGAGAAGACCCATATGCATAGTTGTAAACAAAAATAAAAAAATCAGTCTTTATGTTAGTAGCATTTTAACAATGTAAATAAAGTTCAATGAAGAAGAAGTGTATCTGCATTTTCCCCCAGGAGATTTGACCGTCTATCTGTATATAGTTGACCAGCTGTACTAAATAATTGCTCGGTTGCCACAGTCGTTGGAGGAGCAGTTAAATATTTTTTTGAAATCTTTTTTAAATTAAAAAAATTGCAGGAATGCCAATAATGGAATATATTTACACTACGAAGAACAAGTGGTTGATCTAGGTATTCATCCCCAGAGGTCACTGGAATCCGATATAGTTGACTCATCCAAAGATTCTTCGCAATTACTAGGATCACAAGAGTTACAACAACTTTGAACAATTTTTTTTTTTTTTTAAATAACTAAAATATATTCCTGGAAGTTACGATTTTCTGTTATAAAAAATCAAAAACTCGTAAAATTCAGTAATTTTTTTTTTATTAAACACATCTGCTGAAAAGGCCGAAGCCGAATAAAAAATACTTGGCCGAATATTCGGTCGGATACTAATAGTTACATAAGCGTTAAGTAGAATCAGTCCGTCAATACGTCATGTACGTGACGTACGTCATGACAAAACGTACGTGCCGCACAGGGATGGCACATAGCGATTGACGTACGTCATGTTGAAGTACACAGATATGTCAACAAAATAATTAGCGCAAAACGAAAATTATTAAAAGAAAACATAACAAATGCAAAATTTCGGTTAAAAACATGGAAAATATTAAAAAATTACTTTGGTTAAATTTGCTTTTTCACAATTTTCACAAACGCGTTGTCAAATTGGCGGTAAAATTGATTTTGACATTTGTCACGCAGCTGTCGTTCCGTCAAAATAGAAAATTGGCAAAGGATGCCGGATCCGTTGACTGATACTTTGTCAATCTAGCGTTTTACATGCAAAATACACACATCCTACTCGGCTGTCAGTCTCTTCCTTTTCCGGCAAGTACGTGACGGGCAAAAATATTTACATAGTCATTATGCAGCAGTAGCTAATCATAATTACTAAACATTTGAGAAATACTGGTTAGGGAAATCCCATTTGTTTTTTGTTTCCTTTGATAGTTCAGGGGAGTCTTACCTGTGTGGAAAGTTCTTTGCCGCCCCTAAATTTTAAGGTTATGTTGAGAGGATTTCGGGAACTTTTTTTGTATCCTTACAAACACAGCCCAAATGGTTTTTTTATTGTACACGGCTACAAAAAAAAGAACCTAAATTTTAAACCCGTATAAAGTTTAATCAATTTTTCAAACTTTTTTGTACAAACCTTTCAAACCGTCCAAATACCTACAAAGATTTTCAATTCTTTTTGGCTTCGATTTAAGATCTAAATAAAAAATCAAGCATGTGCGTCATAGCTCAGCGGTAGAGCAGTCGGCTGTGACTCCTAAGGGTTTCGTTCGAATCCTGCCAAGTGCCACATTTTTTTAATTTTATTTTATTCGTAAAACTTTTCGGTTTAAAATTAAAACTTGTTGGTTTGAAAATGAAAACTTTTCGGTTTAAAATGAAAACTTTTTGGTTTGAAAATTAAAACTGTTCGGTCTGATATTTAAATTCAAATTTATTTTTGAAAGCTTATTCAAGATTGAATTTTGCCAACAAATAAAAAAACCATTTTGGCTGTTTTTTGTAAGGATAAAAAAATTCAATTTCACGAAATCCTCTCAACATTACCTTCAAATTTAGGGGCGGGCTTTTGTTACTTTTTTTGTGTATGGGGCCCGACCCTGTCTAATATGAATCCTTACGATCTGGAAATCGGACTTTTTGACAATAGGACAATTAGAAGAAACAATTGGGAAGTGAACCTCGGCATCAACCTCCTTTGCGATATATGTACATACATATAACTTTTATATTTTACTGGCCTATGGCGCGCTTTTCTCAACACAACTATATACACATGTGCAGAATAAAACATAATTGCTGAATAGCATAGGGTTTGATGATCATTGAACATAACTGTATACTTTTTTACCTAGGATAATTTATTTCGTATGCTTTTGTAAACCTTTCTAACTTTTACATTTTTATAATTTAATAAAATGCTAAAATTTGCATTTCTTTTGTATATTTACAGTTTCAAAAAACCTATTTTTTAAAAATGATGAAGTTATTGCACATCCTTGTCATCAGCGTTTCGCTAATGACGTTGACTCTCACAACAATCGAAGGACGCCCACAAAACGCAATTGAAAATAATCAGGTACTAATATGTGTATATAACTAGTCTTGAATATGTAAAAGAATCAAAATAACATATATTTATTCGAAATCGTTTATTGGATATGTACCGAGGAATATTATAAGAAAAGACATGCAATTGAATTAATAATTTTAACATATAATATTTCCATTGACAACTATAGGATGTTGAGAATTTGCAGGAGGATGTGGAAGAGGTGCGTAACAGTTATTATGACTTGCCAGCCCCTTCATCATATTCCGGCGTACCACTGGATCGTTTACAAATGTTGATTGCTCAATATAGACCCACGTAAGCTGACTTTTTTTCTTAAATATGTGAATATTTTATTAGATTTTTTTGTCTTATTTACAGAGCATATCTTCAAAATCCCGGCTGGAGTAGCGGCATGAATGATCTCTTCCGCATGCCAGAGTCGAAACGTCAAGTTAGATATCGGCAGTGCTATTTTAACCCCATCTCATGTTTCAAAAAGTAAACACTCAAACGAACTAAGCCATAAAATATTGTTTTAATGACGGAACGTACACACCTGAACACATTTTTTGTAAATAATATACATACTTATTAATTTAAATAACTAGAAAAGTGTGCAGATAGCAAATATTCTGATAGATCCAGCATTTCAACCAGAGATAATTTACTTTCATCTTCCAATGTATGTACGAGTATGCCTATGTACATGTATAGCATGCAAGTTAAATTATTCAAAAACAACACAATTTAAATTTTAAATATTTTTTTTAATTGAAATCCTACCTAAACCAGATTGGTTCCACATACATATATGTTCAATCCAAAATCATGTTACCATAGGTATGATATGTAAATCCAAAAATATTTAAAACAAATTAATATATACATATGTAATCAATCATAACAGCCACATATGTAAATAAATCAATACCTTGAAAATTGCCTAATCTCACTACTAACTAAATGTGAAATGAAAGCTTTCAAATCATCAAAAATGCGTCAATATAGTCTATAAGTGATTTTATCCATGCAGTGATTATGATTATGATCAAAATGGAATGCATATGATGTGGTAAATGTTTTTATTATGAATCTTTATTTATACGTATGTAAAATGTTAAATATCTAATTACTAAATAAAAGTATCATCAAGTTCGTAACATTTTTCTGTAATGCGCCAGCATCCTTAATATCTACTAAAACAAATCAACAATTTTTTTTAAACATAAATGTTCTTTAAAATGTATTACAACTATAACGTACATATGTCATTACACTTTACAGAAAATTACAAATTTAAAATAAACTAAAAAAAGTTTATTGAGCTAACAAGCAGTGCATCATTTTCACTTTTTACGCTTAAAAACTAAAAAAAATTGGCGGTGGGCGAAAAAAAATTTTTTTTTTGAAAAGGCTGTACAGGCTCCTCAAATTATTCATTTGGGTGTATACGAGTATAATACAGGACAGTTTTATGCAGATTAAGGCGTGGCACATTTGCTGTGTTAATCGGTAACTTCCCACTAAACCAAGACTTCCGAAGTTGTCGGATTTCAGACTTATATAAATAGAATCGAAAGTCTTTCGACTTAACCTAATAATTTCGTAACTATTTCCTAAAGCGAAAGTGTAAAAAAAATTCTGTTTATCAGATAGAAAAAAAAATTTGAAGAAAAAAACTTTGGAACGAAAAAGCATTGGTTTTAATGTCAAAAAAAAAAAAAATTAAATGAAAAAATATTGAAAAAGTTGAAGAAAAAACTATAACATTTTGCATTAAGCTCGCAGTTTTTTTAATTTTTAACAATTAAACATTGGAGTGCAACAGTTAGTGAAATCTGTAAAACTGAATGAGTTGTAAAAAGAAGGTAAGTGAAATAGACGTGGAAATTTCAGGCGAGCACAAACACAGAAACTGCCCCCGAATTGGTCTGATGAAAAAGTTGGCGCAGTATGAGTGTAGACTTACACTCTTAAAAATTGCCTTCCTACTCCAATAGCCAGTTCATTAACATAACATTCATGTATTTTTTTTGAAGTTAACTTCTTAGGCGGCGATATGAAGTTTTGATTGAGAGAAAAATTTGAGAAAATAAATGACGATGAAACGGAAGTTATGGCACGGAAATAGAAATTGTAGCCGACTTTCAGGCAGGGGTGTGCCTACGTATATCAATCGAGGCAAGCCCCAGTCTTTATAACCCCAACGAAAGCACATACTGCTGCCAGAGAACATTTCAGACAAAGAAGAGTTCAGGATATTTATCGACTTTTGCAGACGGGGAACACTTAAACTTTTAGATTACGCTAATAGGCACGATATTGTTTGCAGATTTTTTAAGCCTTTCCAATCCAAGGGAAACGTTTTATTCGCACTATTTCCCATTTAGGTACATTGCAGAAGTTAAGAAACCTTAAATATATTTTTTAGATTGTATAGTGCCTTACAAATAAAAAAAAATTACAGCACCTACCACTATTGAATTCTTTTCTTTCGACTTTAAAATATGCGCCAATAATTTTTGAGTAGAGCGCTTTGCACGTTAAAATTCTAGGTACATACATAAACAAATTTCATTTTCGTTTTATAGTAAGTTTGGCATTTATAGCGTATGGTAACCATTGTTTATCGCTATTATTAAGGTGTACAACGATGGTAACACCAGCCAGAAGCTGGCTTCAAAGTTTCATATAAAATTACTTCCAAATTAAAAAAAAAAAAAAAAAAAAAAAAACAATTGCTTCAGCACGTAGATTCGTACTGGTTTTGAAAGCCCCGTAAAAGCCAATAAGTAAAAGCGAGATGGCCGTCCTTGCCTAGGCGGTTTAAGGCTGTTTTAAGTAAGTAAGTAAGAGATGGCCATCACGCACTGAAATAATTTTAAGTAAATGAGCTATCAGCCGGCAGGTGGCAGGAATAGCTGTAGGTATGCTTCCATGCTATTAACAGCTATTAGGTAGTAGGTGGCAGGCAGGGAAATAAAAACCGGATATCCTTTTAAGAAACCAAATGAACATATTGCAGCTCATAGGGGATTAGCTAGGCAAGCCGGGCTTTTCGGCTTATATGGAAGGCACGCCACTGCTCTCAGGCGTATGTTGCAGACTTTCAGGCGTTTTTCTTATATCTCGGGAACCGCTCGACCGATTTGGATAAAGTTTGGCATTATCGATAGTATGATTCATTCTAAGATTATGTGCGTGGGTGTTGCCACTTGGGGCGGTTCACAGGATTGCCACCTATCTCAATTTTTTTTAAATATTGAGCAATATATGCCAATATGGGTATGAAATCAAAGGTATTTTCGATCGCATTTCAAATATGATAATTTCTAGCAGGATTGCCAGCTAGGGTTTCCCCCAAACCGTATTTTATTTATTTTTCCTTATATCTCGGGAACCGCTTTGCCGTTTTGTATTAAATTTGGCATTATTAGTAGTATGATTCATTCTAAGATTATATACATGGCGGTTGTCACTTGGGGCGGTTCAAAGGGTTGCCACCTATCTACTTTTTTAATATTGAGCAAGATATGCCTATATGGGTATAGGTTGTTCTGAACGCAGTCGTACAGATATTTCTTAACGAAGTCGCGTCAACCCTCTCATACAAATTTCTTAACAACCTCGAGAAAAAATCGGCTTCGAGTCGAAATTAATTGTTTAGTTGGTTTTCTCGTCAGATTAAACTGAGGTGAACAAATTTCCTATGGTGTACAAATATTTTCCATTTTTCAGTGCCAAACGAAAAGGTAAATCTTGACAGTAGTAAATTGTGACATATGCAAAGGCAGATGTTCTGAGAATGAATTTTACATTTACGTGTTATTCATGCGTTTATATTGCATATTTTTTGCATTATATTTTAGAGTTTAATAACGTGTGTGAACATAAATGTATATCGAAGATATCACATATAAAATTTGGTTTCGGTCAGATACCGTTAAGACGTGTCCCCATAGTGTTAACGATTTTAGGTATTACGAAAAAAAAAATTTTTTTTTTTGGTCTTCATAAGAACACTTGAATTTTGAGGCCAATGTGCCATGGCCTTAATCTGAATAAAACTGCCTAAGACTTAGGGAATATTATTATATACACACAAATTAATAATTTTAGGGGGAGGTACCGTCTGTTTGCGTAGAAAAAATTTACACTTTATTAAGTAAATTCAAAAGCAGGAAAGAAATTGAAACTTATACCGATTCTGCCTCCTTAATGTCGCCTACGAAACTTTTTGAACTTACACATATTTAAACGGTTTGTGACAACAATGCACAGCATCCTGTGCAATTATCCGCAAGGTGAATTTGAACTAACCAGTCAGCAATACTGGATTGTGGTGGAAAGGTGTATCAGCGACCTCATAAATATTAAAAAGACAACAAAGGAATTAAGATCGCTACAACATGTGTAGCAACAAGTGCATGCAAGTACCTCAAATCAATGAACTTTGGGCATATATGTATATGTACATTAGGGTGATTAAAAAAAAAATTTCGACTTGGTCTTACCCCCTAAAAGGTTAGGTATTGATGAGAAAATAAGCCTTGCAAAAAATTAGCGCTCTAACTTAACCCTTAGGGGTGGCTATTTTTTTCGCCCTTTCCCATACATTTTGTATGGGGAAAAATGGCATATTTTTCAAAGTGAATTTTCTTTTAATTTTTGAACCTTTTTTGAAAATATTTTTACATACTCTTAAAGATGAAGCTTTGAAGCTTCCAAAATGGTATGCCATGTGCGATTATCTTAACTATTAAGATAATTACAGCCATTTGAAAATGACTGAGTTTTCTACTATTGCACACACATAAACAGTAACACGTATAAAATCTAGTGTATTTTCAATGGCTGTAATTATTTTAATAGTTAAGATAATTGCACATGGCATACCATTTTGGAAGCTTCAACTTTAAGAGTACGCAAAAATATTTTGAAAAAAGTTTCAAAAATTGAAAGAAAATTGACTCATTTTCTCATCAATACCTATAGTTTCAGGGGGTAAGACCGAAAAAATAACCAAATTTTTTTTTATTTGAATCACCCTAATGTACATACGTAGCTACTAGCTACGTGTGTGCGTGCATGTATGAATGTTCTATCGAGTATATCCAACTAATTTGTTGTGCACATTCTTGGTTTCGCAAGCATGAAGTGGGGATATACTATGGGTTAAGTGTTGTTGTAGGAGCTCGATATATAGTTCTAGGGAAGGCGAATTCATAGAAGGTGGCGTCTTCTCGCCATATGATTCTTCTTTTTCATTGACTATCGCGTTGGAGCTGTCAAATTGCTTATGTTGTTTCTTTGTCTGAAATTTCTAGCTCGAGAAAAGTAAAGCAAAGCATTTGGAGTTTGTGTGTGTATGTCATGGCAAATTCGCTTGCAATGACCTTCTATCAATTTACGTTGGTTCTAGACAATTGCAGATTTAAGCGGGCCACTCACCTGCCAAGAAATGTCAAACTCTATATAAAAAAAGCTCGAGAAATGGTCAAAAAATGTTTTCACACGTCAAATTTTCTTGAGCCAATACTCAGCACAAAAGAAAAAATACTACAATTTATGAAGGTTAGCAACGCCGGTTTACCTCAAGAAATAAATATGCTCGTATATATTTCTTGAGGTAAAAGTGCAGATTCATGGCAAAGGTGAGCCCATATTTCGCTACACATGTTTTATACATTTTTATAACAGTAATTTTCAATAAAATGGAAAATATTGAAAACGTCAAAAATTTTTGAGCGGGCATAAGAAATGTATGCTCGTTTTTTTTAGGCATTTCTTATCAGGTGGGTAGCCCGCTTTAATTTGAAAATTTTCACTTTTAGGGAATCTTTCTTATAACTAATCCCTGATTAAAGGGCTGAAGCCCATCGACTTGAACTCCGTTGGGGTTTCCAATTGGCGTCAGTTATCGCTAAAAAGGAATGACTGGCGTGCTTTGATATGCAACGGCCAAAATCGCTTTGGCTGTTAAGCGCCAATAAATGATGAAGATGAAAGTTTAGCTTTATACCTTCTTCTTGCAAAGTTTGGTCCACCCATATATATGACCAGAAATTTCGCTGCCAGAAAATTACTCACCCCATTACAATAATCAACTTCACAGTAAATTTTTTCAGCACACGAATTAATTCAGCATTAAAGCACAATAGGCGCAAATACAAAAACGCGTGTGCCCCGAATTAAATTAACTTAAGAAATTTTGTATGTGTAAACAAAGAAACGGTTGAATTTCATGTTTCAGAAGTTGATTCGAAGTCGGCTGGCTGTCAAATTTGTTGCATGGATTTTTTAAGACCCATGTACATGAGTCGATTTTCAGAATCAACAAGAAATTGACTATCAAGTTGATTAATGTAAATATATTTCTAGTCATAATTTGTGCAGATTTATTATAATTGGTAATAAAAAAAAGTCTGGTGTAAAATATTCCTTTTGTCGATTAAAGGGTCGATTTTTCTAACCTTTTTTTTCAATTGACCGTGTAAACGGCAATTCGATCGATCTTCACCTTGTATTTAAGGGTTGAACACAAGTGGTTCGATAAAAATCGACCAGAAAATCGACCCTTAAGGCTATTGAGATGTATTTATTAGTGTCCGGCCGAAACTAGAATTTTAGGCCGTAGCCGAATATATATATAAGAGATCGACGTCTAAAAAAGCTTTTTGGCCGGGGAGAGCGAGTGGGGACAAATTTGAAGAAATTTGTGCTAGGAAATCTTCTAGATTTTAGCTTGAATTTCTTCTCAATGCGGCTAAAAAGAAGGAGTTAGCTTCTTATTTATGAATTTTTTATGTACTTTTGTCAAAAACGTCCAATTGTTAGAAGAAATCTGCTTGTTTTTATGAGAAAACCTGTTTAAAGTAAATTAATGAGAACATCCTCTTATTTTCACTAGATTCATATTGAATCTATTGAAAAGGAAAACTATATATTTTTAAAAGATCCCTTATTAATTCAAATTCAGGTATGCCTTCTTCAAATGTGTAATTCGACGCTACCAAGCACAAGTACACGATAGCATCATGGTAGAGATCTCCGTTCAGCAGTTAATAATTCTTAGTTCGAT
The DNA here is from genome assembly GCA_964058755.1 of Campiglossa producta. NCBI lineage: Eukaryota > Metazoa > Arthropoda > Insecta > Diptera > Tephritidae > Campiglossa > Campiglossa producta. The sequence goes on along the minus strand of CAXKVI010000003.1, from coordinate 188,836 downwards.
TCGCGGTGAAGGCAATAAGGCAAGTGGACATGTGGTGGGGCAAAAAGAACAAAGGTGTAATTAGACGTTGGCAAGTTAAGTATACGATGGATGAGACTAGACTAGACATCTGGGTTGAGCGTTCATTTTTTTTTTTTTTTAAATTGAAATAGTAAGAAGAAAATCTTCTTAATATTATGTGATTATCTACTGAGTTTTATTAAAAAGAGACACCCAGTCATAATAAGACGGGCATCTTATTGGAAAAATATCATAGAGAAATCCTTCTGATTTAGAGGGCATTTTATGTGACTTTTTGCTCTGTGTGGGCCTCATTATGTATAGCGAATGATCGCTCATACGAATGATTCGTCTGACCACAAAATCACATTTTCATTCATTTAAACAAAAATAAAACAAATCAGTCTTTATGTTAACAGCAATGTATAAAAAAAGTATAAAAAAATATGTTGCATTTTCTAAAGATGCACTAAGAAAAAACAGCTGACTACAGTCTGAACGCAAGTAATCAAAAGTGATGACACTTTAAACGAATAGATCGACATACATACTTGTATAATTAAGTTGGCGATATGGAATAATTTCGCGTAAGTTATCGTTCGAAATCTTAGGCCTGTTCAATAACACAAAATTTTTACTGGAAGTTGCGATTTTCTGTTTTTTTTTATTGAACACATCTATTATTCGGCCTTTTCAGCCGAAGCCCGAAGCCGAATGAAAAATACTAGCCGAATAGGCCGAATACCGAAACTTGGCCGAATATTCGGTCGGACACTAATATTTATTCCCTCCCCCCTCCAACTTTTTTGCAATGGCAGTACCAACATAAAAAACACATGCACATATTACTATAGATTTGGCATAAGAAAATGCACTGACTCAAAGGGGAAAATGAGAAAAAATGTGTTTTCTAGTGAGCACATAAGCAACTTAACGCAGTTGGGTATAACCGCGAAACATGGACAGAACAAGGTAAAAACATCCAGAAAATGTAATTTACAAGGCGTACAAAAACGCGTTCAAATTGCTTGCAACTGGACTCCGCCTGGACACTGTGTCTTGCTAGCGAGTGTTAGCGTCCCTGCAATTCCTATAGTTGGTATGCATTTCTTAGAGTATTTTTATATAGCCACCCAATCGTCCGTTTATTTGTTTGTGTAAAAACAAGTTCAAGGCATCCTCAAGATTTTAATTTTATTTTTGTCTGTTGTTTTTCATTTCTTAATGTGGCCAACTATAGCTACTGCTATCAGTTTTGTTGCTCCTCTAGCTTCTGTTGCAACTCTCTTTTAATTTGTGCACAGTTTATGATTTTTTTTACCTAAGCATTCTTCATCGAATTCCTTGTGTGGCGATGTGGCATTCCAGCCAGTTGCCGATGCCACTTACTACCATTTGAAATTGTAACAGCGCCGCATGTGCTTGCAAGATTGTGGGCATCGGTCAGTGTCTTAACTGCTGAACTGTTGTGGCCAAATACATCGCCTTGGTCAAAAGCACCACACTCCGCCAGTTATTCAATAAACAATCAGCTCAGTTGTTATCAAGCATCGTGTTGTTGTTGTTGTTGTGCAGCATATTATTGTTGCTGTGATTCCTGAATCAAGTTGAAAGCCTGATGGTAATACATACTTACTTGGTTTCCTGGCAGTGAACAGCTTTACTAGAAGTACAGGTTAACTTTATTGTTGCATTTATTATTATTTCAGAAGTTAAGAGTTTATGTTTGCCCTTTCGCATTGATATGACATGCACCAACGTTGGTCCCAAAAGGGTAATGCACTGTGTGTTAGATTGAATAAACACGCAAAAAAATGTTGGTGTCAAAACAGCACTTTAAGGTCTATATATAAACTAAAATAAGTGTTATTTTAACACGAAAAAGGAGTAGAAGTAACAAAAAAAAACTATTTACACCACACTTACTATTTACACCACACTTATGGGTCAGTTACATAAAGCTTTATTTTGGCTTTACCTCAATCTTTAACTTTGACAGAAAAGTTCAGGTTACGTATTTAAACCAAGCATGGCAAATTGGAGACCTCAAAGTTGAAGTGAGGTTGAAATTTGGCAAACTCTCAAATTTTGCTTGCTTTGCTTGCTTTGACAATCAGATGTTGATGAGTTTGCTTTAATTAAAGAATAAAAAGTTGGAGAAAATAATAATTAATTCATTTTTTCTCTATTAAATTAATAACTTAACCAAAACACTCTGAATGCAAGGAAATAAATAAAGAAAACAAATGTATAAAAGAGAAGCGTCAAGGCGTTCATTGTAGAATACCTCTGAAGTTCGACGCAAAGTTTTGAGGTAGCAAATGTCAGGCGAGGTTAACAAAGCTTTATGTATTCGACCCTTTACTCACGTTACCTCACCTCACTTGCCTCACCGCGAATCGAACTAACAATTATTAACTGCTGAACGGAGATGTCTACCATTAGGCTATCGTGCAATTATGCTTGCCGGCGTCTATTATATCTTTTTTCTAAATGGTAGCGACGAACCGCTTTAAGGGATTTACACCACACTTTTTCACTTTACACCATTTTTGTGTAGCAAGAGAACTTTGACACCAAAATAGTGTTAGTTTTACTCCAAAAAAAAGTAGAGTTTTCACTTTTTTTGCGTGAACATTTAGGTACAATTTTTTCTAAGAAAGTTTGTTTAGCGAGAGATGGATCTAATGCTTTGGATACACACACGGAGATTACCTCCAATAAATCTTCTTTAATGAGATCCACATTTTACACTCACACACACAAAATTGAAGATTAACAATAGGCGCACTAGATGGCTTTGGTTGTAGTACTTGCGGTTTAAAACCCGTGTTAGACGTCGCTGCAAAATAAACAATTGTTAGCGACATCTAGCGGCAAATAGCGGTGAACTACAAGAAATATTCGTTTCAATGTATTTCTTGCATTTTTGTTGATTTATCTGAAGAGTGTTGCCAGCGAACATTGTGCTGTGGCTTCTCAAATCTTCTTCTTTTTTGGGAGTTTATAATGAAGATTATGCTCAAGTTAACTCCCAAACGGGGAGTTAATTCGGAATTTGCGCTAATGTATCAGTCGTATAACACTAGATACATGCATGCAAGGGCGGATTTAGGGGTGGGGCACGTGTCCACTAAGCTATTCCTTATATAAATTTTTTTCCAATTGTTGTGTTCACCGCGCGGAATATTATAGATTTTGCACTAAAAATAAGCTGTGCAAAATTTCACTCGAATTGGATAACTTTAAGAACTTGCACGATGCATTTGAAAATTTTAAAAACTATATGCATTCAAGGTGTCACAGATTATATAAAAAACATTGATAGCCGTAAACTTGGTACTTGTTTAATACGTGAAAAAACGTGCAGATTCCGATTCTGAAGAGAAAAATCAAAAATTCGGTTTTGAGATTTCGCAAAGTTATCGTTTTAAAAAAGTGAAAAAACCCCATTTTTGTATTTGACGAAAAATCTCCAGCTTTGCTCATACGATCGAACCCCGCTATTCGCCGGATTAAAGATCTTCTGTAACTCTAAAAACCCGCCATATAATGCTTTTCAATCAGATGACCAGATTAGAAACTATTAGAGCGGATTTCTCAACTAGCCGTCAACTTAACGCTCACTTTAAATTTTATCGGGCAGTTCATCCTCCTGTTAAATAAAGGGTAAATGAACTGGCTGTTAAACTGACAGTGAATTGACAGTGAACTTTGATGTTAACAGGAAGTCGAGAAATCCGCCCTTAGCAGATAAATGAGAGAAATAGAGCAAAATTTCAAGCAACAACAACAAGCCACCTCGTAGTATGTATTGAAATACAACGAAAACTAACAACTTTTCTAATTTTGTTTTGATAAGATGTCAAAGCTTAATCAATTCCAAATCATATTGGTTAAAGCTGTTTGCAAATCAGATCAGAAATGCCAAAGTTATAACTATTTTAGTATGACTATATAGCTACATTTGGTATATCGATATCCATAATCGAGAAAATTATTTCAAAATTAACAAGTGTTTTTGATGTCAAATCCATACGAACATTGCTGTGGGTTCCCAGCAAACATTTAGGCTTGAGTTACGTTCGATCTCAAGTTGAGAACTAAGGGGCGTCTCAAACCTCAAGCGTTGTTTCTCAACAGGAAAACCACTTGAGAACGATGGCGTTCTCAAGCAAAAGGGCATTTTTTTATATGAAAAAAAGCTGTTTCTCAACTTGCACTCCAATGGGATTCTCTAATTGGACTCAAGGGTATGAATGTAACTCTGAAAATAAATACCGAAAAATATAAAACATATAAAGCTATGAATTAGTTGGCAAAAATGTTTATAAATTTTAGTCTAAGCTCTTTAAATTTAATTTGAATATTAGAAGCTGGAGATTGCACAATATGTTGGATATCAACTTGAGAACTACAAAGTTATCTAAGGTTGGAGAAAAATTGGAGAATTATTTTAGATATCAACTTGAGAACTATACAGTTTTTCAAAGGTTGTAGAAAAAGTGAAGCCATGTTTGCTGGGTTTTATAAATCAAGTTTTCGACTGCTTTGCTGTACAGAATCGATTTATCATATAGCTGTAACATATTTTTATCAGTGTGGCTTTAGACCTGGTAAGTCTACCATCGACCAGATTTTCACCATACGCCAAATCCTGGAGAAGACCCACGAAAAAAGAATCGACACACACCATCTCTTTGTCGATTTTAAAGCCGCTTTTGACAGCGCAAAAAGGAGTTGCCTGTATGCCGCCATGTCTGAATTTGACTTCCCTGCAAAGCTTATACGGCTTTGCCAAATGACGTTGAGCAATACCAACAGCTCCGTCAGAATCGGGAAGGACCTCTCTGAGCCATTTGAAACCAAACGAGGCTTCAGACAGGGCGACTCCCTTTCGTGCGATTTCTTTAACCTGATGCTGGAAAAGATAATTCGTGCAGCAGAGCTAAACCGCAACGGCAGGCCCGTGCGCAGGGGGTGGTTTTGGGGATTCAAACCCCCCTATTGGCACTCAACGACTGCATTTTTTCATAAAAACAGTCAAAAGTCACAACCTTCGGAGCATCCAAATGTTCAAAACCCCCCTATAGCAAATTCCTGCGCTCGGGTCTGCGCAACGGTACAATCTATTACAAGAGCGTGCAATTGCTGGCGTATACCGATGATATTGATATCATTGGCCTTAACAACCGCGCCGTAAGCGCTGCCTTCTCTGGACTGGATAAGGAAGCGAAAAAAGTGGGTCCTGCGGTCAACGGGGACAAGACGAAGTATTTGCTGTCGTCAAAGAAAGAATCGGCGCACCTGCGCCTTGGCAGCCATGTCACAGTTGATAGTTACAAATTTGAAACTGTGAGAGACTTCGTCTATTTGGGAACCAGTATTAACACCGAAAATAATATCAGTCTAGAAATCCACCGGAGAATCACTCTGGCAACAAGTGCTACTTTGGACTGAGTAGGCAATTGAGAAGTAAAGTCCTCTCTCGAAGAACAAAGATCACGCTCTATAAGTCTATCATCATACCTGTCCTGATGTATGGCTCAGATTCATGGACAATGTCAAGAGAAGATGAGATGGCCCTTGGAGTATTTGAGAGAAAAGTTTATGATCCTTCCCGTGATGCCAACGGCGAGTATCGAAGGAAATTGAACGAAGAACTGTACGAGCTTTACGCAGATCTGTCCAGCGAATTAAAGCCCAAAGGCTCCGCTGGCTAGGTCATGTTATGCGAATGGACAAAGAAGCTCCAGCACAGAAGGTTTTCCTATCGTCGCCTGAATTCGGCAGCAGAGGAAGGGGGAGGCCTCGACTGAGATGGAAACAACAGGTGGAGGATGACTTGAACTCCCTTTGGGTTTCCAATTGGCGTCAGTTATCGCTAAAAAGGCATTCCTGGCGTGCTTTGATAGGCAAAGCCCAAAATCGCTCAGGAGGTTAAACGCCAATAAATGATGATGAACATATTTTTAAATTTAATATTGCTTTGCTACTATTGAGCCGATAAGAAATGGTTAAGATAAATTTTGTTTGAAATTGATTAATCTTTAAAGCGACATACAACAATTTTAACAATTAATGACGCTGTGAGTTGGGATTTGTAAAATTTCTCGACTAAACCTGCTAATAGCTCCTAAACTGGGCATCTGATTGAAACCCATTATATGACAGATTTTTAGAGCTATCGAAGACCTATTATGCGGTGAATCGGATAAGCACAGCTGGAGATTTTTCGTAAAATACAAACATGCCGTTTTCTCACTTTTTTAAAAACTTTTTTAAAAACGATAACTTTGCGAAATCTCAAAACCTATAGCGATTTTTTTATTTTTCTCTTCAGAATCGGACTGCACGTTGTTTCACGTAATAATCGTGTACCAAGTTTACGGCTATCAATGTTTTTTATATAATCTGTGACACCTTGAATGCATATAGTTTTTAAAATTATCAAATGCAACGTGCAAGTTCTTAAACTTATCCAATTCAAGTGAAATTTTGCCCAGCTTATTTTTAGAGCAAAATCTATTATATTCCGCCCGGCGAAAAAAAAATTTTTCTTAAGGAACAGATTAGGGTCTACCCCAGACGGTATTTTTATGTACTGCGGATACTCCATCACAATGCATTTTTAGTCGAAAAAGACATAAAATAATTGAATTTTTATGTCAGTTCTATATATTCCTGTACCTCTGAAGATAAACCATGTATGGTACTTATTTTATCTCTATCAGGTGTTGATATTTCTTCATTTTCGACCTATGTATACCATTAGGCCAACGAATACTTATGCTGGCTAGCGTCTCATTACAGCTTTGTTCTAAATGCACTTCGCTTTTTGCGTGTTGTAAAATAACCTTTTCTGAATGTAATTTTACCACTGCGAATTGTAATTTTTTGAAAGGCGATAATTTTACAATTTGTGTATATAATTTTAATCAAAAATGTTAGTAAAATCGCAAAATATGGCAACTTTTACTTTTGAGTGTTGTAAATTTGGCTAAAAACTTGAATTACTTCATTTACTGTAGTAAATTTGCGAAAAAATTGTTTATTTCAACCAAAAGTTACAACTATTATGGTAGCAATATTAACTAAACGGAGTTTTTAGAATGTAGTATTTGATTAGTGTAAAAGTAGTTGATTTGACTGAAGGGTATTTATTAAGAAAATAATAATATTTAAGTCTTGAACTTTATTGGAGTCCTCCACAATTCGTCTCAGGTTTATACCAATTCAATATGTCGCGGCGGTCGCTCTCTGTTACCAAAATTTAGTTTGCAGCTTTTTGAGAACTTTGTTCATGGTAACTGCCAAATACTCTCATTCCACTAGAAATAATAGACACACGAGTGTTGTGTCTTACCGTGGAGCAACAATAACAACTACGTTGAACAATTTGACTTTCTAGAGTTTAAATCTTAACAATATTTAACCACTGTATTACCTTTCGCCACAATGTTGGCTCAGTTAAGAATAGCAAGCAACATTTTCCTTGCAATGTGTAATTTCAACTTGGCTTGCAGTAATTTTGCTATGTAGGCGAATAAAAAAATGAGTGCAAATAAAAACGTAAAAAGACAAACAAAAAGCGGCAACAACAAAAATCGTCCACTAAAAGGCCAACAGAGGCCAAGTAAAATGATCTCGATGGCCAAAGTGTGGTGTTGTTCTTGTTGCTGCTGCTACCGCCAACGGCTTCTGCAGTCGCCTTTTTGCATTAACCATCCTACTGACAAGCGGCAACCGGCAGCCAGTCACCAGCCAGCAACCGACAAACAGCAATGTTAATGTCCCAATGTTTTTACTTAGCCATGCAGCGACGAGGTTGGGTTCAGCGTAACAACTCAACAGAGCTACACGGCGGCTTGCCCTGCCATCCGGCCACTCCATAAACATAAAGAATTATTTTGGATTTGCAATAGCTATTGCTTCAACTGCTTTCCCGCTGATCGCGCAACTTAATAAAAAAGAATGAAGAGGAGAACAGTGCATAGTCGCATTGAACCAAAGGTGAGCGCGTTGAGCGTTGCGCCTGCGCATTCGATTGAGTACGACAGCAAATCAAATACGTGCAAATAGATACATACCTATATACCTTCATACACAGAGCAGTCGAAGCATACCTTTTTAAATACGTACATACCTATGTACATATGAGCAGACCCGGGCAAACATACATGTGTAAGTGTGCAAGCATTACCAAATGGGATTTGAAAAAAAAAATTAAATAAATTGGTTGATTTACTTTGATCGAATGAAAAGTGATAAAAGAGCGCATAATAAATGAAGGCCAATAGTTGATGCAGTCAGGATTTTTTTCTCGTTGTTGAAACCCGATTTCATAATTACTGTTTTTTCATACAGCTAAAGGCTTGAGTTCTAAGGCCCTAAAATCATTGACGAAACAATTTAAACTAACGATAAGTTCCTGAATTGATACCCTGATATTTATGTGAACAACATTTTTTGTTCTATTTTGAGCGTTTTTAGGTTAGAATTAGTTACTTTGAGTTACAAATAACGTTTTAAAATATGTTGGGTGTTGAGTGATCAACATTTAACAGTGTGTAATCATTATATGATCAATATTATAACCAAAAAGTAAGGAAGTCTAATTTCGGGTGAACCGAACATTTAATACCCAGCGGTAATTTTCAGAACGGGATAACAATGATATAGGCCCTAGGAGGATTTACCTAAAGGTTTTACAATCTTAGCTATTTACCTTACCGAATTATGTCAATTTATGTGATTTTCGAAGTTCCATATCGAAAGTGCGCGTGGTCGGAAAGCGATTTCGTCCAATTACATCAGGTATGCTCCCTATTATGCTAGTATACCTTATACCAGCTTCATCGTTCTACCGTAATCAGTTTAACAATTTTGACCCGTGAAATTTTCAAATATGCCTCTCTGAAAAGTGGGCGGTGCCACGCCTACTTTTAAAAATTTATCAAAAAATTATAATAGAATGACTAGGGGATTCATCCTACCAAACTATATCATGTTAGCCGTTTCCGTTACCGAATTATGTCAATTTATGTGATTTTCGAAGTTCCATATCGAAAGTGCGCGTGGTCGGAAAGCGATTTCGTCCAATTACATCAGGTATGCTCCCTATTATGCTAGTATACCTTGTACCAGTTTCATCGTTCTACCGTAATCTGTTTAAAAATTACGACCAGTCTCTGAAAAGTGGGCGGTGTCACGCCTACTTTTAAAAATTTATCAAAAAATTATAATAGAATGACTAGGGGATTCATCCTTCCAAACTATATCATGTTAGCCGTTTCCGCTACCGAATTATGTCAATTTAGGTGATTTTCGAAGTTTTCGATATCGAAAGTGGGAGTGGTTGAAGGGCGATTTTATCCAATTTCATCAGGTATACTTCCAACGATACTAGTGTACTTTGTTACTTTGTGACAAACTTCATCGTTATATCGTAATCAGTTTAAAAGTTACGCCCAGTCAAATTTTCAAAAATGCCCCCCTTAAAAGTGGGCGGTGCCACGCCCACTATAAAAAAATTTATGGAAAAATCATAAGAAAATTACCAGGGGGATTCACCTATAAAATTATATCATTTTAGCCATTTCAACGACCGAGATATGTCAATTTGTGTGTTTTTCGAAATTTTCGATATCGAAAAAGGGCGCGTGGTTATCATCCGATTTCGCCCAAAAGCAATCTACCTTGGCCAGAAAGTAACCTGTATACAAAATTTCATGCAAATATCTCAATTTTTACTCAAGTTATCGTGTACACGGACGGACAGACGGACGGACATTTTTTTAATAAACTCCTCTTTTCAACCTAAGAACTTTCATATATGGAACTCTACCTATATCGATTATTTTTTGCAGTTACGTAGTATGTGGACAAAATTATAATACCCATGTACTAGTACGCTGGCTATAAAAATTAGGTATGTACAAAACAAGTGTTGAAATACCGTAAAAACTAAATTACTCTTTCGGTTTTGCTCATTTCCTGCTCCACCGTATCAGTCAGTGAGGAAAAACGACATAAATAATGTTTTCTTGATCAATCGAACTCAATGTTTGTGGTGGCTACCTTATATACCAACCAACCAACCAAATACTACTACTACTACTACTAATGGCGGCGATATACCAACAGGTTATCATAACCTCTAACGAGATTTTAGCCGAGCTTCTCTTTCCAACTTGTGGTGTGTTGCTTTTAAGTTTTCCTACAAGTTGGCGGTACCTACAGTTTTTTGCCGACTCCGAACGGCACTTGAAAAGCAAATGAATTTTTTGCTGAGAAGCTTCTCATGGCAGAAATACACCCGGAGAGTTTGCCAAACTACTGCTGAGGGGCGACCCCGTTTAGAAAAATTATTTTTCTAAATAATTTTTGATGTTACTTTTGCCGGGCATTGAACTGCCACGACTTGGTGTAGAAGGCCGAACACTTAACCGCTACACCACGGCAGCTGCCAAGTTTAAAAGTTTATCAGAAAATCTGAATAGAATTACTAGGGGGTTCATCCTACCAAATTATATCATTTTGGCCATTTCCGTTACCGAATTATGTCAATTTATGTGATTTTCGAAATTTTCGATATCGTAAGTGGGTTGGAGGGCGATTTTTAGTATGCTTTGTGCCAAATTTCATCGTCCAGTCGAATTTTCAAAAGTGCCTCCTTAAAAAAATTTATCGAAATTCAGAATTAATGACAGGGGAATTCACCTATAAAATTATATCATTTTAGACATTTAAGCTATCGAGATATGAAAATTTATGAGATTTTCGACATTTTCGATTTCGAAATAAGGTGATTGGTTATCATCCGATTTCGCCGAAAAGCAATCTACCTTGGCCAAGAAGTAACCTGTATACAAAATTTTATGCAAATATCTCAATTTTTACTCAAGTTATCGTGTACACGCACGGACAGACGGACGGACATTTTTTTTAATAAACTCCTCTTTTCAACCTAAGAACTTTCATATATGGAACTCTATATCTATCTCGATTATTTTGTGCCGTTACGTACTACCGTTATGTGAACAAAATTAATATACCCTTGTACTAGTACTAGTACGATGGGTATAAAAATATACATATCTCATATACGTTCAAACATAATTTGCTTAATAGGTAGCTTTTGTAGGCAATTCAATTTCGTACAAAAATATGTTCAGGTAAATGGTGTTTTCAAACAATGATTTGTCGTTTTTATACCAAATTGTAGGATAAGTCTATAAAATCTAAACTAGCGATGATAGACCTCTAGACTTTAATTTAAAAATCTGAAAAAATTACAGTAATTTTTTCACCTTTCTTAAAAAGAAAACCAATGTAATTTTTGAAAAAAACGAAGTTTTGAATTTTTAGCCCTGTCTAATATACATACTAGCTGACCCCGCAGACTTCGTTCTGCACAAAATAGATTTTTGTTGAATTCATTTCCAAAGTTCACTATTACTTACGCCACGCCTCCTCTTCCCATAACTTGAATTTACCAATTCCTACACACAGAGAAAATTGAGCCGGTGATGGGTAAGAATTGACAGTGATTTGGTCATATCAACCAAAATATCTGTTGTTTCAACCAAAATCACGGTCAATTCTTAACCAGTCCCAGCTCATTTTTCTCTGTGTAGGTAGCTGCGATTAATATTTTTTTTAGATATTGAGCCTTGAAAATTAAGTATGTATAGGAGGTGCAATGCCTTTTCCCCGTAGCCCCCATATATTTGTGGGTATGGTCCTTCACTTTCATACCAAATGTAATGATCCCACCTTAACCCCCCCGTAGAGATATTAGCTTCAAAAATTAAGTTTGTATTAGCGCTGCCACGCCTCTTTTGCGATAACTCCAACCTTTTTTTTCTGAGAGTTGTATTGCTATCGTTTACATCCATACTAATTTTCATGCCGTGAACCCTTTTGTAGAAACTTAGCCTTAAAAGTGTGTATGAATTGGAGTTTCCATGTCCCCTATTCCCATAACTAAAAGTTTTTTCGTGAGTATAGTAGTGATATCGTATATCTCCTTACAAACTTTCAACATGAAAAACCATGTTTATATGGGAGGTGTCCCTTTTCCTAAAAAGCATTTTGAAAAGAACATTTGGTCAATATAACGGAAACGTCCAGGGTAACATGTGTTCCACATTTAGGACAATATCTCGGAACCGGTCTGTGGACCTGTAACCGCGAGCCTAGATCAGGCATTGAACCTACGCTAGTTGCGTGGTAAAGAAAGACTGGCCACTTGGCTACTGCTGCATGTTAGTTTTGATGGCAAAATAGCCAATTCATTAAATGCAGACTCAATAGTTCAATACCCATTTTATGTGTGAAATAAATTCAAATAATAGTACATTTACACCGCAACAAATTTGGTCAATTTAAATGAGCCAGTTCGACACCGTTTATACTGGCAAATTTGCATTTGGCTTCATGCAGGGAATATTCTACCAGGAAAAAAGCCACCAAAAGAAATTGCACTACCGTGATGTTTTAAACACCCGTAGAGTAAAAAAAAACTAGTTAAAATTGTTATTTACAGCTATGCATAGTGTTAAAGTTATGCCACGTCAATTACCCTATAAAGCGGGCTACCCACCTGCCAAGAAATGCCTCAAGAAAAAAATAAGCATATATTTCTTATGCCTGGTCAAGAAAATTTTACGTTTACGGCATTTTCCATTTTATTGCAGATTACTATTATAAAAATGTATAAAACATGTGCAGCGAAGTATATACTCATCTTTGCCGTGAATCTAGACGTTTACCACAAGAAATATATACGAGCATATTTATTTCTTGAGGTAAAGCGGCGTTGCCAACCATCGAAAATTTGTGTATTTTTTCTTATGAGCTAAGTATTGGCTCAAGAAAATTTGACATGTGAAAACAATTCTTGACCATTTCTTGAGCGTTTTTTTTTTTTTTTAGCCCGCTTAAGGTTCTTGCTAGGCAATTTTAAATGTGGAACACAGGCTATTTTGAAGAACTGGGGATTGTATTGTTCGGCGAATGAGGTCAAATTTGATGGAATTCCAAATTTGGAAAATGAGATTTGTATGGAAAAAAAGCGCCAAATTTGCAATTTTTCGCAAATTTGCCTAATTTGGTGCGGTGTAAATGTACTATAAGGTTTCAAATCGCCGCGATTTGGGGATTTAAATTTTGGGGATTCTAAGTTTGGATATTTTGATTTAAGGGATTTTGGTTTGGGGATTTTGATATTGGAGATTTTGATTTGGGGATAATGTGGTACACCTCTTTGAAGTTCCCTTTCTGATGGCGAACCTAAGCTCTCTACCAAAATGTGGCTGTGTGGGAATTATCGTTATTTAACCACTACTTTTTATGTCTATTCTGAAAAATTAGCTAAAATTGTGGGAGAGCACTCAAAAGACGCGTTTCGGGCCGAGTTCAGTGAAAGGTTATGGTCAAAACCCCCGAAAAATGACCCGAAAAATGATCCTAATTTTCAGCCCCCTACTTTAACACCAATTAGAGACATTCAACCTCAAGAAAATAAGTTTATATGGGAGGTGCCACGCCCCCTTTTCACATAACCCCTACTTACGGTTTTGCTACCCAATAGCTGTATAACGATTTCCAGTTCCTTACCTTAGACCCTTTCACAGATATTCTGCTTGAAAATTTAAGATTGTATGGAAGATGCCACGCCTCTATTTCTGATAACCCCCCTTTTTATGTGTGAGAATGCTTTTGATATCATATACAGTGACTCAAAGTCACAGTGAGCCACACTATCTAGTTATCAGAAATGTTTGAAAAATTTGTGAAAACAACTTGGATTTAAAAAAATTATCGTGCGTTTTTATTGCTTGAATATTAAACTTTAAGTAACTCATCAGTTTTTTAAAACAGTTAATTATCTTTATATCTATATATATAAAAATTTAGCCGTTTTTCGCGTTGTAATGAACTTTACGGAGAATGGCTGAATCGATTTTAACGAAACTTTGCCACATTAAAGAGACACCACTGGAGAAGGTTTATAACTAAAAAAGGGGGTTATTGGAAAAGGGGGCGTGGCACCTCCCATACAAATTAAAATTTTAAAGCAGAATATCTGTGAAAGGGTTCAAGGTGGGGACCTGAAAATTATTATAGTCCTATATGATATCAAAAGCATTCTCACACATGAAAAGGGGGATTATCAGAAAAATGGGCGTGGCACCTCCCATACATACTAAATATTTCATGCAGAATATCTGCGAAAGGGTTCAAGGTAGGGATCTGAAAATTGCTATAGACCTATATGATATCAAAAGCATTCTCACTTAAAAAAGGGGGGTTATCAGAAAAGGGAGCATGGCAGCTCCCATACAAAACAAAATTTTTAAAGCAGAATATCTGTGAAAGGGTACAAGGTAGGGACCTGAAAATTGATACAGACCTTTATGATATCAAAACCATTCCCACGCATGAAATAAGGGGTTTAAAAGAAAAGGGGACGTGGCACCTACCATATAAACAAAATTTTTAAAGCAGAATATCTGTGAAAGGGTTCAAGGTAGGAACCTGAAAATTCGTATAGGGCTATAGGATATCAAAACCGTAAGTAGGGATTATGTGAAAAGGGAGCGCTTTGACTGTGAGCCAGTGTAGGTCTATACCAATTTTCATGTCCCTACCTTGAACCCTTTCACAGATATTCTGCTTGAAAAATGTAGTTTGTATGGGAGATGCCACGTCCCTATTTCTGAAAACCCCCTTTTTATGTGTGGGAATGCTTTTGATAGCATATAGGTCTATACCAATTTTCATGTCCTAGATGGTATTAGAGGTGCCACGCCCCCTTTTCTGATATCCCCCTTTTTTAGTTATAAACCTTGTTGTTGTTGTTGTTGTAACGATGTGTAGTCCTGCCCAACGCGTATTTTTCCTTAACCTAATTGTCATCAATATCTTCTAACGGGAGTCCAAGGAAACTAGCAGTTTCAATAGGATTGGACCAAAGAGAGATGGGTGTTAGAAGAGTGGGCTCAAATGAGCAAGAAAATAAGTGATTGGTATTGTGGGGGGATGAGCCGCATGCCGGACATACATTCGGCACATCAGGGTTCAGTCTAGATATGTAGGAGTTTAACCTACTACAATATCCAGAGCGTAATTGAGCCAGAGTGACCCTTGTCTCTCGAGGAAGATGACGCTCCTCTTCTGAAATGCCAGGTGTTGCGGCATGTAAGACATTGTTTAGCGGACAGAGCGCAGAGTAATGGCCAACAGACGTTGTATGGATATGCCCCTAAGCCTGTTTGTGCACCTGTAGATCAAACGGCGTTGTTATATAGTGACGGATCTCATCAAAATGTTTACGTAGATGCGACCTTATGGTCCTAGGAGGCGGAATGAGTTCAAGCAGTTGTCTACCGGGATGCTGTGGTTTACAGCAGTTCAGTAGGTACTGCTTGTTTAGCATTTCATTATGCTCCCTAACTGGAAGCATTTCCACCTCATTATGTATATGAGATATAGGTGACATAAGGACGCACCCCGTAGCGGTTCTGAGCGCGGTGTTTTGACAGGCCTGAAGCTGATTCCAGTGAACGTCTGCAAGCCCCGGCGACCATATCGGCGACGCATAGTTCAGGATCGGCCGACCAATTGCCTTGTACGTTACCAACAACGTTTCTTTGTCTTTACCCCAAGTACTGCCGGCTAGTGACTTGAGGATTTTGTTGCGGCTCTGTAATTTTGAGACAATTGCGGCTGAATGGGCAGCGAAAGTGTGCATGGTGTCAAAAGTCACTCCTAAAATTTTTGGGTGAGCGACAGTAGGTATTTTATGATCACCTACATAGATTTCTAATTCCATGCCAACCTGCGCCGTCCACGTCGTGAATAAGGTCGCCGAAGACTTTGTTGGCGACAATGTCAAGGTTCGGGCAGTAAAGAACTCGACTAGAGAGGGGAGATAACCATTTATTTTGGAGCACAGCTCATCAACGGAAGTACCAGTTGCCAATATCGTGCAATCGTCTGCGTAAGAAACAATCGTAACTTCTTCTGGTGGAGGAGGAAGCTTCGAAATATAGAAGTTAAACAATAACGGGGAGAGGACACCACCCTGTGGTACCCCTTGTTTTATCTTCCTGGCTTTAGATTTTTTGTTTCTAAATACAACAGACGACCGACGACCACTGAGATAATTGGCGGTCCAACGCTTTAGACAGGGGGGGAGTGACGAGTCTTCCAAATCAGCTACAAGTTGCCCATGATTTACTGTGTCAAAAGCTTGACTCAAATCAAGTGCAACTAGAACCGTCCTGTCATTAGGCCTATTTTGATTAAGACCGTCAGTTATCTGAGTGTTTATGACATTTAGAGCAGATGTTGTGCTCCTACCCTTCCTGAAGCCATGTTGGTGCTCGGCTAACATCAAGTGTGATGTGTAGAGCGGGAGTAGGACCGCCTCAAGTGTCTTTACTACTGGCGAGAGGAGTGATATCGGGCGATATGACTCCCCAACGTTAGCTGGCTTGCCAGGCTTTAGTAGTGGGATCACAGTTGCCTGCTTCCATTTGTCGGGTATGACAGCTGTGATCAGAGACAAATTGAAGACGGCCGTTAAATATTTGACTCCCGCTAGGCCGATGTGTTTTAGATGCACCATGGCTATGCCATCAGGGCCGATGGCTTTGGAGTTTTTGGCCTTCCGGATGGCCTCTTGAACCTCTGTAGCGGTGATGGGAACGGGGGCATAGTTTTTGTGTTTATGCGCACGCCTGAAGATTCCACGTCTAGCCCTGTCTTGCGCAGGGTGTGGGACATATTGTCGACAAAAAGCCTGTGCACATTTCCTGGGGTCATTTATTGTCTTGTCACCAAAGGTAATGTCGACATTTTTTTGGTGGACCCGAAGGATTCGACAAGGACTTGACGGTGGACCATAATTTCCCAACACCGGTAGAGAGGTTACAAGACCTGAGGTGCTCCTCCCATTTGGTTTGTTTGTGTTCGTTAACCAGCCTTCTGATTTCCACGTTGAGATCACCGATCTGTGGGTCAGATGGATCGATGTTGCGTATGAGGTCACGTTCGTTGGCCAAGGCTGCGGCCTCAGCTGGGAAGTTAGGCCTGATATCTTTTATCCTACCAGCTGGTATGAAACGGGCTGTAGCCTTTTTAATGACCTCACGTATGTTGCGCTCGCCAACGTGTACGTCAGTGGGAATGGGAAGATCACCAAAGGAGCTCTCCGTGAATTCCAAAAAGCCGACCCAATTGGCCTTTTTGAAATTCACGTAAGTACGTTTCTCCGACGTGATAAAATCCGTGGCACGATCGACAGACAGGATGATAGGCAGGTGGTCGGATGACAGGGCCACCATAGGTTGCCAGTTGATGCTGTTAATTAACCCCGGGCTAACAATAGTTAGGTCCGGGGAGCTACTGCAGTTAACAGCCATCCTAGTTGAGGAGTCTCCGTTCACAGTACAGAAAGAGGAGTTATCAATTTGCTCGGCTAATTCCCGTCCTCTGCCGTCCACCGAAAGGTGTGAATGCCACATATCATGATGGGCATTAAAATCGCCCATGATGATACGGTTATCGCCACAAAGAAACGCCCTAAGGTCAGGACGATAACTTCTGGGGCAGCAGGTGACGGGAGGAATGTATATATTGATTAGCTCGAGATCAACGCCACCAGCTTGTATAACTATACCTTGACACTCTAAAGGTAAGTCACTTTGGTCAGTGTTGATATCAAATTCCCTATACTGCACCGTATGGTGTACAAGGAACGCGAGACCACCTCCGCCGTCTGTACGATCATGCCGGAGTACGTGGTAGCCTCCACTCGCTCGGAGATTCGAGTGGGGGCCAAGTTTTGTCTCCTGGATTGCAGCAATTTTGATTTTATGTAGCTGCATAAATGTGGTTATCTCCGCTATCTTGCCGGTCAAGCCGTTGCAGTTAAATTGCAACAATTTAAATTGCGAAGGAGAGGCAATGGCCACACTGGGAGTTAAAGACTGATGTGTTCGCCTAGATGGTGGTAGGTTATGTCGCGATATTGATCTCCGTTGCAGTCCTGAAGCCGGCGGAATTCGTTCACTATTAGATGAGTGTACTTCCGTCGGCGTTGAGGGCTGCACAACTCGACAGCAAGGCGCGACAAACACATCAGTCCAAAGATTTCTGTTTGCGAGCCCAGAACATATGCGTAGGTGACACAGGCCTAGGCAGGAGTTGCACTTGACCGATGCCACAGACGCATATATCCTGTGCCGACATACAGTGCACGAAGAGTGAGGGACCAGAAGTTGATGGACTTGACTTTCATTCGTGCTAGTGCCGGAAGAAGTTATTAAAGAGTTTAGAGACGGGGGCTGAAGCTCAGTAGTGCTACAAGCATCAACCGATGTGCTACGAAGAAAGTAGCCATGAGTGGGTGCTTGTGCTGTTGATGCACTAGGAAGTAAGCTACAGCCGGGAACACATATATTCTGCTGGGCAATATAATTATTGCAGGTCGTGGAGACTTGATTATTATTAGAGGGCGATAAAGCAACATATGAGCGTCGCTTGCCTCGGGACGTCCTTCGACGTGAACAGCAGGGCGCCACAAAATTTTTATAGAAACTTGTGGGCCGATGTGCTTTCGGATCTAGTCCGGAGCAACTTGATTTGTGCAACCAACCTTTGCATGATGCACACTGTACTGAGTGTGATCGTCTTGTATATATTTTCTTCCGACAAACGCAGCAGAACCATTCTCTTGGGCCAGGATTTGGCTCAATGCCAGCCCGGATCAAGAGAATAAGGAGCAGCCGTGCTGCAAGGGGCTGTTCCGGGGATGACAATAGGTGAGGGAATCGTGACGCGTTAGACAGGGTCACTTCGAAATGTATTGCTCTTGGCCGAGTCATTATAAAAAAAAACAACCCGGGTCGTTTCGGTACGAAGGGTATTGTACAGGTACAAATACCGTTCTCGCAGAACCGGCAATACGTGAAACGAGTTATAAACCTTCTCCAGTGGTGTCTCTTCAATGTGGCAAAGTTTGCTTAAAATCGGTTCAGCCATTCTCCGTAAAGTTCATTACAACGCGAAAAATGGCTAAATTTTTATATATGTATATAGAAAGATTAATTTTGTGGGTCTTAATCAAAAAGTATTATTTCATTAATCATATCGTTACAAACGCTGCTTCAAACGTTTATAATAGCGGGAAAACTGATATTAATCACTAGACACCATTCTCGAGTACCAGGGACTTGGGCAATTTAATTCCTTCGCCAGGCGAAGTTCGCCTGCCCCAAATTGTTGACTGTGTTAGAGGGACAGTCAGCTCAAACCTGCATACCCAGCGTACTAGTACTAGTGCAAGGGTATATTAATTTTGTTCACATAACGGTAGTTTGTAACGGCACAAAATAATCGAGATAGATATAGAGTTCCATATATGAAAGTTCTTAGGCTGAATAGAGGAGTTCAATAAGCCATGTCCGTCCGTCTGTCCGTCCGTCCGTCTGTGTACACGATAACTTGAGTAAAAATTGAGATATTTGCATGAAATTTTGTATACAGTTTACTTTTTGGCCAAGCTAGGTTGCTATTGAAAATGGGCGAAATCGGATGATAACCACGCCCCCTTTTTCGATATCGAAAATTTCGAAAATTACACAAATTGACATATCTTGGCAGCTGAAGAGGCTAAAATTATATAATTTTTTAGGTAAATCCCATTGGTCATTCTCTTATGATTTTTCCATAAATTTTTTGGAGTGGGTGTGGCACCGTCCACTTTTAAGGGAGGCATTTTTGAAAATTTGACCGGTCGTAACTCTTAAACTGATTACGATAGAACGATGGAATTTGTCACAAAGCATACCAGTATCGTTGGGAGTATACCTGATGAAATTGGATAAAATCGCCCTCCAACCACGCCCACTTTCGATATCGAAAATCACCTAAATTGACATAATTCGGTAACGGAAATGGTTAAAATGATATAATTTTATAGGCGAATCCCCCTGGTTATATAACGATTTTTTAATAATTTTTCAAAAGGAGGCGTGGCCCCGCCCACTTTTAAGGGTGGTATTTTTGAAAAGTCGACTGGTCATAACTTTTAAACTGATTAGGGTAGAACGATGAAATTTGGCACAAAGCATACCAGTATCGTGCGGAGTATACCTGATGAAACTTTAAAAAATCGCTCTCCAATCACGCCCACTTTCGATATCGAAAATTTCGAAAATCACATAAATTGACATAATTCGGTAACGGAAATGGCTAAAATGATATAGTTTGGTAGGATGAACCCCCTAGTCATTATATTATGATTTTTTGATAAATTTTTAAAAGTAGGCGTGGCTCGCCCACTTTTCAGGGAGGCATATTTGAAAATTTCACGGGTCATAACATTTAAACTGATTACGGTAGAACGATGAAATTGGTACAAGCATACCTGATGTAATTGGACGAAATCGGTTCACGACCACGCCCACTTTCGATATGGAAAATTTCGAAAATCACATAAATTGACATAATTCGGTAAGGTAAATAGCTAAGATAGTAAAAACTTTACGTAAATCCTCCTAGGGCCTATATCATTGTTATCCCGTTCTGAAAATTGCCGCTGGGTATGTAATGTTCGGTTCACCCGAACTTATACTTCCTTACTTGTTTTAATTTATTTTTGAGTACAAGCAATGCAGTTTTCGCTGCCCATGCCACATTGCAAGTTCAAGTCTCGTGCATATCTAATGCACATCTTACATCGTCTAAACTTTTCAACACTTGCCTACATACAGGGCGTACATCAGAGCGATGGACTGTCCACAAGTTTGACCGTACATATGTACATAGATATGTTTGTCTGGACTATACGTCGCTCATCCGGTTTAAGGCCACGACTTGCTCTATACGAAATTATTATTAAAAATCTTTGGACGCCACCGCACTTTTCGAATTATGTTAGCCATTGCGCAGATAATAGAGTTGGCTACCGTCACAGTGGCGATCTCTTCATCCTTATACATACATATCTACGTATAAATTGCAAAGCTGCACGATTGCACTTATTACATACATAGTATGTCTTCCGAAATTTAATTTCAACTTTGTAGGTATAGGATCACACATACATACGTAAGTATTTTCTAGATGCCACGTGCCGTACTAAATAGATGTATGTACAATGTACATTGTACTTGCTACATTCACGCTCTTGGGTATGTACTACGAAGGCCAGTCTTTCAAACTATTGCGATTTCGCTGGATATTTTCCGGATCATGTCCGCGAATACTTCCAGAGATATGTATGTACCTTTAAAACCCCCTTTTGCCCCACACCATTTTTCCTTGTCCTCCGTTTTTTTTTTTTTTTTCAGGAGATTAACTCCTTGTGTTTACGTACCGAATATCAGTCATCTTGCATAAGTGCTTATAGTACTATGAAATATCCCATTTGTATGGTATTGGTACCACGCACTTTTTCCCCTAGTCCACTAAAATCCAACTGAGAATTCTGATATCCAATTGATGCTTTATAAAATCCAATTGACAATTCTAAACTCTATGGAAAAAGCATAAACCTGTAACAAAACTGGTATAGAAACGAAACTCGGCTTCCGGCGTTATTGAAGTATAGAAACATTATTCGAATCCAAATGATTGTAACGGTTTCAATGAGTGCCAGAAGTGTAACGAAACTAAATTAATTTTTTTCTCTTTAACAAAACTGTAACTTATTAGAAACGAAATTAATTTTGTTTATCCCAGCAAGCATCGTTCAACTTTTTCCCAAAGATTTGAAAACTGTATACCTAGTTCTCAAGTTAGTCCAGTTTTCTTCAACCTTGGAGTTTCGTTTCAGTTTCAGTTTCGTTACTTGGCTGAGCGGCAATAACGAAACAGAAACTCGTTACAAGTCCCTGGAAAAAGTCAATGTTTTTCAGAAAAAAATTAACATGAAAAGAAATTTAAACAAGTCTCGAATCCTGCGAGTGTGGGTAGCGACGAACTATTAATTTTTGTAGTTAACTTCTTAGGCGGCGACATGAAGTTTTGATTGAGTAAAATTTGAGAAAATGGATAACGATGAAACGGAAGTTAAGGAACGGAAATAGAAATTGTAGCCCACTTTCAGGAGAATGTTGCAGACCTTCAGGCGTAGACGTTTTTCTTATATCTCGGGAACCGCTCAACCGATTTGGAAAAAAATTGGCATTATAGACAGTATGATTCATTCTAAGATTATATGCGTGGGTGTTGCCACTTGGGGCAGTTCACAGGGTTGCCACTTATCTCAATTTTTTTTTAATATTGAGCAAGATATGCCAATAACGGTATCAAATGAAAGGTATTATCGACCGTATTCCAAATATGTAAATCTCAAGCAGGGTTGCCACCTAGGGTTGCCACCTAACCGCATTTTATTTTTTTTCTCTATATCTCGGGAACCGCTCGACCGATTTGGATGAAGTTTCGCATTATAGATAGTATGATTCACTCTTATCTTAAGATTATATGCGTGGGTGTTCAATTTTTTTAAAATATTGGGTGGGTATCTAAATTTTTTTTAAATATTGAGCAATATGTGCCAATATGGGTATCAAATGAAAGGTATTTTCGGTCGCATTTCAAATATGACAATTTCTAGCAGGGTTGCCGCCAAACTGTATTTTATTTATTTTTCCTTATATCTCGGGAACCGCTTTGCCGTTTTGTAACAAATTTGGCATTATTAGTAGTATGATTCATTCTAAGACTATATATGTACATGGCGGTTGCCACGTGGGGCGGTTCAAAGGGTTGCTATTTTTTTAATATTGAGCAAGATATTCCTATATGGGTATCAAGTGACCGTGTTCCAAATATTTAAATTTCAAGCAGGCTTGCCACCTAGTCTTCCTGTCTTTCTTCGTACAACTCACTTTCCTATCTCCCTTCCTTTTGCCCTTCATTTCCCTCTTTCCTTCTACCACGCGCCTCTTCCTCTATACCCCATTCGTATTGGACCCTGTTAATTTAGGCCTAATTCTACCCATGCACCAAATTTTAAGGAAAACGCAACATATATAAGATATTTTCAAATGGATCATTTCCCTGGTCCATTTCCCGGAAGTAAGATATTATGAATCGAAACCATTCTCGAAAACATCTTATTCATATTTCGTTATTTCTGAACTTAAGAAGTTAACTTCTTTCACGTGTACTGGCTACGCGAGGTTTTTTTTATCATAAAATGTAGAGCTAAATAGTTCTGAAAAAACTAAACAAGATTTTAAATTAAATTTTGTTAAAACTGATCATAATCAGCGATGTTATAAACTTTCTGGAGAAGAAATCGAGTTAAAAAACAATATGAGTGTTCTATTTGCAGCGATTTCAATTCTAAAACATGTGCAATCAAAACGGCTATTGAATACAGAGATATTTCCAACTCAAAACAGAATAATAAAACACAATAAAATTTTAATGGAGCAACCTCAATTTTTTTATGAAAACGAAAAAATGTAATATAATTTCTTTTTTTTGTGTCAAGGATCAAAATTTCGGGGGAATGTTTTAGAACTTTCAAAAAAAAAAAAAAAAAAAAAATTGAACCACTCTAATGTATCTACATTGCTATATTATATTTTTGTTATGTTGTTATTGTATTGGAGCAAATCCAAAGAGTGCTAATTCAAATGGCCTGTGTTAATATGAGAATCTGAGGAGTTCTTATGCTCTTAAAAATTCTCATTTAGAGCGTTTGTCAATGTAAACACTGGTAATATAAGAGAAAGAACAATATGAATGGAGCAATTCTTTTTTTGATAGAGCGCCAACAAGTTTCAGATAAGGTTAAATACTACTTGTATTCATTGATATCGGCAAGCAAAGAGCCTTGAAAGAGGGGAAAGGGCTGATGATCAGTTTGATTATTTGGGGAGCAAAAGAGATTCCCGCGCCTGTTTTCAACAATCAGTTGTTTTTGCAACGCTTTCGAGTGTAGATCGCTGTTTAGTTGGGGCGCGCGTGGAGTCAAAATAAATTAATTACTGAAGTGAGCACTTTATGATGTATTTGTGTATGTATGTAGGTGTGAGACATCAGAATACATGCATATACACATTTTCATACATCCGCTATCGACACCATACATAATATAAGAACTTATACAAATACATATGTACGTTTGTATGTATATAATAAATCGTGGGGGCAGAATATGTCAATTCGTGTCAATCAATAACTGAAACAGACTGACTTAGGTTGTGCTGTGCGGGACTGAGCTTAAACTGCGCTGGCTGTCAGATCGTTTTGAATTGGCTCTTTTTTCAAGTATTGTACAAAAGAAATAATTGAAAAATAATTACAAGTTGCTAACGTTTGAACAAGAAGCAAAACTAAGAGAAAGAGTTCAAATTTTTTTCAAAGATAAGTGGTGTTACATGCCTAAACTATAAAATAAAGAATCTAAAAAAAAAAAATAGAATGAACATAGTTACTGTGCATATAATTTTGGAATGCAGACGGCGTATATAAAAAAACATAGCTATATGTAATTACATATATGTTAAGTAATTAAATATTAGCCAAATGTGATGCTTTCGTCGAAAAGGAAGTAAGTATTAAAAAAATATTCATACGAGTAGGTAGGTAAATACATTCATACATTTAGATAGGTACATACATAAGTAGTAACCCAAAAGTCAAAACGGAGTTAAAAAACTACGATAGCGTAATTTGATAAGGCTGATAAACGAAATATCTGAGTGATTATTGTTGCCAGTTCTCGCTCTCTGAGTAAACATTTCACTGTAAATATGATTTTTTATGTATGAACTGCATGTGGGTGCATTTTGTACGACATGGCACTTATTTAAAAACGAAATGTGGTATCGGAACGGTCTTGAAAATCTGACTGCGTCCAAAAAATTATACAATTTTTTAAAGCGTTTTATGGACTTAACATTTTGTTATATATTGAGGCAAAACTAAGAAGTAATGAAAAAGATGGGTGTATGGCAGTGCTGCCAGAATCGGGAATTTCTCCCTTTTTTAGAAATTTTTCGACTAACAAAGGGGTAAAGTGATTTTTCTACAAAAAATACGCGGTTTTTCAAAATCAGAGCAAGTAGCGAAATCAAAATTTTTCAATGATTTTAACATAACTATAAATTGTGTCGGTCCTAGGAATCCGAACAAAATTAAAAGCGATCAGTACTGCGTTTCTGTAACTCAATTCGATCGATCGTTTCGACTGAAATATTCGATTTGACGTCATATTGACGTCACACTCATTTTTTTTGTTTCTGTAAAAAAAAAATTATTTTGTTGATTTATTTTCTCACGTGAAAAAATGGGATTTCACAGAAATTCTGTGTTCATAAAAACTTGATATGTCCGTGGCGGCATATTTTTATTTTATTTAGACAATGTTCTATTTGCTCCCATAACACCCCTTGGGAGAGTGTATCTTTCTTATTACATTGACTTTTAATATATAAAAAGACCTATCGAGTGTTATACAAATTTTCAAAATCGGTTCAGTAATTTTTGGGTATTTTCAATTTAAAAAATGCAAATTTTGAAATTTAACCTTTAATGACTTTGGTATTTGTTGTTCCCCCAAAACAAAAAAAATTACAGTTATACTCACCTCAACATTATTTATCGATCCACATCATTATTTGTATTTGTAAGTGAAGTATTAAAGTCAAATTAAAAGTCTAGGGTTTGCTTTCGCACTAAACAAAGAGAATGCGTTTACACAAATAAAAACGTTCCTTATACACAAAGGGGCACGTATAGTTGCTGTCGATTTTTTTCAGTGTAAAAGGTTAGAGTTCAACAATAACCCCCATATTCACAAAAAATAAATTTAGTTTATAAAGCGGTTTAAAATGACTTTTCCATAAAAATTTTGAATTATAAGAGCTCAATGAACCTGTTATATTTTTTATGAACAATTTATTTTAGTTTTTCAGTAACGGAAACCTTTTTCATCAGAAAATTTATGAATTTTCAGCATTTTAGGAAATAAATAAAACTCAGTATTAATTATTTGCTAAGAAAACACTCTGGCATTTGGTTGAATTCGTATGAAAAGTGAAGGATGTACTGAACAGTAAATTTCAATTATCGACCAATGTACAACAGTCGCTTTTTTAATGGGTTTAGACTTTAAAGTCTAGAGCTATCCGGGTACTCTGAAAATTGGAAAGGTTTTACCTCCAATCGAATGAACAGTACATACATACATACATGGCAACTCTTTAGACATTTGTTTAATAATGTCTTGTGTAGAAATTCATAGAAGTAAATATAATGCCACTTTTGTTTATTTGGTCAATAGCAAAAAGCTGAGGGTGACATATTTGTTACTTGAACCTTCGCTCCAGCTCCAAAGCATTCTCAAGTTTTGTTGACAAGAGAAACTTCATTCGAGTTAAGGCGCAATGATGCTAATCTTCTCATGATGGAGTGTTACAAATGAAATTGCGTCGAAAAATTTTTAGTCACTTCTGTCAAAGGCGTACGTATTACTTCCTTAAAGCCAAGTTACCCACGAACGCAAGTACGTAGATCGTGTCGGCTGCCACAACCAGTCATATGAGAGTGCTACGCAAGTGCTTACTCACCAATGTACACAAGTGTACGTTGATTTTCTGCGTTTGAACGTAAGTACATACGTACTCCCGTCGGTGGGTAACTCGGCTATTAAAACATATCATATGTACATGTATTTATGTATATGTATGAACTGTGCATATAAACAATGCATAAAAGAGTGGATTTCTTGTTTTTGAATTTATTAATATCAACAAACTAGGTCATATGATACTTTAATAAAAATTCAGCAGCGGGGTGAATGTCACCCGACCTAGACACCGTCTGGACTTGCTACTCAACATACTTGTGTCTGAATGGTTTGAGAATCCTTAATTCATGTTGATGTGATACCATAATTCCTAATCAGCTAAATCCTTTATCGAATAATGTGACAACTCCGTTTTTGAACATTCCATAAGTCGGTGTAGTTCGAAGCACCCCTATCAAACTTGTACCAGTACAAGAACCGGTTCAAGAGTATCCCTAGGCTAAGTTAAGCCCCGAAATGGTTAAGTTTGCGCAGGCCGACTTTGGTCGAGATAACACATACCGGGTCTGCTAAATATTAATACGAATAAGTACGATATCAAGTTCATAATTTACAATGTACCTTCATGCATACACACAGAAAAATTTCTTACATTTTTAGTTAACATGATTCATGTTAAATCAACATGAACACCTCTTGTACGTAAAACAAAAACAATTTCAGAAAATCAGCACGAACATTTTAACATGAAGCGTATGGTTAAAATAACATGAAGTACTTCTGCATAAGAATTACATTAGTGTGTATCCCTTACACTAAATTCGGTTTGTTTTAACATGAACAAGTGTTGTTTTTGAGCATCATCTGTTCCCCATCAAAGCTTGTGAACAGAATTGTTCTCAAAAGAACAGAATTTAAGTCAGTGTGTAGATACCAACTTGATGAAAACTTGTAGATATTATAAATAATTAATATATTGTGAAATTTATAGTTTCTTAACTCGCGAATAAGTTGTGAAGTTTTGCAAAAAGTTTTGGGTAAGTAATTTGTGTTGTTTTTCATATTTTGTAAACGTTTCCTGCTAAAACACGTCCAAAAATGTCGGGGTAGGTTAAAAACAACGCGCACTATACATAAATACCATGGAAACGCTTTAGGATTAGGGATACCGGGTAGAAAAGGCGTCGTTTGATACTTATCCCTTCATTAATTGGACGTGTGCTACCAGTTTTACAATCGCTTGGATAATTTAAAGAGCTTTCAATGAAACAATTTTTATTTAATTTTCAGATTGGGGCTTGTTGTTGCTGTTTTCGATGCAGAAGTTGCCAATGATTGCATTAAAATAAGTATATGTATGTATATGTATGTACATATGTGTACTTTTATTATTTAACATGCCGGGTTCGTGTTAATTTAACATGATAGATCGTGTTAAATTAACATGATGATCGTGTTAATTTAACATGATAGATCGTGTTAATTTAACATGATGATCGTGTTAATTTAACATGATAGATCGTGTTAATTTAACATGATGATCGTGTTAATTTAACATGATGATCGTGTTAATTTAACATGATAGATCGTGTTAATTTAACATGATGATCGTGTTAATTTAACATGATGGTCGTGTTAATTTAACATGATAGATCGTGTTGATTTAACAATAAAAACATGTTGAATTAACATGACAGATCGTGTTAATCAATTATACAATCATTATATTCTTTCATACCTGAAAATATGTATGTTAAAGGTTTTCGATAAATGAATTAACTAAATAAAAATTATTAAAAAAATCAAAAACAAGGTGTTTTATTTTAAAGGTTAATTTAACAATAAAAACCTGTTAAATTAACATGATAGATCGTGTTAATTTAACAATAAAATCCTGTTTAATTAACATGATAGATCGTGTTGATTTAACTTAACATATCGTGTCAATTTCACATAATAGATCGTGTAAATTTAACAGGACGGAAGTGTTATTTCAACATAGTATAGTGTTAATTTAACATGTCTGATCGTGTTGATTTAACAAGAAAGATAATGTTGTATCAACAGGAAATCATGTTGATTCAAAACTTTGTGATCATGTTAAATTCACACTGTTCCTTCATGTTGATCTAACATGTAGGAACAGTTAAAAACCAGCTTCATGTTAAAACAACCTGAGCGATAGTGTTGAAAAATAATAACCTGAAAAAGTGTTAAAAAAGTGTTGATTCAACATGAAAATTATTCTGTGTGTATGTATGTAAGTATGAATGCATATTATTTGAAATTTCAAGTTGGCCTATGGAAACGCAACTGTGCCATTTTTGTGCTGTTCGTTTTAATAATTTGATCTTTTGACAGTTGTAAGATCAAAGAACGCAATTTTAATCACTTTCAACACTTTTCAAAAGCTTCGAATAGTTGTACTAACTATGCAACAGACTTATTTTCATTCGTGTATTCTGATTATAAAAATGTATGCAAACATGTATTTGTAAGCTTTTATATAGTACATATATAAATACTAGGGAGATTAAAAAATAAATGTCTTCTAGGTCTTACCTTCTCAAAAGTTAGTAATTGTTAAAAAATATGTTTAACGTATATAATAAATACCAAATACGCAAATTTTTATTTTTTTTAATTTGTGCGGCTTTTCTCGTTAATTATCTTTGTTTAATGCTAAAGTTCTGCACCGCTAACAATCATTTAACATTTTCGTAGTAACTACCATGTTTATTTTAAAACTTTCTTACTTTTATCAGAATAAACTTTTCAAAATCTGGACTTTGAACATGAAACGAAATATCTGGACGGTTCAGCCTATTTCAGCTAAACTGGCAACTTTACTTGGCACTTCAGTTAAATCCAATGCCAAGAAAAATTATAGTTTTAGCACAGTTATGTTATGTTATGTTAAAGTGGCTGCCTCCGCAGTCCACGCGGAGGCTCACGTGGGCCTTAGTTTGGTCCGTTGTGATACCACGAAAGGAGCCCTAAAAATTCCCTTTCTGTAGATCGACCTGACCCAGCAGAAAGGTCGCATCCCCCAAAAAGTTTTGTAAGAAACCTTCTGACATACGACCTCTCCGCTGGGACGGGTCGAGGCAGGAGGCCTCAAAAACACATAAAAACCTTGAAGGGATCCGTCCGCCCGTCACCCCCATATGGTGATGACGGACAGACGGATCCCACAAGGTTCGATGTGTTTAGGGCCGGAGTTCATACACCCATGAAGCTAAACCAGCGCGTTTGTCTGATGTAGCGCAGAAAATCATCTATATTTGCAGATTCTAGCTCCGCGAGGCATCCAAAGGAGTGTTTGCGGAGACATCGGTACCTGGTTTTCGACAGAGCGGGACAGTGGCATAGATAGTGTTCTACACTTTCTATCTCCTCCTCGTCCCTGCAGCTGCGGCAGAAGTCATTTGTATAGAGGCCCATGAGAGCGCCATGGGTTCCCATAAGACAGTGTCCTGTAAGAAGGCCCACTAGTGGGCTAATGAATAGGCGATTCAGATGAATTACCGATTGCGACCTTTTTTCGTTAAGTTTGGGCCAAATTTGCCTGGACGTTCTGCAAGTCGGCTCCATGGCCCATCTTGCGTCGGCTTGTTCTATGAACCGGGAACGCAGCCAGTGCTTGCATGTATTTAGAGGGGGGCTCACCCAGCTGCCGGAGGTGATTGTATGTAGACAGGTGCCCTTCCTTGCTAGCTCATCGGCAGCGCAGTTACCCGATACAAAACTATGGCCTGGGACCCATATTATACTCAGGCTGCACTTATCGGATAGCTTATTTAGAGCTTCCCTGCACTTAATCGCCACTAGTGACGACGTCTTACTACTTTGCAGGGATTTTATGGCAGCTTGGCTGTCGGAAAAAATGGAGATAGAGTTAGTCACTGGCAGGTTAGTCAGATAGCGAGCAGCTTCCCAGATAGCTATAAGCTCAGCCTGAAAGACACTGCAGTGGTCTGGAAGGCGTAAGCTCATATTAATGTCGAGCTTACTTGAGAAGATTCCACTGCCGACTTTGTTGTCTAGTTTAGAGCCGTCCGTGAAAACGGAGATTTCTTGACCTCCCGGTTTCACGCAATTTTTCCACTCGCTTCTCTCTGGGATCCACGTTTCGAACTTGTTATCCCAGCAAGGCCGTGGTATTGCGTAGTCCAGCTTTAAGTAAGAGTTGGGGAGTTGCTTCAGGATCTGGGTATGCCCAAACCTGCAGTCCCTCCAGGGTTGTAGTGCGTTGAGCCTAGCTGCGTTGCAACTGGCAGTAAATTTCCCATACAGGTCAGTGGGAAGAAGAAAAAGTATGGTTTCAAGAGCCTTGGTGGGAGTGGAGGGGAGGGCACCGCTAATAAGCATTGCTGCCATCCGTTGCACCTTTGTGGCTTTGGTTTTGTTAGATTCGATCTCGAGAGCCGGCCACCATACGGTGACGGCGTAGAATAGTATAGGTCGCACCACTGCCGTGTAGATCCAGTGGACAATGTGGGGCTGAAGACCCCACTTTTTTCCGATTGCCGACCTACAGGCGTAGAGCGCCATTGTGGCTTTCCTGGAGCGTTCCTCCATATTACGCCTCCAGTCCAGCCTTTTGTCAAGAATTACGCCAAGGTATTTAACCTCGGTAGAGAGTTTGATCACCCTCCCATTCAGCGATGGGGCGGTGAAATCTGGTATATTGCGTCTGCGGGTGAAGAGCACCATCTCAGTTTTTTCACTGCTGATGCTTAGTCCACATTCCTCAGACCAGGTTTTTGTTAGATTCAGCGCATTTTGCAAGAGTTCGCTAAGCACCGAAGGATGCTTGCCAGTAGCCGTCAGGGCTATGTCGTCTGCATAGGCAATGACCTGGCAGCCGGTGTGCTTTAGTCTAGATAAAAGAGTGTTCACCGTCAGGTTCCAAAGTAGAGGAGAGAGAACACCCCCTTGGGGGGTTCCTCTGTTGGCATACCTTGTAAGTGAAGAATTGCACATTCCGGAAATAATGGTTCTTCTTTGGAGAAGGAGTTCAACGAACTCCACTAGAGGCTCTTCCACTCCCAGCAAACGCAGGGAGCTCATTACCGCTGTTGGAAGAACGTTGTTAAAAGCCCCTTCTATGTCAAGAAAAATGCCGAGCGTAAACTCCTTGAAAGCAAGTCCCTTCTCTATCCCAGAGGTGATAGCGTGTAGAGCCGTCTCTACGGACTTGCCCTTGGAGTAGGCATGCTGGCTGTTGGAGATTAGTCCTGGATTTGCCGTTCGCCTAATGTAGGCATCTAGCAATCTTTCTAGAATTTTTAGGAGGAAAGAGGTCAGACTTATAGGTCTGAGATCCTTTGGGTTATTGCAGGATGTCCTGCCTCCTTTCGGTATAAAGACTACCTTTGCCTTGGTCCATTCCGTGGGGATATAGGCCAGGTTGAGGCATGCCTTGTAGATTTGAGTTAGCAGCGGACTAATAAGATCGCTCGCTGCTTGTAGTTCGGCGGGAAATATACCATCTAGTCCCGGAGATTTGAAGGGTTTGAAGGACCTGATTGCCCAGTTAACTCCTTTTCTGCTGACTATGTGGTCCAAGGGCCTCGACGGCCTTGGGTTAGATTGCGAGTTCGAGGGTAGGTATGGTTGAGAGGACCTGCCCGGAAAGTGGGCCGTGACCAGGGTATCCAGGATTTCGGCACTAGATGAGGCCCATTCTCCATCAGCTGTACGAATACAGCTGAGAGGAGTAGGGTTTTTGGAGAGGACCTTACGTAGGCGATTTGCCTCCGAGACTTCCTCAATATTGCTTGTGAAGTTTTTCCAGGATTCCCTTTTGGCCCTCCTGGTTAACTTCTTAAAAGATTTTAAGGCGTCCCTGTAGGGGGACCAGATCCCTGTCTGTTTTGCCTGATTAAAGAGTTTTCTGCTGTTCTTCCTTTGCTCGGAGATTTCAGGGGTCCACCAGTACGGTTTCTTTCTACCCCTTTTTTTAATCTCCGGGCAGGCTGCTATGAAGGCAGCGTTACAAGAATTGGTGACAAGATCTACTGCTTCGTCTATCTTAGACGGTGAGTCTAGCTCACCGAGAGAAGCAAACGATATGTCTGAGAGAGGCGCTTCATCAGATCTTATCGGTAGGCAAGACCTACCGTGAGAAGCGTTTTCTTGGAGGGTAGAGGACAGGACCACTTTGTAAAGGTCCCAGTCCGTACGTCTCCTGTTCCTGTAAACCGCCATAGGCGGAGGTCGCAGAAGCAGATTAAAAGTTACGTACATATGGTCAGAGTAGGAGTTATCATCGGAAACTTTCCATTCCTTAACTAAGTCAGAGAAAGGTCCTGAAACCAGAGTAATGTCTAGAACTTCCCTCCTATTCGAGGTGACAAAAGTTGGTTTGTCCCCAGAGTTACAGATACAGAGGTTATTTTCTATGATAAAATCAAAAAGAGACTCACCCCTTGTATTTGTGTCGGTTGAGCCCCATGCGAGGTGGTGCGCGTTGGCGTCGGCTCCAATGACTATCGGAAACCCCTTGAGTTGGGCCTCCTTTACCGCCTTGCTGAGCCTATCCTGTGCAGAGATGGGGCGATCGTGCGCAAAGTATGCGGACATCAGCCAGAGGGTATAGTCCTGCAGCTCGAGGCTGATACAGGTGAAGTCATCATCGCTAAAAGGAGATAGTAGAAAATAAGAAAGAGTTTTTCTGATAAGAATACATGATCTGAGTCTACCTTTTGCAGGTGGCGTCACCAGCTGGTACTCATCGGTATTCAGCCCACAGACCCTGGTACCGACGACCCATGGCTCTTGGACTAGAACAACCGCCTCCGATGTTTTGCAGAGGCGTAAGATTAGCGCAGCGGAGGCTGCCTTAGAGTGATGCAGGTTAATTTGCAGTATCCGGACCATCAGGACCGTTCTGAAAACTCAGCATCGACG
The DNA here is from genome assembly GCA_964058755.1 of Campiglossa producta. Lineage (NCBI taxonomy): Eukaryota > Metazoa > Arthropoda > Insecta > Diptera > Tephritidae > Campiglossa > Campiglossa producta. The sequence continues at coordinate 155,352 of CAXKVI010000003.1, read as the reverse complement.
TCCATCTCCCCCTGCTCCGTCCCGCCCGATGCCACCTCAACGATTGTATCGTCGAAGCCAACATCTGACTGGTCGGATTCCAGGAGGAGGTATTCGTCCATGCTGGTAGAGAACTGCCCTGCCAGCTCAGATACCGAGAGTGTATCACTCTCGGACTCTGGAGCACTACGTGCTAGTTCGATATCGACCTCATGTACACTCGAGGTGTTGCATGGGGTCGTGAGATTTGCTGCGGTGGAGGTGGGTACACTCGAGGCGCTGCCCACCTCCTCCAAATTCAGCGGAGCCGACTCGATGGAGGTAGCTGCTGCCTCAGAGTCCAGCGTAACAAGTGCACTCAAGGTGTTTCCTGCCATCACATCACTCTGAAGCTCGGGCTTCGTCTCCATCTCCTCCGGCTCCTCTCTCTGGGTACCATCCCGCTTGAATTTCAACGTGATGGAGTAGAAGCCGTAGCGTAACACTCCATCCCATTTAGCAAGCCAAGGGAGAGACGCCTCGCTAATGACGAAACCGACATAGCGTTGCTTCTCCCTTGTCTCGCCCACGCGGACTATCCTCCAATCGCTTGAAGGTAGTCCCGGGTTGCTTTGCGCGATGGTGCCCAGAATCTCGCCAGGCTCCGCCAGCTCGTCTGGGACCCAGGCCCAAGCTCTCGGTCTGTTTGGAATTTCTTCCAAACTGACGGCATCCAGCTTAGCCCCGGGCCACAGCTCCCCCACCGAAGCTATGGCGAGTGTGTACAGGCGGCAAGAGCGCTCGTCTGCGCAGGAAACTAGTTTAATCCTACCCTGATACCAGCCGGCATCGCGGATAATGGGAGCAGCACCCGGATTCTTGTCCATAATGTCCTTGAACTGCCTGAGAAGGCCGTTCAGGACATCCTTCCAATTGTCTGGGGTAATGTTTCCATCCGGATGGCCGCGGTTCAAAACCGCTAGCGTGATGTTGCCCTTGGCAACCTCGTTGAACGGTTTTGTTAGGGCAGGTGGAGAGGGGGCAGAGGTTATGGGCCTATGCCTTTTAGGAACGCTCGAGGCGTGTACTGTCGACCGCTGCCTTTTAAGGGCTGGCCCATCCGACCCGGTTGGCGCCGTATTGGCAGGATTGGTTGCGGTGTTTGCGGTGTTACGCGTTGATTTTTCCGCAATGATTTTCCTGGCCCAGGCCAGAGAGCTTTTTTGCTCTGCCGTCAGCTTATCGCTGGGAGACTTGCCCAGTCTCTCTACAATTTTGGCGGCATTGCGTAGATTCCGCTGATTACGGACTGAGAGGGGGACTCGTTTGCTTGCCTTAGAACCCTCTAGGGGGTCAGCCGGCTTGCCACGAGTTTGTTTTGCATGGGCGGGGGCATTCACTCTGTCCGTGGAGGACCCGGTGTTGGTTTCCGCCACATGCTGAGCAGAGGTGCCCGTAAGACGGGCCACCTGCGTTTGCTCAGCCGGGAGTTGCTTTCCCTCAGTGGGGCTAGCTTTTCCGGCTGTTACAGGTTCGGACTTGCCCTCAGGGGGTTTGGTCCTACTGCTGCTAGCTTGCGCAGGTGGCCGAAAAGTGGTTTGAGGCCGTGCAGGCCTGATCGGTGCCACCTTAGCGGTTCCCGATTGTGGCAGGGTTTTATAAGTATTGGCCTTTTTAACGCCTGTGCCAGAGGCAGCATCTTTACCCGTGCAGGGCTCCGAGGCTTGGTTTTTATTCATTTGGAAAAATTTAATAACTGGTTCGTAGGCTGCCTACTGAGATGAGACCGTTCGGCAGCCTGAAAGTATGTGAAAGGGGGATGTGAAACGGTCGACTACGACAGAGCCCCATGCCGCAGCAAGTCACCGCTACTCCCGGAGGTGGACCGATATCCGGGAGGCTCCGTAAGAATACAGTCGGATACCCCTGACTGCAAACCATCCAATGGGCACGGAATCGCATAACACCCTGGATTAGGGGGGGCCACCATTTCATCTGGGTGTGGCCCGGTTCCCACCTTGAGGCCACGTTCAAGAATCATTTCCATATGCCAGAGCTATTAAAGAGCTAAGGCACCAATGGCACTGATTTCTGAACTTAGCTAGCACTCCCCTGGGTAGGGGTTTCTGTAGTGTCTATTACCAGCCGGCACCCTCTGGGAGGGTTCAGCCCAAGGATTTCTGCCAACCTTTTAGCACAGTTGATAATGATGTATAGTTTCATGAGAATGAGAACTGTCAAAATTAAGAGAATAACGATCGAATAAAAGATAGTTTTCTCCCAAAGAAGTAATCTGAAAGGGCTTAAACTTCGTTTAGTTCTCTAACTTCCAATTTATTGACGAAGTTATGAATTTACGACCCGATTTTACGTTGGTGAATTAAGGTTTTAGCCACAATTGTGGCTATTTTGAAATGGCCATTTTGTTCGTTTGGTTGTTCGTGTTGCACAATCGTATAAAACTTGCCACGTTAAATGGAGTCGTAAATTTCAAACTTTGTTATCAAATCGACACTAAAAACTGTAGTACATACATATGTATGTATGTATATCCGATATCTAGAGCTATGGCTGCACGCTCGGGTTTCAATATCTTGGCTTCCGTATAAAATATTTAAATCGTTGGTGATTATGCAATTCACGTAAGGCACAATTGCAAAACTACAGAAAGGACACTTTGGTCAAAATTGAGATTTACTTAACAGGACTCAGGGTACCCGGTTCCATGCTTTAGTAACAAAAACAATTAGATAACAGGTCTTACTGAACTTAAACACACGGCTAAAAAAATGAACCTAAATTTTAAACCCGTATAAAGTTTAATCAATTTTTCAAACTTTTTTTGTACAATATTTCAAAGAGCAGTCGGCTGTGAATCCTGAGCGTTTTCGGCCAGCGAGTGGCCAGCTGCCAAATTTTTTTAGTTTTATTTTATTCTTAAAACTTTTCGGCTTAAAATTAAAACTTTTTGGTTTGAAAATTAAAATTTTTCGGTTTAAAATTAAAACTTTTTGGTTTGAAAATTAAAATTTTTCGGTTTAAAATTAAAACTTTTTAGTTTGAAAATTAAAACTTTTCGGTCTAAAATTTAAACTTTGGGTTTGAAAATTCAAATTAATTTTTGAAAGCTTATTCAAGATTGAATTTTGCCAACAACATTTATGTGTGCGATGTAGTTCAGTGGTAGAGCAGACGGGCATGATGCGGGGAGTCTTGGTTCGAATTCCCGCCAATGGACAAAAAATTTATTTTATCTTTAAAAAATTGTTAAAACATTTCTTGTTTATAATTGAAACCCAATTCATTTAGCCAATTTTCATGAAAACTGGTCTAGATTGAATTTGAATCCAAATTTGGTTTAGTCATATATGTAGTCCAAAAAAGTTGAAAATTTAGGTTCAAATTTTTAACCGTGCAGTTTTTGTCTCTCCTGTAAAATTTGAGTGGCAGTAACTGCGTGGCTTTGCAGCTCGAAAGGTTTTTTATGCATTTCAAGGCTGTATTTTGGCGCCTGGCCACACCATGGCATGTTTTGCGGCTCGGCAACCCCTTAATTTAAACCTAACCTTTGATCTTTCATATTACATTTTATTTCCTATCCTTTACTCAGCACTTTAAAAGTTCCTTGCACTGACCAGCTATAAATAGATTTCATTTAAGTGCCTACCTCCAAATGGTCTCGAGCATGCTTAAATATATGTATTTTGAAATTACAACAACAGAGCTCTCATAAAACAAACACATTATTCTAAAAAAGAATCCCACTGTCACAGGGACAAATTTTTATGGCAGTGAGTGTTTTCTCACAAATACAAAGTGGAATATGTCTCGAACGCGACGACCGCGCGACCTGAGCCGTCACCATAACCAAGTATTTTTAGATTATTTTTCGCAACTCAAACGCGCATATAGAAAAAAGAGTCGATACATACAACGTGCAGAGACTGACAACCGACTAAATACGTAAATATACATATATTTTCATACATTCCTATATACATACATAACATCCAGGGCAACTGAGGCCATAAACTTTGTCTTTCTTGTACTGCAGCAATGTAGTAATCGCTTCGACATCAGAAATCGCTGCCAAAGCAAGAGTCACACTACAATCGATCGCAGCAAAAGGCAGGCAAGCACGCAGTAGAATGCTCGAACAAAAAATATGCTAAAGTCAAGGGAACCAGAGGTCAGAAGGTTTGTGATCCGTTGGCAAAATTCGCCGATATTTGTTTGTTGAACACAACAAACGTCAAATGTTGCTGCCATGAAAGGTAACAAGTGAACGACTAAAAACACATTAGAATTGCGTTTCTGTGTTTGGTCGCTGCCTACCTGGTAGTGTTATGCATATTCACGCGATCATTATGATTACCTCCATACATATATGTATGCATATGTATATATTTTGTTATTGTCATTATCATCATTTCGATCAAAATCTGATAATCGTGTAGTCACATATTACTAGACTGCCACAAAATTTCAAAGTTATTTTATATCAACGCATACCCCCTTATTTTGACATTATGCTTAAAAAAGCATCCTGACAAAGTTTTATGCAATTCGGACCACGGCAACCCGTGCCGACTTGCAGTTAATGTTACCAGTAAAATCGTACTAAATTCCACTGCGTTTCGCTAGTTTAATTATTTATGTACTCGTTTTCTCAATTGCTGTATCGTTACCCTTTAAGGACTTCGTAATTAGTAAATCGGTATTTTTTACTCTACCAGATGCTCAGAATATCCTTAAATGGATCAAAGATTGTAGGGCCTCCTGAAAAATTTCAACGAAATGTGGATATGTGGTTACTAATTAAAAGGATAATTTGAAGATAGGCTAAATATAACTTGTTGCATAATTATCCTTCAAGGACATGGAAGTGATGTCCTTTAAAATTATTATCCTTCAACTTTTCTGAAACTCATGTGTTTTAAAAATTTGTATTGTAATAAGAGTTCTGAAAGAGCGTATACAAATATTTAAGGCTGCAATATGGGTATCAAATGAAAGGTGTTCATTGGGCCCTAAAAGTAGTGAAATTATTTCGATATCTCAATCCGTTTCGGAGATATCGACCAAACTAATTAATACAATTTACTTGTTCTTTTCATATACAAGTTGAAAGGTGATACCACCAACATTTGGAAATTCAGTCCCAGGACATGGAAAATTGTTGGGATTCTCCTCGAACCATTTATATGACTTAATGAAGGCCATCAAGTCCTTTATGTCCAGCTCCGCGATCTGGCGTGGGCTATCCAGGAAGGGAACTTCCAAAAAGCGCGTTCTCGCACCGCTCAAAGCCGGGCAGTTCCAGATGAGGTGCTCCTCCGTTTCTTCCTCCTCATGATCTTTGCAACTCCTACAGCATCGTCCGTATGGGACACCTAGCCTTTCTGCGTGCCCTGTTATTAATCTGAAAAATAACATCAATATAATTAAAAAAAAAAAAATATTTTCTGGTCCAGTCTAATACATATGTATGCAATTCTTTTAATACTAGATTGTAATCAGCCGATGTGCGTGGGCTTTTTTTCAATTTCTGATTTGGTGTAGTTATAAGTACAAATAAGTAAGGAAGTCTAGGTTCGAGAGAAACCCTGGGCACGGTGCCGAATAACACCCTGGATTGGGATTCTTAGATCTTTCTTTAGATCTTTGGTTATTGTCGTATTTGATTTGCGCACATAGGCTCGGTCTTTCAGTGCAACTTTAAACTTCAGTGCGAGTTTAAACTTAGTTTATGTCAAAATAAGACGTCAAAAAAAATTTATTTTCCCAATTGTTTTTTGAATTTATTAATATGTATAAAATACGTACTACTATTTTGAAATCATTTTTCTATGACTTATTTATACGAGAAAACTTTCTTAGCTATCTTGTTCACTCTACGGATAAAAACAAGCTGTGAATACTTGAGAGTGTGTATGCCCATTGTCGATTAGTCAGACTTCTTGAACTTTGACCACGTGACCTCCATTGAACCTTTTGCAGATATGTATGTAGGTATGTAAATATCTATGTATATGTGTGAATAATAAGCAGGCATTTATGTACATACTTACGTACCCAACCGTCGTGCTGTTATTGTTAGTCTTGTTTGCAGTGAGTACATTTCTACGTCTGAATGTATGTGTGTGGTTATATAGACATTTTTACACTGTGTGATATTGTAATCACTTATAATTGTTGGTGTGGCGAGCTTATAACTCGCACATGCACTTAATGCTAATATGGGCTACGATCAAGTAGAACCGTGTCAGCCCGCTCAACCTCAGTCACTTCGACATTCCAACCTCGTCTTGACTCAATTCTCCTTCGCAATCAACCACAAAGTGTTTCGAATGCATGCCAAGTTTACTGCTTTATTTCTGATTTTGTTATTATTGTCGCATTGTCGTTGGTGTTGTTGCCTGGGGCAATGGTTGTTGAGGGCATTGAGGCTGAACATGTCACTTTTGTCCGCTTCACAGTATCACTGACACCGCAGGGAAACGAGCTGCAACAGGAAAGAAACCAAAGTGAAAAAATCGTCAGCACCCGGAGCAGAAAGAACGAACGGCGCTGACAGAAGAGTCGAAGTGCACATTAATGTCTATGTAAATGAATTGAAGAGTAGGTACCACCCTATAGGTGCTGCTCTGTAAACGGTCACTTGAATGCATCTTGTGACTTGCAATAGATATGTATGAATACTTATGCATAGTTACAAATGTATATCTATAGGTGTTTGCCTCTGCGATTATTGGTAACACTTCTTGACAAACTTGAGACAATTTTCGACTACACTTTAAAAATCCATCTTTGAAGGTAAAGGTAAAGATTTGTAGCCAAGTCGACTTTTTTGAATCGGTCTAATTTATATATGTATGTACATATGTATGTGAATTGATTTGCATACTTATTGTGATGTTTTAATTTTCTTGGCTACCTGAGTAGGCACATACCTACATACTTTCAGGCAATGTTTGTATAGGTGTTGCTGACCACTTGCGCGCCCATAATAAGAACGATTTAGGTTATACTGTTTATAATTCTCGACACCAGTTGCACATTTTTCCAGTTCTCTTTAATACTTTTCAATCACATACAATACGTTGTTGACTGGTGGATAGACTGGCGCTTAATAACCCAGTGGGGGACTGAGAAACTAATGAGACGATTTTCTGGTTCAGAACCAGATATAAAGTGCGAAATAAGCACTAGTTCGATAATTAAATTATTTTCACTAATCTAATTTTTGCTTAAAATTGCCAAATTATTTTCTTAAAACTGATTAAATTTTGTTTTTTATATTGTTACTCCTTAAAAGCTATGAATTATTTGTTTGCTCAGTTTAATGTGTGTAGGTACATTTTTATGATAAAAATTAGTATAACCATCACAACTAACAAAGTTTTGTTAGGTTGGGTCACAGGGCATGAAGGGCATGACTGCAACGAAAAAGCAGATCACCTGGCAAAACATGGTGCACCATTTTATGGTCCGGGACCCTTTTGTGGACTCACGAAGGCCCACGTAAAGGAGACCATAAACAACTGGGAAAATAAACAGTTTAGGCAGCACTGGCTTAGCAGCCTAGGGCAGAGACAGGCCAAACTCTTTATAGAACCCTCACAAAGAGCATCAGCCAGGCTCATTAATCTAAGGAGGGTGGATCTAAGAACCCTCACTGGGTATTTTACGGGACATTGCGGGCTGCGTTATCACCTGAGTAAGCTGAATTTGTCAGATACAACAATTTGTCGGTTCTGCGAACTGGACGATGAAATGCCGGTTCACATACTCTGCGAATGCATTGCGTTAGCAAGAAAGAGAGTCTGCTACCTAGGTGGGGTCACTCTAAATCCGTTCGTAATATGGAATAAAAAACCTGAGGAGGTGCTCAAATTTATAAAGAGCCTCCCCATACAACAATAAGTTGATAGGACACACAATAGATCGTACTAATGGTCGCCGTGTAATAAGGCCTTATAATAATAAAAATATCCATGTCGCCTCCGCCAAACACCGACGCGTAAAGGATAATTAAAAAAAACCGTAATACGGGTGTCTACAAGCAGAGAGCCATGTTTCGCAGTGCCAGCTTTTACGATTATTTGTATAGTTAAATTTTTCGAAATTAATCAAGGTATTTTTTCCATTGAGGTGATCTGTACTCATTTTCGCTCCCAGAAAGCGTTAAATTTATCATATAAAAAGAATACTCGGAAAGTAAATCAAAATGAAGGAAGCCGGTAGGACTTTTTATTAATTGTATCATCTGGGTAAATACATATCGCTGTGTTTTTATTCATGCATATACACATGAATACATATATTCATTAATAACTAAAGGTTTTATAATTAAATGTACAACTTTTTCCAAACTCACCTAGATAGGATGCACCACAGTCAACTATACCGCACACAAATTTTGTTCGCGATTGGAAGCTCAAACTCGATTGAAGACTCAAAAAATAAAAGTGATTTTTCTTGTTATCTAATACTTGAAATTGATAGCACTATGTTCGGAGATATCACATATAAAACTTGGTTCCGATTGAAAACACCTAAGGCGTGCAGGGAGGTTAAAGTTCAGACTAATCGGAATGAAACTATGCATGTAATATTTCCGACCTAGTGAGTATTAGATAAAAAGAAAAATCGTTTAATTTTACGAGTCTGCATAAAGCAATCTGAACTTTGACCCCCCACGCGACACGCCTTAATCGTTTCCAGTCGCGACCAAAATTACTATCGATGTAGGGGTTGATCTTTTAAAAATTACTATAGATGTAGAGGTTGATCTTTTCAAAATCTGAGTCTACATACAAATAAGGATCACCCTACTATTTACGTACACACATATTTGCATATGTATATGCACATATACATTGGACTGAGCCAAAAAAAAATTTCGTTTTTTTTTCAAAATATATTGATTTTCTTTCTAAGAAAGTTGAAATCTCTAATTTTTTCAGATTTTTAAATTAAAGTCTACAGGTCTATCATCGCTAGTTTAGCTTTAACAGACTTAACCACTAATTAGGTATAAAAACGACAAATCATTGTTGAAAAACATCAATCAACATATTTTTGTAGCAAATTGAATTCCATACAAAAGCTGAAAACGGCCAGTCTGAGAAAATAGACTGAATGAATAGACTGAATTTTCTCAGACTGGCCGTTTTCTTGTGTTCTACCCTCAAACATTGGCATGCTTTTTGGATTTCCCGTTTTCGGTTTGAAAATTTGCAAAACATGAAAAAATCAACATCGAATAAAGCTAAATACATATTCTTAAGGGAAATTGGCTGCTGAATCCGAATTCGATATCAGAATTCAACAACAGTCCTAACCTTGCAAAAAAGTCCAATATTTTTTTGTGATGGTTTTGTTAGGTTAGAGAAGAGCTGCGACCTCTTAGGCTAATTTTGATCACGGATTTGGATTTAGCTCGCCAAAATACATGCAAATTAGTGTATTGAGTTCATTTGAATTTCTATAAATAGAACTCATATTTCTACAAAATGAATTTCATTCTTTCACTCAATAAGCTCCTCCTATTATTAGAGAAATTATTTTCACTCCCTCGCTCATTGAGTAGTTCGGTCCATTATTTATATTAATAGTCTAACTTTGTTGTTGGTATATTGTTAATTTTTAAATTCTGATTCTCATAAAGCCTAATTGCAGAATTTGATAACTGCTTTGTGCAAAAGGTTATGGCGCGGCGATGAGCGTATAGAATACGGTGTACACAGTTGCAAGACCCGGTTGCGGAATATTCCTCTTTTTTTCCTTAAATTATGTTTTTTTTTTATTTTAAAAAACCTTTAATCTTAACTATTACAATTTCTTAACTATTACGATCTCATAAATTAGTGGCTATTTGTTAAGCACAATCTCATCATCCGATTATTCAAGTGCAACATAAAATCTCGAAAACCGAATATATGCATGGCATTTGCCATAAATAATTTTGGAAAGGGCTGCTGTAATTTAATATTTTTATTATATAATAACAGCCGCTATTTTTTAAATTCTTTGATGGCCTCATTTTGCCTATAGATGAGTTTTTAATGTATACATTTAAGTTGGTCGATGTTCGTTTGTTCAACTATCTTAAATTGGTCAAATTTCGACCACGGGATATACTAGTGATAATTAGTCATGTAGAATATCAATAACAAAAATTTAGTAAAAAAATTGGATCAAAAATACCAAAAAAAAGAGGGAAATATGATTTTTTTTTATTTAATACTAAATAAGTTTTGAATAAGCAACTTTACAATAAAAGTTGTTTAACCTTTTTTGTAGCCCACTCAATTTCCTTTAAGAATTTCTTTGTTGTACATGGATATTTGCATTTTTGACAATTTTTGAAAGAAAAAATGGGAAATCGAGGAAACATGCTAATTTTTGAGGCTAGACTACTAGAAAGGTTTGCTCAAATCAAATTTTGTAGGGTATTCGATTTCCTTCAAAAATATGTTCAGGTAAATGGTGTTTTACAACAAAGGTTTGTCGTTTTTATACCAAATATGAGGTAAAGTCTGTAAAATCTAAACTAGCGATGGTAGACCTCTAGACTATGGGTGTAAAAGTAGGTCGCCTCCCAGTTGGTGCACCCTGGGTAACGCTAAATGACCTACATAGCCTACACGGCTAGTTTGTTGTATTGCCGGTTCTACGAGAACGGTACCAGTACTTGTGCTGTACCCATCGTGCCGAAACGACCCGGGCCGTTTTCTTATATCGACCCGGCCAAGAGCAATACACTCGGGGTGACCCTGTCTGAGATTTAGGTAGGGCTACACCTCGCTACAACAACAACAACAACAACTTTAATTTAAAAATCTGAAAAAATTACAGTAATTTTTTCACCTTTCTTAAAAAGAAAATCAGTACAATTTTTGAAAAAAAAACCAAATTTTTTATTTTTGGCCCAGTCTAATACACATACATATATCCCTATACGTAGCTCGTTCAGTTACTCTTATCGGACTCTGTTGCTCTTCTGCACTCTGATTATCTCATATCTAACTTTTTTATAGTAAGAGCTTGGTGTTGCCAGACAGCCACATGAAATCATTAAACACGATTTTTTTGCCAATGAGAAAATTTTTGTTTTGAAGCTTAGTTTTTTTTCACTTTCTCGTAAAAAAACGAGACTACTTCTTTTTTTTTAAATAAATAATCATTTATTTGTATAAAGTATTTTGAATTCAAAGTCAAAAATAAAATTAATTTTTTGTTTTCGACGCAAAACTCCAAAAAAAAAAAAAATTCTACAAATACGTTTTCGTTGATTATTTATCAATATTGATAATTTACAGATTCGGGTGGTAAAGCATTATGAAAAATAAATATTTCGTTCATAATATTAAAGAAAAGATACATCGCTCATCCCATTGTAAACATATGTATTTCAAAATTTTAATTTTTTGGGAAAACTATGTAGTTCAAACTTTTATTTTTTCATATAGCTCCATTTTGAAAACTAAATCCAAAGGCATCAATGGACGCCATTGTCGTACTTTTGATCATTTTGCAATTTAGGGCCGGTTGCATAAAAGCCGATAACGACTAATCGCCCGGTTACCGGAGTTTAAGTGACGTATTTTGTTCGGTTAGTTGTCAAACTAATCACCGATTAGTCGTTATCGGCTTTTATGCAAGCGGCCCTTAGAGAACAATCTCATCAGTCGGTTATTTATATTTATCATAAAATCCCGAAAACGAAAATTTTGGACCGGGCGATATGATTTTCGTTTTCCAGAGTTTACAAAAATATGTAAAAATTTAAAACTTTTTTGACTAGTGAGAAAAATATTTTTAAAAAAAGAATGCACTTTTAAAGCAAAAACAGTGAAATTTATAATAGGCTTTAACACCGACTTAAGGGCTTTCAGATATATAATCTTTTAAAAATAGTTTCTTCAAAGAAATGCTTGTGGTTCCTATTTTAACAGAAAAATAACTGAAATATAATAAATTAGGCCTAAAAATAACCTTTTATATAAGCTAAAAATAAAAAGATAGACCAAGATGATTTAATGATCGCCCTGCCATATACCATAAGTGCCTGGTTGGGTAGTTCTTCGTTTTGGCGAAGGGCAAAAAGTACCCGGGTAGAAAATCTGTTAAATTTAGCCTAGGGCCTGACTAGATTTTCCCTTTTAACATCACGGGCCTGCCAAGGAAAGTTTACGCAGGCCCTTATCTGTTTGTTAATGCTTTTTAATAAAGGGCCTGTGGGGTAATGCAAATATAGGCCCTGCCTAGTTTTTCCAAGGCAATGCCAGCTAAGAAATAAAATATTTCATTGCATTTCAGGCAGCATTGAACCCGGGCACCTTTACATCACATTCGTCCTCTCTGTACATTGGGCTATTCCAATCATTGAAATATTTTCGGCAAATGAACAACTTGAATTAAATTTCTTCACATAATTAAAAAAGTTCATTGCCCCTGAGCCAGCATTGAGCCCAGGAACCTTCATATTAAAGTCATCATCTCTATTCATTCAGCTGTAACAAGTCATGAAATTTGTTCGGCAAATGAACAACTTTAATTATTGGATTGGAAAAACTAGGCCGCCCCAATATAGATATTCAGGCCCAGGATTGGAAAAACTGAGCAGATGCAAGGTATGCAAAACTAGGCAGTCCCCTTACAGAAAATACCATAAATTGCCGTAAATTGAAAAACATTCGTTTTCCATTCCAGAGCCCTGGCAGGCCCAAGACAGAATTGTGTATTGGAGGAAAATCTAGCCAGCGCCTAGATTAAGAATAGATTTGCCTAGATTATTTTCTACCCGGGGTATGTAGGTAGGTACAAAGTTGCTTGGAAATTTATCTGCCGAATACTTCAGACAGTAAAAATACATATTCCGATTGGCAGCACCAGCAAGTGCATCAACAGTTGGCTTCTCTTGCATTCTTCTCTCAAACCTTCAAATAACTCTCACAGTGCACTCTTATAACATGGTCAACAGTTGGGGAGCATATTACAAACGTTTTTTTAGAATTTAGCTGGCAGTTGTGGCGCAAGTGTGGCATTAAGAGAGCGCTTAAAATTAGTGTATTGGGCTGTCGAACGTTTCTTATCGCATTTGATGTGCGCCAACTTTGACCATTTGTTTGTTTTAACGCTCTGATAGCAAATTGAAAGAACAGGCCGAAACAATAAGTACCCCTTAAGAATATTGCTCACTCGATACTCTTAACATATTGGCTGGTTTTTGAGTAGTTACAATTTTTCATATTCGCTCATGATTCTATGGCCGGTTGAATGAATTTAAATAATGAAAAATACTGCTTCCGTATTAATTGGTGAATTGAAGTGATCGTGAAATCTACCAATGTATGTGTTTACATTTTAAATGAGAAGCTAAACTCTCGCATAATTTGGTTAGAAGTCAAGGTTTGTTTCATACATAGATATTGTTGATAAAATCGATCACTGGAAACTGGAAATGTTTGATTTTTTCGTAGTTCCTAAACAAAAAAAACAAGCACGTGATTCTCAACGTGTACAAAGATTTCATTGTATATGTGTACGTATGTACTTACAATACAGACAATTGGCCATAGTCATAGTCGAGATAAAGTGGGCATTAAAGTTAGCGTCAGCTTTTTTGACAGATAGGCCATTGGAAATGGTATCAAAAAGCTGACGCTAACTTAAGTGCCCACTTTATCTCGACTATGACTATGCCCCATTAAGTTCAAATGAGAGTGTCACAAAATATTTAATATAGGAACATGTGTACATACATACATTCGTACTTAAATGAGCTTGGATCTTCTCTTTCATAGCTATGTCTAATTGAATACAGATAAAAAATTACAAAGCTAATTGAAATAAAAGTGTACTTAAAACACAGTTGATAACTGTAAAACTGTAAGCGGGTCCATAAAACAATAACAGAATAAACCAGTAAGGAAGTCCAAGATCAGGTGAATCGAACCTTAAATACCCAGCGGTAGTTTTCTGAACGGGATAATAGTGATAGAGGCCCTAGGAGGATTCACCTACCAATTTATACTATTTTAGCTATGTATTTACCTTACCGAATTATGTCAATTTATGTGATATTCGAAATTTTCCATATCGAAAATGGGAGTGGTCGGAAGCGATTTCGCCCAATTTCATCAGGTATACTCCTTACAATGCCAGTATACCTTGTGCCGAATTTCATGATTCTACCGTAATCAGTTTAAAAGTTATGACCAGTCGGTGTCACGCCCACTTTTAAAAGTTTATCAAAAATCTCAATAGAATAAATAGGCGGCTCATCCTACCAAATTATATCATTTTAGCCATTTCCGTTACCGAATAATGCCAATTTATGTAATTTTTGAAATTTGCGATATCGAGAGAGGGCGTGGTTGGAGGGCGATTTTATCCAATTTCATCAGGTATACTTCCAACGATAAGAGTATGCTTTGGGCCAAATCGTTCTACCATAATCAGTTTAAAAGTTACGTTCAGCCACGCCCGCTTAAAAAAATTAATCAAAAAATCATAATAGAATAACCAGGGGGATGTGGACAAAATTATAATACCCATGTACTAGTACGCTGGCTATAAAAATTAGGTATGTACAAAACAAGTGTTAAAATACCGTAAAAACTAAATTACTCTTTCGGTTTTGCTCATTTCCTGCTCCACCGTATCAGTCAGTGAGGAAAAACGACATAAATAATGTTTTCTTGATCAATCGAACTCAATGTTTGTGGTGGCTACCTTATATTACTATTTGGAATACCAATAGCAAAAAGGAACCAACCAACCAACCAAATACTACTACTACTACTAATGGCGGCGATATACCAACAGGTTATCATAACCTCTAACGAGATTTTAGCCGAGCTTCTCTTTCCAACTTGTGGTGTGTTGCTTTTGAGTTTTCCTACAAGTTGGCGGTACCTACATTTTTTGCCGACTCCGAACGGCACTTGCAAAGCAAATGAATTTTTTGCTGAGAAGCTTCTCATGGCAGAAATACACCCGGAGAGTTTGCCAAACTACTGCCGAGGGGCGACCCCGTTTAGAAAAATTCTTTTTCAAAATAATTTTTGATGTTACTTTTGCCGGGCATCGAACCGCCACGACTTGGTGTAGAAGGCCGAACACTTAACCGCTACACCCTATGTACAGTCACTTCTCAGAGCAGAAAACCCAGGACATCGCCATGGATCTCTGCGCAGTGGAACCACCCGGGGTTTTACCTCGGCCAAGGACTGTCACTTTCAATGTAACCCTGTTTAGTATGTTTTGTCCCATTCCGAAACTATCATCCTCCCCCCTTGCAGCAGGGCTGCAAGATATTCTTTTGTTACGGGCGGGCGTTGAGCCGAACCCCGGACCAAAAGAATGGATATGCAGTGTCTGTTGCAAAAAAATATATATTAAACGGTCGCATTCTGTGCAATGCTTCTCGTGTAAGAGATGGCTCCATAAATCTGGATGTTCAGGGCTTAACCTTAACATCCACAGACCCCGTACTTTCTTTAGTACTTTCGTGGCCCCTTGTTGTTTGCGCCGTCGGTCGTCCCGCGGTAAGCGCCGTTCAAGCGCACCCCTACCGCCACCTTCTAGTAGCAATACTAATAATAATAATAATAATGTCTTAACGACTAGCAGCATTTCTGCTATACCCGCCACACAAATTCCAGACTGTTGCTCGTGCCTTATGGCGTCAACATCACGCGCAGCAGCTCAACACTCTTGCTCCCACCGGAGCAGTTTAGACATGAGCAACTCCGAGCATCAGTCTCTGTCTGTTTCTTTGTTACACCCCCCCTCCCGTTTACACGTGAGTCAGGATCAACATCTTCTTGCACCTGTCTCGACGTGTACTGTTTGTCGGCAAAGATTATACACGCTCGCGTCATCGGTCAAATGCAATAACTGCTTAGGCCAATGCCACGTGCATCTATGCTCTGGGCTCGCTAACAGGAATCTTTGCAGAGATAACCAATTTGATGACGCAATATGACATAAAACTTGCCGCAATCCAAGAAACCAAGCTCAGTCCAAGGTCGGACCTCATTACCTATGGCGGATATAACATTCACCGGAAAGACCGTCATAGAGTAACAGGAGGTCTGGGAGGTGGTCTAGCGTTCATAACGCACATCTCTGTACAGTATCATCTATTTGATACCGACATCGAAGGAACGGATGATATCTTAGAAAGCCAAGGTATTACCATCCGTACAGGAGATGTCGATCTGCAAATCATTAACATCTACATACCCCCTGTCTCAAGTTGCCCCACCGGTTATCACCCCGACATTAGCTTGCTATTACGAGGAGATAACCGCGTGATCCTGGGCGACTTCAATGCGCACCACGACATGTGGCACTCAAACTTGCCAGCAGACAGTAGGGGGCATGTACTCGCAGAACAAATAGATGATACGGCTTTCTGTACATTGAACGGAGACGCCCCAACGAGAGTATCGGGTAACTGCTATAGTTCGCCAGATATTTCTATCGTAAGTGCAGGACTATTGAACAACACCAATTGGCGACCCATACTCACGTTGGCGTCTGACCATCTCCCAATAGTCATTACCATCGAACGACCGACGGACTTTATAACACCTGAGCATGGTACATACATCAACTTTACCAAGGCGGACTGGGACAGTTTTCAGACATATACGGACGAATCCTTGGCTGCTCTATCCATTCCTACGGACGTACGCAAAGGCGAACGAGACTTCCGCAACATCATTGACTTGGCCTCTAGACGCTTCATTCCTGCGGGTCGAATATCCCGAATAAGACCAAATTTCCCCGCGGAGGCAGCGGCCATGGCTAGAGAAAGAGATGAAGTGCGAAGTCTCAATCCCGCAGACCCCCGTATAAGGGATCTCAACGCGGAAATTCGTAGGTTGGTCGATAAACACAAACTGGCCAAATGGAAACAACACCTAGAGCAATGCAACCTCTCTGACGGTGTTGGCAAATTATGGACTACGGTCAAAGCTCTATCTAATCCAACACAACACAAGGATAAAGTAGATATTACTTTCGGTGACAGGGTGAAGAAGGACCCTAGGGGATGTGCGAACTCCTTCTGTAGACAATTTGTACTACATTCCCCACCCGATAGAGCTAAACGTAGAACCATGCGACAGGCGCGTAAATACAAAAACCAAAACACGCCCATTGTCATCACTGCCTCAGAGGTCAAGGAAGCCATCAGACAGGCTAAGCCCTCAAAATCCATCGGCCCCGACGGCATTTCCATGAAGATGCTGAAACATCTAGGCCAGGAGGGACACAAATACTTAGCGGCTCTATTCAATCTTTCACTGAACACTTTCGTCATTCCTGAAATATGGAAAAAGGCGAGAGTGGTTCCATTATTAAAACCTAGAAAGCCGGCAAACATAGGCGATTCATATCGCCCTATATCACTTTTGTCGCCGGTAGTGAAGACGCTAGAGTCCATTTTGCTCCCGTATTACACCGCAAATCTGCACCTGGCTAATCATCAACATGGCTTCCGTAAGCTGCACAGCACCACCACCGCACTCAATGCCATTACAACGCAAATAAATAGCGGTCTAAATCAAAACCAACCAAATCACAGGACTGTGTTAGTGGCACTTGACTTGTCGAAAGCTTTTGACACAGTCAACCATGCCACTCTCATACAAGATATATTAGAAACACAAATACCTGATGGGTTAAAGAGATGGACCGCTAATTACTTGAAAGGCCGGCAGGCGTCGGTCAACTTTAGAAACGCAACATCAAAACCAAGACGAATTAGACAGGGGGTGCCACAGGGTGGTGTCCTATCCCCGACACTGTTTAATTTCTATCTATCGAAGATGCCCCCACCACCAGAGGGTGTCTCCGTCGTTTCTTATGCTGACGACTGTACAATAATGGCGACGGGGAAGGGCCCCTATACTGATGAACTCTGAAATAAAATCAACGGTTACCTCTGCGACCTTTCCAGGTTTTTCACAGAGCGAGATCTGACGATATCTCCGACTAAATCAACGGCGACGCTTTTTACGACGTGGACGCACCAGGTGAGAAATGAATTAGACATTTTCGTTGACTGCACTAAGCTACCAACTGTCAGCCACCCAAATTGGATAATACTTTCTCATTTGCTGGTCATGTGTCTGCAATGGTCTCAAAGGTACGTGGTCGCAACAAGATCCTCAAGTCACTTGCCGGCAGTACTTGGGGAAAAGACAAAGAAACGTTGTTGACTACATATAAGGCCATTGGCCGACCAGTCTTTGACTATGCTGCACCCATATGGTCGCCTAATGTACATAACACCAACTGGACGAAGTTACAAGTCTGCCAAAATACTGCCATCAGAACTGCTACGGGATGTCTCCTCATGTCTTCCGAGTCTCACCTCCATCAGGAGGCAAAACTGCTCAATGTAAAAGAGCATGCGGAAATGCTGAGCAAGCAATTCCTTCTGAACTGCCACAAGCCAGCACATCCAAACCGTCATCTTTTGGACATAGATCCGCCCCCGAGAGACATATGGAAACATCTCCGTAAACATTATGATGAGATCCGGCATCATATTACCTTGCCGTTTGATCTGCAGAATCATAAGCGGGCTCTAACTGACATCCACACCGAGTCGGTAGATACTTTTGTCGGATCTCTACCTGTGAACCCCGTTCTGAACAGTCCTCCACCGGATATTGCTGAAGAAGAACGCACCTTACCAAGGGAGACAAGAGTTACCCTGGCACAGCTTAGGTCTGGATATAGTGTAAGGTTAAACTCCTACTTGTCCAGACTTAATGACACAATCTCAAACACATGCCCTGCATGTGGTAGGACCCCCCATGATACTCTACATCTCTTCAATTGTTCATTTGAACCTACTCTTCTAACCCCTCTGTCCCTCTGGACAAACCCTGTTGAAACTGCACGTTTCCTTGGACTCCCCTTAGAAGAGCTTGATGAAGATCTTCGGAATGATCATACACTCTAGACAGGGCAATGCATTGTTAACAACAACAACAACAACAACACCACGGCGGCCGCCCAAATTACCAAATACTACACGGTTAAAAAAAGTATCCTAAATTTTAAACCCGTCTAAAGTTTAAGCGATTTTTTAAACTTTTTTGGAATATTTTAAACCTTCTAAATAACTACAAAGATTTCCAATTTCTTTTCGATTTAAGATCTAAATAATAAATATAGTTTAAAAAAACTCAAACTCACGCTTTTGGAGAGTATTGAACTAAAAAGCTGAAAATAATTTTAAAACCCCTAAACAGTAGTATTGTTGAAAAAGCGTGGTCCGCTTTGTTCCATCATCTTCGTTTTTTATTTAAATTATTTTTACCTTTTTAGTGCAATATTCTTTAAAAGCACGTGTTTTCGCTTTTTAAACTATATTTATTTTTTACTTTTTAGTTAAATGTGTTATGAAGTAATAGATAAATACATCGAAATATACCGCAGTGCAAACGAAACCTCTGGGCCTCCACTTTCGTTTGATACCCATATTTTGAATATTATTTGACAACCTCATTTTGACCGATAACTCAGTTATCGATAAATTTATCGAAAAATATCGAAGTCCAAATGAAACCTAGGGCCTTCACCTTTCGTTTGATACCCACATTGTAGGGAAATTTTAGAGTTTTCGGGCAACCACATTTTAACCGATAACTCAGTTATAGATAAATTTATTGAAATATATCGATATCCAAGTGAAACCTGGGGCATTCACCTTTCGTTTGATACCCATATTGTAGGGAAATTTTAAGGTTTTCGGGCAACCACATTTTGACCGATAACTCAGTTATCGATAAATTTATCGAAATATATCGATGTCCAAATGAAACCTGGGGCCTTCACCTTTCGTTTGATTCCCATATTGTAGGGACATTTTACGGTTTTTGGGCCACTGGGGCTTAGACCGAACGAGAGTTACATACATACAAGCAAGCAAACAAACAAACAAACAAGCAAACATACAAGTGAACCTAATAAAAGCGTGGTAAGAAGGCAGTCAACAATTTTTTTTGTGTACGGCATATCTCAGCGGTAGAACTGTCAGCCGTTACTCCTGAGCGTTTCCGTTTGAATCCTGCCAAGTGCCAAATTTTTTTAATTTTATTTTATTCCTAAAATTTTTGGTTTAAAATTAAAACTTTTTGGTTTGAATATTTTAACTTTTGCTTCATGCATATATGTATGTATACAAATGTATATTAGTGGAGCTATAGGTACGGTGACAAAAACGTTTATTTACTATTATTCTCCAAACAAAATTATAATTACATAGATATATAGTCTGGCTTCGATTTCACTAAACTGATAATTGCAAATAATTGAGTGACAATACTTGAAATAAACGTTTTATAATCCCTTTTTACTTTTGAAGGCTTATAGTAAATTTTATTTGCTTATTTAAGATACATATGCACATACATATATACATATCGTAGGAGAAATGATTTTATTCTAGCTTTGGCATTTAAAAGTAAAGAGGAAATCCGATTCAATAGACTTAAGTGTTTTAGCTTTATATGGCCTCATGCCGCCAACTTTTGAAGGCGATTAACAGTTTAAACGATTTTTGGGCGTTCCAATGGTTTTAGTTAGAACTTATCGTTAAGGATATTGGAGGCCGTGGTGTAGCGGTTAAGTGTTCGGCCTTCTACACCAAGTCGTGCCGGTTCGATGCCCGGCAAAAGTAACATCAACAATTATTTAGAAAAAGGATTTTTCTAAACGGGGTCGCCCCTCGGCAGTAGTTTGGCAAACTCTCCGGGTGTATTTCTGCCATGAGAAGCTTCTCAGCAAAAAATCCATTTGCTTTGCAAGTGCCGTTCGGAGTCGGCAAAAAACTGTAGGTCCCGCCAACTTGTAGGAAAACTCAAAAAGCAACACACCACAAGTTGGAAAGAGAAGCTCGGTTAAAAATATCGTTAGAGGTTATGATAATCTGTTGGTGTATCGCCGCCATTATTTTTTTTTTCTCGTTAAGGATAAATTTTTAAGCACATCGAGTTAAATATTACTCATACGCCTAGTAGTCCACAAAATCCTATGTGAGTGACGTATGGAAAGAAGCTAGGTTATATATTATTTGTGCTATGTAGTTGCCTTCGTATGTAATATAATTATTTATCTCTTTGTTGAGCCAACTGGCGCCAATTGGAGACACCGCGTGTTCTCAGATCTGCCTCCACTTGGCCCTGCCATCGGAGAAAAATGTAATGATGGTTTTGTTCTCTACTTCCACCGGCGGGTGCCGATAAGAATACCTTCTGGGCCGGAGCGTCTTCGTTCATTCGCACCACGTGACCTAGCCAGCGAAGCCGCTGGGGTTTAGTTCGCTGAACTATGTCGACGTCTGCGTAAAGCTCAGACAGCTCATCATTATATCTTCTTCGGTACTCGCCGTTGCCAACTTTTAGGGGTCCATAAATGTTTCGAAGAATTTTTCTCTCGAATACTTCCAAAGCCGCCTCGCCAGAAGCTGTCAGTGTCCATGCTTCTGCACCATATGGCAGGACGGATACGATGAGTGACATATAGAGTGTTGTGTAGGTTTTTACACAGTGCGTTCAAATTCGGTTGCTCCCATACAAGTTGTATGCACATGAGACAAATTTGACAGAAAACTAACGGCGCGCGTTCATATTAGGTTAGGCTGTCAGAGACAGATATAAAGTGCCAAATGGGAAGGAGGTTGGTAGTAACTAGATTTTCACTAGTTCAAAATCAGCAGATGAGTAATAAAAATAGACGTAAAAATAGTGGCTGAATAGCAATTTCCACAGAGCCAAATTTTGGTTGAGAGCTTAGGTACGGCGCCTAGGCCTCCCGTTATAAGACTTTGATGACAATTTAGGCTAAGGATAAGTACATGCTCCTACGCTACACTCCGTTACAACAACAGCAACAACAACCTAAGTCCCGATCGTTTCTTTTTGACCTAAAAATAATTCTAGAAACTAGGAAAATATTTAACGGTGCCTTTAAACCCTGCCTTTTCCCATGCAGTTTTTATGGAAATTCTGGGGGAAAAAATACTTGATTTTGGTCCAGTATGATCCCTTTAGACGAAAAAATGTTCATAATGTTTTTATTTTTTATTTTTAAGGGGCACACTAATGTACATTGTACATACATATATGCATATAAATATATGAAAGTATGCAAAAACATATGATCTCAATCACCGTGGGCTCTCTCTACTAATATGTACGTTAAAGTAGTGCGGTCACTTGAAAAAGGCACATGACAGCTTCAAAAAATCAACGATGGCAGTGCCTCTAAGTCAACACACCAACACTCTTTGACAGATTATTTATTTCGCTTTATGCTTTGAACGAGAAATGTAATGATGGTTTTGTTCGGCACAAAGTGATAAGAGGGGCAACGTTGAAAGGTTTTGAACTCTTAAACCTTAAACACGCGATCAGTGGCTGTTTATGAAGTGGAACTTGATTTACTTATCGCACAATAACCTCTAAACTGCTACAATTTGAATTTGAATTACATATGTATGTATGTATGTATGTACAAGTATATATGTATGTATAATCAAGGGAAATTCATGGTAGTCACCATATCAACAGTGCAAGGTCCTCCAAACGTTCGCATTCTCCTATTTTCCGAATAAAATAAAGTAGGGGTTATAATTCGTACGGAGCTAATTTTTTACATTTTTATATCTTTTATTTTTATTTTAGCTTAAATTCAAATTTCCAAATTTAATAAAATTTAAAATAAGTCAAACTAAGTATTAACATACACGGAGGGAAATCTATGGATCGAACATCCATAATTATTGATATCACATTAAATAAACATTGATATTTCTGTACCATCAATGAATATGGATGTTGAATATGGATCAATCCTTTTTTGATAAATCACTATTGAAATGGTATCCATATAAACTATTGATAAATTCTAAATAGTTTAAAAAAAAAAACAAAATTGTATATAATTTGACATCTGGTTTTAGTGGGACTCGAACCATGCTCCTCTGAGTATTTTATCCATAAATATAAAAAATAGTACATCATATCGAAATGGTTGACATGTCATTTTACTGTTAATTGGGAGCAAATAATATTTGATAACTCGCTTATTCTGAATGAATATTGCATCAAACTCGTAGCTATCAATAGTGATATTGTCACAACATTCAATGCATTTCTCTCAGTGTACGCATCCACAATTTTGTATATTGACACCTACACATTTTTATTTTTAAAGAATTGGGCACGCTAGTGTCTCATCACACCCGGCTAAAAAATGAACCTAAATTTTAAACCCGTATAAAGTTTAATCAATTTTTCAAACTTTTTTGTACAATATTTCAAACCGTCAAAATACCTACAAAGATTTTCAATTTCTTTTGATTTCGATTTAAAATCTAAATAAAAAAGCAGTCTAAATTTTTTATTTTTGGTTTGTTTGAATGTAATTGAATTTTGCCCACAAAAACTTCATGTGCGTCATAGCTCAACGGTAGAGCAGTCGGCTGTGACTCCTCAGCGTTTTCGTTCGAATCCTGCCAGCTGCCAAATTTTTTTAGTTTTATTTTATTCTTAAAACTTTTCGGTTTAAAATTAAAACTTTTTGGTTTGAAAATTAAAATTTTTCGGTTTAAAATTAAAACTTTTTAGTTTGAAAATTAAAACTTTTCGGTCTAAAATTTAAACTTTTGGGTTTGAAAATTCAAATTAATTTTTGAAAGCTTATTCAAGATTGAATTTTGCCAACAACATTTATGTGTGCGATGTAGTTCAGTGGTAGAGCAGACGGGCATGATGCGGGGAGTCTTGGTTCGAATTCCCGCCAACGGACAAAAAATTTATTTTATCTTTAAAAAATTGTTAAAACATTTCTTGTTTATAATTGAACCCCAATTCATTTAGCCAATTTTCATGAAAACCGGTCTAGATTGAATTTGAATCCAAATATGTAGTCCAAAAAAGTTTAAAACTTAGGTTCAAATTTTTAACCGTGTAAAATCTTCTCAAAAAGGAGTAAATTCAAAGCATTTGAATTCAATTTAGTCAGAATGCTACCTGCAAAAGATAATATAAGAGGGACAAAGTTAAAAATAAAGCAAACTACAAGAACGTATATTATTATTATTATTATATATGTACATATATAAAAATAGGTTATCCCTTATCTTTCCTATTAAAAATTTTCAAATTTTTCTTTTCAATAACTTGGGAATTCAAAGCACTAACGTGCAAAAGATATATTATGAATATGTGGGAGAAAGTATACCCCTAAAATATGTGTTCAAATGTTACCCACATGAACCACATTAATGTTTTTTGTTATCTATAATATACAGAAAACAAAAAAACTGTCCGAATTTTATTATAAATAAAACAACATTTGTGTTTAAAATACAACAATGTATTCATGGTTTTTAGATACGTCAACAAACAAAACGCATGCAGTCACCTAAAACATATTTCATAATTGAATATATAAAAAAATTATTGCTTCTTCGGTTTATGATCCTTCTTCGTCATTGGCTTTGGTCCCAGCATATTCTGTGGTTTAACCCATTCATTAAATTGATCTTCGGTTAGGTGACCCAACTTAATTGCTTCCTCTTTCAGTGTTGTTCCATTTTTATGTGCTGTCTTAGCTATTTCAGCTGCCTTGTCATACCCAATATGCGGATTTAATGCTGTCACCAACATTAATGATTCATTCATGATTTTTTTAATTCGATCTTTGTTTGGTTGAATTCCATTTATACAATTGCATGTAAAAGTACGACAGGCATCCGAAAGTAATCGAATTGACCGCAACACATTTGAGACTACCAGTGGTTTGAATACATTAAGTTCAAAATGTCCATTGGCCCCACCTACAGTGACTGCAATATGATTACCCATTACTTGGCCGGCAACCATTGTGATTGCTTCACATTGAGTTGGATTTACTTTACCCGGCATAATTGAACTGCCTGGCTCATTTTCGGGTAGCATTAGCTCACCGAGACCGCATCGCGGCCCTGAACCTAGTAGTCGTATATCATTTGCAATCTTGAATACGCTGCATGCGATCGTGTTTAGTACTCCACTCACTTCGACCATCGTGTCACGGGCAGCTAGAGCTTCGAATTTATTCGGTGCAGATACAAATGGTAAGCACGTTAACTCAGAAATTTTTTTAGCAACCTTGACAGCAAACCCTTCTGGTGCATTAAGTCCCGTACCTACGGCTGTTCCACCCAGGGCTATTTCGTAAACACGTGGTAGGCATGCATCGATGCGATGAAGAGCGTACGCCATTTGCTGTGTATATCCACTGAACTCTTGACCCAGTGTTAAAGGTACAGCGTCCATTGTATGCGTTCGTCCAATTTTAATAATATCCTTGAACTCTTCGGATTTCGCCTTTAATCCATCTCGCATAAACTCAATGCAAGGCTTTAAAGTATTGACTAGCTCCATTCCTACAGAAATATGAATTGCTGCAGGAAAGGTATCATTTGAGCTCTGTGACATATTCACATGATCATTTGGATGAACAGGCTTTTTGGAACCTAATTCTCCTCCCATCATTTCAATAGCACGATTGCTTATAACTTCATTGCAATTCATATTTGTCTGTGTGCCAGAGCCCGTCTGCCATATTACTAGCGGAAAATGATCTTTATACAGTTTACCAGTAATAACCTCATCGCAAGCTTTGGAAATATGTTCGGCGATCTTGTCATCTAATCCATACTCCCTATTCACCTCAGCAGCAGCCTTTTTTAAAATTCCCATTGCAATGATGACTTCCTTCGGCATTTTTTCCCGTTTCCCACCAATTGGAAAATTGATCTTGGAACGAAGGGTCTGAGCGCCATAATATTTATCAGCAGGAACTTGAAGTTCACCAAAGGTGTCACTTTCTTTGCGAAATTTGCCTTGCTCCTCTTTACCATCACCCCCAGAAGTAGCTTTTCCTCTAACACATCCAGTAGCTAGTTGAAGTGTTGGGCATTTGATAACCTTTCTTGCTAAATTAATTTTTTCCAACATTTTTGCTCGTAATTTTTTTTATTGACATATTTATAAGTAAAACAAACGTAAATAATTATTTTTAAATCAAAATTGAAGTCCCCATGACCAAAAATTTGTGAAGTGGGCCACTTATTTTTTCTTAGATTCGGTTTTCTAGTGCAGGTTTAAACCATTGTGTATCAATACCAAGTGTAAACTCTTCTGCATAGACGTCAAAATTCCAAAATGAGTTTAACACCTGTTTGAGATTGTGGTTAATAACAAGTGTGATATCATAGACATAGTCGTGAAAACTTCAAAGTGAGTTTAGTCACCTGTTTTTAATTTCCTTTTTTGTCTCACTTCTTTCCATCTTCCCATCTCTTTCTACCATTAGGTAAAAGATAGGAGACCGCCATGTTGATGTGTGCAGGATGTTAAACAACTCCATTTGCTTTTCTGTTATTCGGTGCTGGCGACATTTTAATATGTGCACGATGTAAACAAACCGACATTTTAATGTGTGTTGTCAAAAGAAGAGTTCACACTTGGTATTGATACACAATGGTTTAAACCACAGACAAAGTTGACTAGAGTTAATCCCATACAAATTGGCCGCTTAAACTAAGTTCTCTTTCTCAAGGCTGATTTACAGTGGTCGATTTTCTGTCGTTCCGCCGTGTAAATTGCAATTCGAGCGATTCACACCATGAATGAAAAATTGACCAGAAAATCGGCTAGAAAATCGACCCGTGTAAATCAACCTTTAGGACCATTTTTACAGTGGCTAGTTAACTCACATTCAGCAGATAACTATCCATTCTCAATTTCATAGTAGCGAGTTAAGTAAAGGTTTACTGCCCAATATTGATAAGTTAAACTCTGGTTTGAAATCAGCTGATTCTGTATTTTCGTTGACAGCATTTGCTGTTTTTTGTTCTCATTTACTATTGATTTAGACGAGTCGATTTCCTAGTCGATTTTTTGACTTTCGACTGCATTCAACCATGAAAGGCACGTTCTCAATCGGATCAGCCTTTACACTTGTAACTTTGTTTCTATATATTATTATTATTATGATTTATTAACATAATTAAATAAATTAACTAGTTAAATAGACTAGTGAGCACTAGCTGCTAGGGCTATCGGCTGTATATATCTTCGGTTTTTCTTAGTTGGCTCGATTTTATTACAAATCCCTCTGTTTTTATTGCCTACTACTATAATTTATCATATTTTTTTGTATTATTGCTATTTTCTGAATTACACACGGAGGGAAATCTATGGATGGAACATCCATAATTATTGATATCACATTAAATAAAAATTGATAATTCTGTCGTATCAATAAATATGGATGTTTCATCAATGCTTTTTTGATAAATCACTATTGAAATGGTATCCATATAAACTATTGATAAATTCTGAATATGTAGTTTAAAAAAACAAAATTTTATATAATTTAACATCTGGTTTCAGTAAGACTCGAACCCTGCTCCTCTGGAACGTTAGCCCAGTATTCTATCATTCGGCTACGGCATTTTATAAAATTTTTAGAAAAATGTTCAATCATAAGAAATTCAAAAAATTTTTAATTAAAAAAAAACAAGTTGTAATATTGTTAGAAAATCCATACGTCCCCTTTTTGCGTTTTTATCGTAACCACCATTTTTTCGAAATTTACTTTTTGATGCAAATTTGTTCATCATCCCTTAGCGCATCATCTGGAAAAAAATTATAGCTGAAATCCTTACAGTTATGTCAAAAAATGGCTATCTTTTATATCGTATCCACCAATTCATAAAAGAAAAAATAAAAAAAAAATTTAAAAAATGCTCTCCTGTAAAATTTGTGTTTTGGCGTTTACGATAAAAACGCAAAAAGGGGACGCATAGTAAAAATTGTTGAACTATTATGATTATGCGTCCCAGAAAAATTTACATTTCGCCCATATATATTAATGCGCTGTCTCTGCCATTATTACTATGCAGTAAATATTCATATTCATTCTTTATTAAGTCAATGGTAACAAACCTTACTGACTAGATTTACAAAAATACTTAATACTAATTTAACAAAAGAAATTAACTTAGTTTGCTAGGTAGAAAGACTCAATGCGTGTCTTGAACAGAGATCTGGGCATAACAAAATCAAGATCGAGACTTCGTGAAATCCGATTGAATTCCTCTAGTCCTCTTACAAGGGGGGCAAAGCGTAGATAGTTTGTTCGCAGAACTTCAAACCGGAAGAAAGAATGAACGCGAAGAGCTCTTTTAGGGACATTGAAAGTTAACTGCCTAAGCAGATCAGCACAATCAATGGTACCCGATATAAGATCATAAATGAACATTAAATGTTGAACAGAGCGCCGGATTTCTAGTGGCAGAACATTGATAAGCATGCACCTCGCCTCGTAAAGTGGCAGAGGAATGTCAAAATTAAGAGGTAAAAGAGCGAAACGTATGAATTTATGTTGGACTCTTTCGATTCTTGGAGAGTGTGAGGGATAGATTGGATTCCAAATAACTGATGCATACTCTAATTTCGAACGCACTAAGGCATTATATAAAATTTTTCTGGTATAAGGATCTTTAAAGTCTTTCGCATATCGTCGCAGAAACGCCAAGTTAGCATAAGCTTTCGGGAGAAGAAAATCCACATGATTGGCGAAAGTAAAAGATGAGTCAAAAATTACGCCAAGATCACGAAACTCTTCAACAGAAACAAGAGCTGAATTTGAAATCGCATAAGTTGATGAAAGCAAGTTCATTGACTTAGAAAATGTTATTTGACAGCATTTACTAATGTTGAGATGTAAGTTATTTCGAGACGCCCAGGCATTAATTGCATTCAAATCATCCTGCAGACGCAATGCATCCGAAATACAAGTGATCCTACTAAAAAGTTTTAGGTCATCTGCATAAAGTAAATAATTAGAGTGTCTCAAACATGTACCAGTATCATTAATAAAAAGAATGAACAAGATTGGACCGAGAATACTGCCTTGCGGGACACCCGAAGTCGCTAAAAAGTTATAAGACTTGGTCTTTTCAATTTCGACAAACGAAATTCTATTTGACAAATATGATTTCAGCCATGTCAGAAAAACTGAATGGAAGCCAATACTTTCAAGTTTCCATAGAAGGATTTTGTGCGAAACTGTGTCAAATGCCTTAGAGAAATCTGTATATATCGTGTCAACTTGACATCCGTCTTTGAACGCAGATATACAGAACTGAGAAAAAACTGCCAGATTTGTAACGGTTGATCGCCCTGGAACGAAACCATGCTGGCATGGATCAATAATTCTTTTTACAGACAATTTAGATATCGGTCTGTAGTTTTTAACTTCGTTTTTATTGCCCGACTTGAAGATTGGGGTGACTGACGCCAACTTCCAACGATCGATAAAAACTCCAGAGGATAAGGAAATGTTAAAAATATGGCACAACGGCACACAAAGAGAAATACTACACTTTTTAAATACGAAAGAAGACAATCCATCAATATCACTTTTGAGTGAGGATTTTAGGGAGGATATACCGTTTAGGATATCAGTTTCCGAAACAGATAACGACCCAAAGTCTAAAGGTTGAGGTTCATCAGTACCGAACGTGTTATAGGTATTATCTACATCAACAACAAAATTGGATTTAAAATAATCAGCGAAAAGATTTACGGAATCTGTCAGATTCTCAGAACAGACGCCATTAAGTTTAACACATGTCGGAATATTGGAGCAACCTTTTTTCGAACGAACGAAATTCCAGAAAGATTTGGGATTCGATTTCAATTCATCCTCAAAGCGAGAGATATATTTATTATATAGGAACTTATCGAGTACGTTAAACTGATTCATATAATATATATATTGATTCTTGAAAGAGACATCACTAGTAGCTTTGTATAATTTAAAAAATTTGTTCCTTTTGTTTTTTAGCGCTTTAAGCTTAGTGTTGTACCATGGTAGTTTATGTGTTTTTACCGGAATAAAAGAAAGATTACTACTGAATATTTCAAACAGCTTTTGAAGGAAGACATCGAAACATTCAGTTACATTTTTCGCGGAGAAAATATTTTTCCAGTCAGTTTCGGATATGGCAGAGTTCAGAAGGTCAAAGTTTGCTTCTTTAAAATTAAAGGAACGAACAACCTGATCCTTGATTTTTATAGGAACTAGTTCCAAAAACTCTATGGACAATGATAATGGAACGTGATGCATATCCGACCTACAAAGTGGAAAATTACACTCAGTCAGATGGGTAATTAGATTTTCATCAACAAAGATTAAGTCCAGAATATTATTAAGCGCGTTCACAAAATTATTTATCTGAATCAAATTGATAATAAAGAGAGTATCTAAGAAAACTATCTCATGAGCGCAATTCACGTTAGTCGGAGTTAAGAGATTATCATTTAGGAGATTTGACCAAACAACCTTATTTAGGTTAAAATCGCCTAATACACAAAAATTGCTATCAACATTGTTTTCATATATTTCAAAGATGTTATTGGCATGGTCACTGTATAGGGAATCGCTACTGCCCGGTGGAATATATGAAACGCAGATAAATAGCTTTCGAGATGATTCTGAAATACAGACACATAGTTGGTCCAGTAAAGAATCACTATTGGCGAGAGGAATAATGGAAGAGAGCAAAGAATTTCTCACCGCAATCAACACCCCACCTCCTCTAATACATCCCGTTTTTAAAGGATCTCTGTCTTTACGATAGGTGTGAAACAAGTTTTGATCAAAAAACTCAGAATCATAGAAGTCGGTATTTAGCCAAGTCTCAACAATGACATACACATCATAATCACAACGGGAGGTCGCTAAAAATACATCTTTAGCTTTAGTCCTCATGCCCGAAATGTTTTGGAAATAAATACTTAGACTACTATTAACAGTACAATTAATATTATTATTTATTGGCTGTGAGTTTTGAGCCTTGCCTTTTGAAAAAAACGGAAAGCCTTAATTTTAACATCCGAAGGCCAAAGCGAAGGGTCAAGCAACTTATTATAAATTGAAGGCGAAGCGCCTAATTTAAAGTTACATTTAGATAACGAAGTAGGATCAATGTCTTTTTTAACTAGTTTGTGACAATGAATTAGCGATGGAGAAATTAAAGCGTTTTTTGAGATATAGTCGACAATGTCACAGGTGTTTACTGTCGGCTTAAATGATGACAAATGTAACCATTTTAATTTAACAGCTATATCAAGACTAGACTAGAATATGGATATAGATATACCGACAATAGAAATTCATATCACGACCATATATATTGACGTGCCGTTCAAATATATTAGCATTCTATCCATAAATATAGAAAATAGTACATAATTTCGATTTATTGGGAGCAAATAATATTTGATAACTCGCTCATTCTGAATGAATATTGCATCAAACTCGTCGCTATCAATAGCGATATTGTCACAACATTCAACGCATTTGTCTCAGTGCATGTTCGAATGAGTTTTGGGGAATATTAATTTATTACGATTAGTTTAAAATCGACTTTTTTTTCAATTGTTTTAGGGCACCTCAAAACGTCATCCTATGACCATAATATTTTGTGATTTTTGTTAACTCGTATTACAGAGTTATGATTTTGTTTCTTCAACCAAATCTATATACATAAAAATGTATCCGTTTTTCGCGTCGTAATGAACTTTACGGAGAATGGCTGAACCGATTTTAACCAAATTTTGCCACATTGAAGAGACACATGTGGAATAGGTTTATAACTAAAAAAGAGAGTTATCAGAAAAGGGGACGTGGCACCTCCCATACAAACTAAACTTTTCAAGGAGAATATCTGTGAAGGGGTTCAAGGTAGGAACCGGACAATTGGTATAGACCTATATGATATCAAAAGCATTCTCACACATAAAAAGCGGGTTATCAGAAAAGGGGGCGTGGCACCTCCCATACAAACTAAATTTTTCAAGCAGAATATCTGTGAAAGGGTTCAAGGTAGGGACATGAAAATTGGTACAGACCTATATGATGTCAAAAGCATTCTCACACATAAAAAGGGGGTTATCAGAAATAGAGGCGTGGCATCTTCCATGCAAACTTAAATTTTCAAGCAGAATATCTGTGAAAGGGTCTAAGGTAAGGACCTGGAAATCGCTATAGAGCTATAGGATATCAAAACCGTAAGTAGGGGTTATGTGAAAAGGGGGCGTATCGATATTTTGATTCCGCGTATTCCAATGATGCAACAGATTTCACTAAGGCTCAAGTTCAAGCACTTCAATTGTGTGGAATTGACCTAATGCTTTGGACATGGACAACTGTATGTAGGATGTTCGCGAGTAGGGAAACCATCGTTACTGTATATTTATACACCGCATGAAAATAAAACCAGAAATGTTGTGTATCAGAAGGCTTTAGAATAAGTTGTTAGTTTACAATAAGTAGAGTAAGTGACTAAAATAAATAAAACATTGTTATTAGAATAAGTCACAAAATAATGGCCGAACATGAATTAAATGATAAAACAAGATAAAAACATTAATTTCTATTTTTCTTTCACCTAGCGAGGAGGGTGAGGGTCCGCTAGTCACAAATAAAAAGTATCTTTGTATGTTTCCTCAAACCCAAACATCAGCAATCAGCGGCAATACAAGTGACAATACAATAACCAAACTTCGCGAATGAACACAAAGTAGTCATAAATTTGTCACACTTTTCAATGTTTTGTCAAAGTTGATTGTGATCGGTGACACTGTGCCGCCCCAATGTTACTGCTGCTATTTTGTTGCGGTGTTGTTTTCCGCAGTCATTTGTCAATATGTGAATGTATTTTCATATTTATTTGCAACGAAAAGACGTGATGGCACTCGTACAAGGTAAGGATGCAGATACTATGCAAAAAATTACTTATGTAAGTTTAGATTCCTTTACATGGGTTGAACTGATCCCTTTTGCTTGAGCTTGTCCTATGAAGAGGCTTATTGGTCCCTATTATGCCTAAACGGGCGTAGTCGGACAGAGAAAAATCGTTCTAAGACGAACGAAACAAGTCCAAAACTGAGAACATTCGTGCACGAAAGTCTGTCAGTAACGTTTTGATTTAACTCGTGAACGATGGTCTTATTTTGAGAACGGATTTTTCAAGAACATGTTTTGTGTTCCATGAACAGTTTGGACTTGATTTATGGACATTTTTAGCTTGTTCTGAGAGAGCGGGGAATATGCTGTGCGTGTATGCGTAATGTGTTTTTTGCGATCAGCCGTGAGTTGCGCTACTATATAAGGTATACAATGTTGCAAGCGCTCAAATCAAACTAAATTAATAATTGAATTTGCTTTCGTGTTCGATGCGTATGGGCTTATTTTAGTAACAGTTTGGGGTAAAGTGAAAAAAAAAAATCTTGAAAAACATTTTTTCAGTGTTCTTCTGAATGACAATTATTTCTCACGTTGTTTTGTAGTTTGCCTCCACCGGGAGTCGAGCTCACACTGCTTTGACTGCTGAACGGAGGTTTTACCATCAGGCCATCCCGTACTTATGTTTGCCGGCGTCTAATTGCAGCCTTGTTTTATGACAGCAATGACAGTATCTTCGCTGTTGGATTTGTTCTGTTAAAGTTGTTTACAGCCTAATGCCTAAAAGTATGTAACGATGTTGTAACGTTCTCGTTATGTATTCTGATGATAATACCGGCCGTTCCATTTTCGATAACTTCGTTCGCATTTCAATAACCTGGTTGTTATTTTGAGATAGGGTGGTATATTTTCAAGACCAAAAAATCAAGAACACGAAAATCTAAAATTGTGGCCTGTGGTGCTGCATTTTGAAAAGTTTATTTACTGATCGGTGTTTGTACACTTCAATTCATATCATTGAATTAAAATTATTTAAACTTCTAAGGCTCACTTGCACGACGCCAAGTTATCTTTTTAACTCCTCATTTGACGTTAGCTGTATGTATGTAAGTTAAAAAAATTAAGACAAAATTCAGGAATGTTTTACAGATTATAATCAGCGAGTTTTCAAACTTTTTGCACAGAGTTTTAAGATTTTTTTCGAGTACGCAGTTTTGTAGCTCATAAAGGTACTACTCTTAAGCCGCTGCCTGTTTTTTTAATTTTTTTTAGCTGTCCTCTGCCGTCTTTTTATACGAAAAAAAAAAAAAAAATAAATTGGTATGGAAAAAAATCCAGAGGTCAACTAGAAAAAAATTGCCAAAAATCTGGTATTTTTGTTAGCGGTTTATTAGTATCTTTTTATAGTACTCGAAAAACAATATAAAAAGGTGCCTAATAATAAAATAGAACAAAAATGATAAGATATATGTATAGTTTTCTTTTTTTCAAGAAGATGTGCTTAACACTATTGTGGAGAAAATCTTTTTAATGTTTTCAAAGGGAAATCACATATTATTAAGAAGATTTTCTTTTTAATATTTCAAATCTCTACATATAATAAAATTGTAACAGGTCGATGTCTGTACATGGCAGATATCAACAAAAAATTGGTCGTAACACTCTAAAAGTACTGAATGGAATTGAATGAAAGGTGTCAATGAGTGATATAATATGCGATGTGATTCATTGAAATATCTGAAATGGTTTGGGAGATATCTTGAAATTCCGACATCTCAACCAGTTTCGGAGGTATCGACGAATATTTCCACAAAAATATGTTAGTACATTATGAGTATCAAACAAAAGGTGTTTATTTATGCTGTCATAAACCATTTGATTAATTTCAATACCTAAGCTACGCATACGAAGTCGCGGGCACCAGCTAGTGAAAAATAGAATGATATTGGTATAAATTAGTTTCTTCATACAAATTGATGTTAAATTTGAAAAAACTTGAGAAAAAGCAATTGAGTTTTTTTAGGTTTGTTTATCGAGCTGCTATAGCTTACGCCTTGTTGAGATATTTCATAAAATTGTGTTTAACGAACACTTTTCTTGCTCTAGGTTGCTCTATCTTTTGTTTCATGAGTACGCTCAAAACAAAACTAGAGTAATCCAGATCACAAATTGCTGCTCTAGGTTTTTTTGTGGAGTAAGTTAGAGCAGAGAAGCAATTGTCAGTGAAGAAAAAAAATTTTGAAAACTTCAAAAAAACTAGTTGCGAGAAGAGTAACGTTTTAGTATACGTGCATTTGCATTAATTGTGAGAATTTAAACGAAAAAACCAAATAAATAGAAACTGTCGAAATTCAAGTGTTTCATGACATTTCTGCTCTGAGTTGCTCTAGGTTGCTCTATTCTTATTTTGACAGCTGCTCTGCTGTTACCTGCTCTGAACTTTTTTTGTCAGTAAACATACATTTTATTATTTTATCCCATTGCCTTCACCGAGAATCGAACTTACAATTTTCGGAATGATAACCCCAGCTGTTTACCATCAGGCCATCGCTTACTTTTACTTGACAGCGTCTAATTACTGATATCTGTATAGTTATTAATGTTTTCAAAGGGAAATCACATATAATTGGGAAGATTTTCTTTTTAACATTTCAAATTAGGAAAAAAAAGAGAGATAATCGAACTTACAATTTTTGGAATGCTAAACCCAGCTGCTTACCATCCGGCCATCGTGCACTAATGCTTGCCAGCGTCTAATTACAGCTTTGTACTAAATGTATAGTTTTTTTAATAAGAATTTCTTCGTAAAACCATAGGATTTCCCTATAGTTTTTTCTCGTTTCCACCGTTTCGACTACCCCCTTGCCCAAAAACTGATCATGAAGACAATCTTATTAATTTGATTAGGCATTTTTGGCTCTGTTTGTGCAAAACTCGCTGAAAATTTTCCTGAATTTTTTACTAACTTTTCAACCTTAATTTAAAAAGCACATAGTGTATTTTTACGAGTATGTATTTTCATAAAAAATTTGCGAAATTATTCAAAAAAGAGAAACGGTTGAACATTGCAATTTTATGGTATACACTTTCTTTCGATACTCACTCTATATACAAGTGCAATATGATTGCATACAAAGCATACAATAATTTTAATTACTCCGTTATAAATATTTTTTTTTTGTTTCGAATCGTGTTCTGGATGCATTTCTTTTGTTATCTTCTCTGTCTTATTATGATCTAAGTAATACTTTACTTTTTAATTTATAATGAAATATGCTACATATACATACATTCAAGCATATCAAGGTGCCTATAAACAAAACCAACTAACAACATAGCCAAACACGCAAAGAGGAAAAGGTCAATGCACATGAACCTATGTTCATCCTTCGTTGCGCTCACCTAAACACGCATTGGTAAAAATAATCATGTCTGTACTCATTTGCTTTACTCCAAATCAGCGTCCATACCTAGAAGCCGTTGTACACTTCCCACTGATATACAGAATTGGCTTCAAATTTTTAGAGCGATACAAATTTACCCCCCGATTCTGTGTTCTTAACAAATTGTCAATATTGATAAATTGAATGCATGTCATTCCTTACCTTTGCCACGAATATAGATGCTCTAGGAATGTTGCATCATAAAATCTGGAGTAGCCTCGTTTAAGTGTATTTCCCAATTTCATAAAAATATTAAGATCACCCGAACACAATTTTTAGATTTTTGTGACTTAAAAAATCATAGCACTGTCATTACCACACCACTTTTAACCGATTTTGTAATATATATTCTCATATTAAAATACACCCTGAGAGGAGCTTCAAACCAAAACGCAATAAGTTACACATAAAAAGTTCGTAGACAAATGAGAAAATATGATTACTGGGAAATTGATAGATATTTTAGAAAGCATTTGTGACATACATATTATATAATAGCAAACATATGCCCAAAAAATTACATTTATTGTATAACTAGTTAAAGCAGAAAGCAGAGCTGTTAATTTTGATTAGTAATTAGTAATTGATTGATTAGAAGGTTTTTTTAATTAGTAATGATTATTTTAACTGATTTCAAGAAAAAGCAATTACTAATTGATTAGGATTAGAAAAAATAAAAAAAAATTTAAAAAAAGAAAAAATAAAAAAAATCAAAAAATAATCGAAAGTAATCAAAAACGGCATTTTTTTGATTATTTTTGATTTTCTTGATTTTTTCTTGATTTTTTAAAATTTTTTTGATTTTTTTTGATTTTTTTGATTTTTTTTTATTTTTTTTTGATTATTTCAAAGTTTTGTTGTTAAAAGTATAAACATCTGTGTATCTTTGTATCCAAATATATACACCTACTTACAATTTGGGGCTCATGGATTTCTAGAATGAACCTTGATCGCTAAGTATATGTACATATGAGAAAAAATGCCAGGTTTAATGCTTATATTGGTTGGAGTGATGATGACACTAGTTTACAAATAATTAATTTGAAAAAATACCAAGATATTCATGTACATATATGGGTGAATTGACACTGATAAGCCATAAATTTTTTGTATGGGTAGGTTTTCCAGATATCGGTAATTTTGTGTTTTTCAGGTATCACTTTATTCAAAAATTCTTTTTGCCAATGTTGCAAAAGCGATTTGTTTTTTTTCTATAACTTCTATATTTCTAGTTCGATTTTCAAAAGTGATACATTTTTAGAAAGGTATTCACCAAGGCAATATTTCATCAATAGAAACTTTTAGCTCTTTTTTTATTAGTTTTCCGGTCAGATACGACCATTAAACTATTTATAGTGCTCACAAGAGCTCTCTTATTGAAATAGTGCATACAACTATACGAGACCTTGTGAATTGCCTAAATACGAAGTCCTTAAAGAGTAAGGATACAGCATACATACCCTCATATCAGTCAAAGTAACTTGAAGCAATCCAAAGGAATAGCGAAATTGCAAGTTATAATATACATAATTATATTTAACTCGAGTATCAACAAAATAACCTTGAGAAAATTAATCACCCTACTGTCCACACACACTGTATCCCTGCAATAATATTGCGAGCCTGTCTCCAAAAAACTTAGCCACCTTAGAACTGTCAGAATGAGAACCGGTTGAGAACGAGTTGCCAAGTAATGCCTTGGATTAAAATTGGACAGTTGAAAGCAGGGTTCGAAAATGCTTAAAAATGTTTAAAGCACAGCATCATGTTTTGCTTTTGCTTGAAAAAAGACCGAAGCTCAGCAGCAGCACGAAAAATGCTTGCTTATTGAAAATTTAAAAGCATAAGAAAAAGCAATCGAGAGGCTTCCGATATTTCTTGGTTGCTGCTGCTACCAAGTCTGAAAAGCGAACTTCTTAGCAGCAGTAAAGCTATAATTAATCCATTCTACATATATTTAATAGTATTTTCGGCAACTACAGAAACATAAAATGTGTTTCCCACATTTATTATTCAATAATTTTATTAAATATCAAATATGACAGGAGCAGCAAAGCTTTATATTGCTTCTGTTTTTTTTCTTTTTCGATCAGCAAGCATCAGCAATAGTCGTTTACTTCGAAGCATTGCTCATGCTGCTGCTTTTGCTGTTGATTTTTATCAAACAGAAGCAAAAGCAAACAGACTGCTTTTCAAGCATTACAAACTCC
This sequence comes from Campiglossa producta, assembly GCA_964058755.1. NCBI lineage: Eukaryota > Metazoa > Arthropoda > Insecta > Diptera > Tephritidae > Campiglossa > Campiglossa producta. Next base: position 116,888 of record CAXKVI010000003.1, on the reverse strand, counting down.
AAACCACAGCATCAGCAAATTGTTGATGCTTTTGCTAATATTGCCTGGTTGAAAGCAATAATTGGATATTGCGCTACAACTAGTAGTGCTTAAAAATCGTTTCGCTGAGCTATTGCAAATTTCTGCAGGGATATTATATAAGATTTAGGTAATGCTATGGCTACACACGGAGATTATCTCCAATAAATCTTCTTTAATCAGATCCAAATTTTACCCTGGCACTCACAAAATTTAAGATTCACAAACGGCGCCATCTAGTGCTTTGGTTGTATTAATTGCGGTTTAAAACTAGATGTCGCGAAGGATTGTTTATTTTTTCGGGAGTCCAGTAGCGGTAAAATCATGATTATGGTAGTTGTCCTTGCTATTTTTGTTTTTTATCGGTGACAGTAGCGGTCAAATCGTTATTTCGTTTCCTGAAATCTGCTCAAATCTTCTTCATTTTTGGGAGTTTATAAAGAAGATTATGCTCAAGTTAACTCCCAAAAGCGAAGTTAATTCCAAATTTGCGCTAATGTATCAGCCCTATAAGTTAACGATGGAGCAAATCTGGATCAAGCATTGCTTTGAAAATGGATATGGCTTGTTTTGCGTGAAACAACAACAGTAAAAGTTGCCAAGACACATTTGACTTTCTGGTCAGGTCTGTTGATGTGTTTACAAGCATATATATGTACAATCATATTTATATTATGGTATGGACAAATATATGTACAAATGCTTAATAGAAGATGGCAATTATGGCAACTACAAAGTTGAATTTAAAAGTACCATTTTTCCACTGATGCATTGAAACCAGTTCAGTTTTTGTAATTGGAAACTGTGGTTGACTTGTAGTGTAATCAGCGCAGCGTCTCGTAGCCAGTGTCAGCGTTCGGGAAAGCTGACACCATGAATCAGTTAACTCTTTTGCAGTAAACGCCAAACTATTTAGTGAGAAAAATCATTAGTACACAACACTAATTTTCCACCTTAAATCAGTTTAGCTCGAAAAAATCTAGTATCATCTAAAAATCGACCTATGTCTGACCCTTACGCACAGTTGCACAAGATGAGTGGTCCGCTAAGTATCACTAAGTAAAACTCGTACAGCTCATCCTCGAATTTCCTTTGATTAAGCTTGTGTAAAAACAGTTACAACGAATGTTTGTATTTTTGTGTATGTAGGTACCTTCTTACTTATACATATATGTACCTATGTATGTGTTCGTAATGTGTAATTAGCTGCACCAGGTTGTACACTAGGTGTAAGTAACTCACCAACCGAAATAAGCAACGAAGCGTTCAAAGTTAACATGCGACTACACACATAGATTACCGTGGGCCATATGAATAGAATACCAGTGTTGGGTGAGAAAATGTTATATTTTTGTTTTCCATAATTTTAGCCTAGTCGATGCAGTGTTGGATTATCAGTACGAGACTGTCTCAAAAAATCAAAGTTGTTTTATTTAAACCCATACCTCCTAACTTTGACCACACAGAGCCAAAAAGTTCACCTATAATCAAAGAGATCGACGTCTAAAAAAGCTTTTTGGCCGGGGAGAGCGAGTGGGGACAAATTTGAAGAAATTTGTGCTAGGAAATCTTCTAAATTTTAGCTTGAATTTCTTCTCAAATTTATTGAAAAGGAAATCGGCTAAAAACAAGGAGTTAGCTTCTTATTTATGAATTTTTTATGTACTTTTGTCAAAAGTTAGAAGAAATCTGCTTGTTTTTATGAGAAAACCTGTTTAAAGTAAATTAATGAGAACATCCTCTTATTTTCTCTAGATTCATATTGAATTTATTGAAAAGGAAAACTATATATTTTTAGAAGATCCCTTATTAATTCAAATTCAGGTATGCCTTCTTCGAATGTGTAATTCGACGCTACCAAACACAAGCACACGATAGCATCATGGTAGAAATCTCTGTTCAGCAGTTAATAATTCTTAGTTCGATTCGCGGTGAAGGCAATAAGGCAAGTGGACATGTGGTGGGGCAAAAAGAACAAAGTTGTAATTAGACGTTGGCAAGTTAAGTATACGATGGCATGGTAGTGTAGATTAGACTAGACTGACTAGACATCTGGGTTGAGCGTTAATTTTTTTTTTTTTAATTTGAAATATTAAGAAGAAAATCTTCTTAATATTATGTGATTATCTTCTCAGTTTTATTAAAAAGAGACACCCAGTCATAATAAGACGGGCATTTTATTGGAAAAATATCATAGAGAAATCCTTCTGATTTAGAGGGCATTTTATGTGACTTTTTGCTCTGTGCATTATGCATCAAAAACTATCCTAAAAAAGTTTTATGCAATTCGGCCCGTTCAAACCGTGTCCACTTGCAGTTTACGTTTTTAGTAAAATCTGACCTCATTCCACTGCGTTTTGCAAAATCAATTATTTGTGCACTTGTTTTACAGTGGAACTTCCTTATAGTGAATTCACCGGGGGCCCAAAAATCACTTCACTATATTATAAAAACAAAGACTTTTTCTTAAGTTTACTTGAAATAATTAGTAAGCTTAGTTTAAGTTACACCATTTCATTTTAAAATTTCAACAAAACCTTACAAATCAGTTTGAGAGTTGAAAACATTAATAAGTAAGTATAACTTAATGGAAAAGAAAAAAATATTAAAAAAAAATCACTAAATGGAGCCAAAAAGTATAAAAATATGTTCATTATATAAACTTCACTATATGGAAATTATAAATTCACTCATTCATGGAGACGAAAATACACTGAAAATAGAACGAAAATCAGTGTATTGGAAGTAAATTCATTATACGGAGAGCTTCATTGCATAGAAACTCACTATAAAGATTGTGCTTATGATTCAAATAAGGCTAAATATAGCTTTTTTAAGTATCCTTTCAGGACATGGAAGTAATATATTATGCTTCAAAATTATTATGCTTCAACTTTCTTGAAACTGGATGTGTTTGAAAAACTGGTAATCTAAAATATTTTTGGTTGCACATGAGATGGACAGAAGATATCCTAGAAATTGATTCTACAATATGGGTACCAAATGAAAGGTGTTAATGAGGGCCTTAACCTAGTGTAAAATTTCCGTTTTGGAGATATCAACCAAAACATAAATTCAATTTACCTGAACTTACAGGCTGAATAAAATAAGCGCGCTTAGCGTCAAATATCCTCATCCCCATACAATTTGTATGAGACCAACACAGACAGCGCGGCGTCAACGCAGAGCAATTGGAATTTTCAATTCTGACAGCGCGTTGCAAGGTGTGGTGAGAGATAGGGGAATGAAAGAAGAGAAAATAAGGAGCAAGTTTACGCTTTTATTTAAGTATGTCGGGTGCTGCCTGACGTTGGCGAAAATAAACGCTACTCCGAGAGCTCTTATTTAAGTCAGCCTGAATAAATGTTACTTATACGCCGTGTATGACCTATAAAAAGTGCAATATAATTGCAAAGTTTCAACACAATTATTTTTGCTAAAATTTTTTACCGATACTCGTGGCCACTTTTATATCCGAAAGTAAATGAAAGCAATAAATACTTACATAGAATTAAATACACAGTGCAACAAAATTGACCAAAGTTAAAATACCTGGAAAGGAATAGCATTTTTCTGATAGATCTCGTCGAATTAAGGAGAACTGCGTACAAGAAATTGCGGGACACCTCCAAAATCTTGAGTTAGGGGTCAAAAAGAGTTTTTTCATACCTTCGAACACTTATGAGCCTATATCTTAGGTAATTTTAATCCGATTTTTGTTCTTGATTTGGATAGAAGAGATATAGACCTTTATCTATATCTATATATATAAAAATGAAATGGTGTTCAGTCGTCACGCTAAAACTCGAAAACGGCTGAACCAAATCATATACTTCCTTTGGGGGGTTTGTTTGTTATTACCACGCGCAGGTCATGTTATAAATCAGAACAAAATATTACAATACAAACTTTTTTCTTCAAGGTGAATATCTCTAAAAGGGTTTAAGGTAGAGACCTGGAAATTGGTACAGAGCTATAGGATAACAATACCATTATCATCCATAACACTTTAACCCCCAGTGTTCATATCTCTGGAAGTATTTAGGTTAGACCACTGAAATTTGGCAAGGGGTTTTATGAGATCGATTCCCACCACCTCCAAAAAACTGGGGATAATGAAAAAGGGGGCGTGGGACCTTTCATACAAATGAAATACTTCATAGTCGATATCTCTGGAAGTATTCATGTTAGACCACTGAAATTTGGTAAGGGTTTATACGAGATCGATCCCTACCACCTCCAAAAAACTGGGGATGACGAAAAAGGGGGCGTGGCCCCTCCCATTTAGGTTAGATCACTGAAATTTGGTAATACGGCTGATACATTAGCGCAAATTCCGAATTAACTGCGCTTTTGGGAGTTAACTTGAGCATAATCTTCATTATAAACTCCCAAAAATTAAGAAGATTTGAGCAGTTTTAAAAAATTTGCACTGGCAACACTCTGTACATTAATAGACAACAACACCAAGAAACACTAGGAAATTAAGGGTAGCTGACAGATAGGCGTCGCGCTGGTTTCTAAGATCCGACTTTCGACAACTAGATGTCGCTGAGGTAGGTGAGAATATAGTGCAATAACAACCAAAGTAGTAATTCTCAATGCTGTTAATCTTCATTTTTGTATGTATCAGGGTAAAATTTGGATCTGTTTAAAGAAGATTTATTGGAGATAATCTCCGTGTGTGTATCCATAGCATAAGGGATTTTATGTGATCGATCCCCCCACCTCCAAAAAAAAACTGGAGATAACGAAAAAGGGGGCGTGGCACCTCCCATACGAATGAAATACTTTATAGTCCATATCTCTGAAAGTATTTAGGTTAGACCACTCAAACGTGGCTAGAGGTTAGATGAGATCGATTCCTAACACCTCCCAAAAAACTCGAGTTAACGAAAAAGGGGGCGTGGCACCTCCCATACGAATGAAATACTTTATAGTCCATATCTCTGAAAGTATATAGGTTAGACCACTGAAATTTTGTGAGGGGTTACCCGGGTAGAAAATCTTTTAAATTTAGCCCGGGCACCTTTACATCACAGTTGTCTTCTATGTCCATTGGGCTATTCCAATCATTGAAATATTTTCAGCAAATGAACAACTTGAATTAAATTTCACATACATTTAATAAAAAATGCATTGCCCCTGAGCCAGCATTGAACCCAGGCACCTTCACATTACAGTCATCATCTCTATCCATTCAGCTGTTGCAACTCATGAAACATACGCTTTCCATTCCAGAGCTCTGGCAGGCCCAAGGCAGAATTGTCTATTGTAGGAAAATCTAGCCACCGCCTAGATTAAAAATAGATTTGCCTAGATTATTTTCTACCCGGGTATATAAGATCAATCCCGAAATCCGTTTATTGGAACAATTGATTGTATGGGAGCTATGAGTAGTTTTGGCTCGATCTTGCTGGTTCCGACAAATGATTATTCTCATCGGGATATCTATAAAATTTAGGGACTAGTTTGCGTACAAACAGACGGACAGACGGACGGACGGACAGACGGACATGGCTAAATCGAATCAGCTCATTGTCCAGATCATAACGGTATACTTCCGTACTTACAAACATCGGACCTAAGTTATAATACCATTTCATGTTCATGAAAGGTATACAAATAATTGTATCACATGTTGACTTTTTTAAGGAACCACAATAAACATACTTTTTGTTAGCACAAAATTTTACCTATGATATAAAGATAGTTAGATTATGGCACAAAGCGGACCACGCTTTTTTTACAATACTACTGTGTAGGGCTTTTAAAGTTATTTTCAACTTTTTGGTTCAATACTCTCTAAAAGCGCGAGTTTTAGTTTTTTTAAACTACACTGAAAAAAAAATATACAAGAAACGGCCGTCAAATTAACAGTAAACTCTGTCATTTTTCGTCCAACAGTGGGTAATATCAATTTTGAAAGTGACCCCCTATCATTCTTCCAATATACTATCATATTGACATGAATTACTGTAAATTTGAAAGTGGACTCATATCATTAATTGATATTTTTCAAAAATGACATGTTTTTACTGCCAATTTTTCAGTAAATACTGTAATATTTACAGTATTGTGATAATCGATTTGAAAGTGGTTTTGATATGTTACTTTCAATGTGCACTTTCAAACTTTTTATTTCAGTGTATCTTTATTTTTTACTTTTTAGTCAAATGTCCTATGAAATTATCGATAAATACATATATCGAAAAATTCAGCAGTCCAAACGAAACCTCTGGACTTCCACTTTCGTTTGATACCCATATTGTTAGGAAATTTTAAGGTATTTGGCCTCACATTTTGACAATAACTCAGTTATCGATAAATTTATCGAAATATGTCGATCTCCAAATGAAACCTGGGGCCTTTCGTTTGATACCCATATTGTAGGGAATTTTTTAGGTTTTTGGGCAATAATATTTTGACCGATAACTCAGTTATCGATAAATTTATCGAAATATATCGAAGTCCAAATGAAACCTGCGGTCTTCCCCTTTCGTTTGATACCCATATTGTAGGGAAATTTTAAGGCTTTCGGGCAACCAAACTTGGACCGATAACTCAGTTATCGATGAATTTATCGAAATATGTCGATGTCCAAGTGAAACCTGGGGCCTTCACCTTTCGTTTGATACCCATATTGCAGGGAATTTTTTAGGTTTTTGGGCAATCATATTTTGACCGATAACTTAGTTATTGATAAATTTATCGAAATATATCGAAATCCAAATGAAACCTGGGGCATTCCCCTTTCGTTTGATACCCATATTGTAGGGAAATTTTAAGGTTTTCGGGCAACCACATTTCGAGCGATAACTCAGTTATCGATAAATTTATCCAAATATGTCGATGTCCAAGTGAAACCTGGGGCCTTCACCTTTCGTTTGATACCCATATTGTAGGGAAATTTTAAGGTTTTCGGGCAACCACATTTTGAGCGATAACTCAGTTATCGATAAATTTATCGAAATATGTCGATGGCCAAGTGAAACCTGGGGCCTTCACCTTTCGTTTGATACCCATATTGTAGGGAAATTTTAAGGTTTTCGGGCAACCACATTTTGAGCGATAACTCAGTTATCGATAAATTTATCCAAATATGTCGATGTCCAAATGAAACCCGGGGCCTTCCCCTTTCGTTTGATACCCATATTTTAGGGACATTTTACGGTTTTTGGGCCACTGGAGCTTAGACCGAACGAGAGTCACATACATACAAGCAAGGAAACAAACAAGAACTTAATGGGATAAATTAATAAAAAAGCAATTACTTTTTCGAAACCTTTTCTCAAATTTTGAAACTTTCTTCATACAAATTGATGTCAAATTTGTGAAAATTTGAGAAAAAGCAATGAGTTTTTTTGTATTAATTTATCCCATTATTTGTATGAAGTTAAATTATTTTCCGGCAGGGTACCTAATAATAAATGTTTTCTTTGAACGCCTATTAGTACAATTGACACATCGTACGAGGAGAAAGGTTGGTCAAATAACACGCGCTACGCATGCTAGTTGCCTCGAAGTTAGTACGGTAAACGTTATTGTTTGCCAAGCGCTAGTGTATGTATCTTACTTCTATTATATTCCTAACCCTCGTTGGCAATTCATAAGGCGGTTATTCTCTCATTCGTCAGTTCATAACCGCAATTTGACATTCGGTACTTAGCACTAGCACTAGCAATACATATCGTCGGTGATAATGCAAAACGACGTAACTTCGAAGTTAGCTCCCAAAACTTAGTTATGACCTTTCGAAATTTTTATATACAATATAGTTGTTGCATTTTTTAAATTTTAATTAGTCAGAATGGTGACTTGGGCTGCTTCCTTGTAGGAAGTGTTATACAGGGCCAAAGGCTTTCAAAAAATTAAAAGCCACATATTTTTAATTACATATGTATATTATTCTCGTTAAATAGTAGTTAAATAGTAGTAGTAAAGTAGGAAATCAAATATTGTCTTATTTCTACGTAACGGTACATTTTTACATAAAGTACATTATTTGCATACAAATTGTTGTTGTTTTATACTTTCTATTAGTGTGATAGGCCGTTTTAATCCTCCACTCATCCGTCGATTTATCAGCCGCACAAACGTGTACGTCTGCATGATTTAACTATATAAAATTCCGGACATTAAACATATACAAAATTGCTTTTCTGTAATTTTTAATCAATTCCTCTTGGTTTCTATCAAACGTAGATATCATAAGCAGAAATGCGTCAAAACAGTTGCTATAAAAGCGGACCAATAAACAGGCCTTCCTTATCATCAGCATCGGCATCTGCGCCATTCGCATCGGGTATAGCGACAACATTAGCCTCCCTAACGAGATATTGCACCATCGAAAGCAGCAATCAGTAAACATTTGGCGACGTTGGTGACATCGTGACGTATAAATCACTCTATAGTTGAAAACAAGGCACGACAAAAGTATTACGTCAGCTGATTGTCGCATCCAAGCGAACAGTAGCATTTAGAGAAATGTAAAACGGATTGCCGTTTGAGCGATTGTTTTAACTGATTCAGTCAATAGCCCACTCCACAGCAACAGCATCAGATGCAGAACAAATAACGATTGTAACAAAAACTAGCCCACACTTTTTGTTTGTTGTCGCTGGTGCCGTCACCGGCAGTAGACTTAGCTATCTTCGTTATCGAGAAGATGCTTAGCGAGCGTTCGATGCTATTAGCTTGCGGTGGCGGATTTAACACAATCGAAAAAGAATTTCGCGCCTCTGGTGCCAATCTGGTTGTGGGACCTTCAACCACAGCGGCCGCAGCAGCCGCTTTTTTTTATTTAGAGAAAGTAAAAAAAGACAAACTGTCGCCGAATATTGTGAAAGCCACGGAGGCCTCCTTATCGTGCGAAGTACAACTTAACTCCTTTAAGGGAGCTAGCATGGAATCGGGAACAACTACAAATAATAAAAATAGCAATAATAATCAAAATAATGATAACAATGGCAAAAGTATATTAATTAATCATGTCCGAAATGCTCACAGTGGCCCTGAAATCAGCCCTAGTATGTCACGTATGGGCAATCATCAGGAAAATCGGCAATATCAACACCAGCAACTGCTTTCTATTTCTCAACAGCCTCAGTCAATTCCAAAGCAACCTCAACAAAGTAAACTCAGCTGTACTGCAAACGTGAAAAAGGAAAGACTCAGCCCAAGTACCAATGGTGATCTTCAAACAACAGTATCTAGGTAAATAATTCCATCGTTGCACTACATATGTTTATAAGAATTTACCAAATTTCACATATCTCTAAAACCTTTCCTAAAGCTTTTCTTTCTATCTAAATTAAACTTTTGAAACTAAGAGCCGTTTTCTAATCTTAATTTTACGTTCACTATAAACAAAAAAATTGTATGAATTAATTAGGCAATTCACAAGAGTGTCGTATTCGTCTATCGTGGTATGTTTCCATGGTTTCCAATATACATTTTTTGAAAAATAGACAAATAGCATGAAATACTAGAGGTTGTGAATTGCGTAAATGTTTTTATCGGGCAAATTTATATGTTTGCACATCACTAAACTGTGCGATTGTCTTGAAGTATGAGAGAGCTTCTTACTACACCCAAACAAATTCCAAATACCCAATTACAAAAATTTTGTATAAAAAAAAAAAATAAATAAAAATTAAAAGGGTGTTAGTAAAGTAGTAAGGCAACAAAATGCATTTTTTTAATACAAATTTATAAGTAAAAAAAATTATGAAAAAATGTAGAGAACAACTAGAAAAAAATTACAAAATTCAGGCAATTTTATTAACGGTTTAAGAGTAGTATCTTATAGTAAAATTCAACTAGCTACAAAACTGCGTACTCGAGAAAAGTCTAAAAACTCCATGCCAGAAGTTTCAAGTTTTGCCGAAAACTTGGCGAATTTTCCTAAACTTTGCACAAGTTTTTTAACTTTAATTTATTTCTGTTGCAGATTTTGACATTTTTGAAATTAAAATGATTAAAAACACGTAAATAAAAACATATTTTAAGAATAAAACTTACTTTCATGCGTAGCAGTCAACATTCGTTGATTAAGTGATTCTCAAACGCACTTTAATTTCCACAATGTATAGAGAGCGCTTGACTTGTACGTGTGAGCAAATCTATGAGAGAGCAATAAAGTCGGCCGCCCGCGGGCTAGGTAATGATCGTCACTGATCTAAGTTTAAGATCCGTTTGAACTAAGTTTAGACCACACCAACTGCATTGAAAGAGCAGGCCTGTGTGAATTGTTCCATATGATAAGAAAGAAAGAGAGCAAATTTTTGCCAGAACTACATATAAGGATTTCGGCTATAACAAATTAGCATCAACAAGTTATTTTCCAAAAAATTACTATTGCGATAATTCCGCGAAAAGGGGTCGATATATCAATAAGTTAAAAAAATAATTTTGAGTAACTAAAAAGTAAAAAGTTAGTAGTAGTTAATAAGCTGCAGGGCATATGCTATTACTAGGTGGAAATTAATACATTTTGTCGCTTAGATCACGCAGCACCACTCCTTCGTCGTTTCGGGGCACCTCGCCACAGCAAATTTCGACTGAAACTCTAATGCCACTTGCTTCGCTCTTACGGATACAACAGCCTACATCAACAGATCATCAAAATTCGTCTATTATATCTGCTACCATGGATACTGCGGGCTTAGGTAGCGCGACGGCAGCGGATTACTCAAGCCGAAATTATTCTGATATTATGCGTAGCTTGGCAGCTAAATACAATGATTCCAATCCCACTAAGTAAACAAAATGAGTTTTTTTAGCAATATTTGAACCTACCTATTCTATTGTAAACATTTCATAAAAAATTAAAAAATTAAATTCAAAGGCATCCATGGACGCCATTTTCAAATAATTGATCATAAGATATTTACAATAGAACGAGCAATATCGTCACTTTAATTCACAAGGACCGTGAGCAACAAAATTTAAATACAGGAAAAAAATCATTACAATTTTACATTGACAACTGCGTTATTTATGGTGCAAATACTTTCAAATTTAGTGAGGGTTATTCCAATATACATATCTGTGGAAAACGGACTTACGAAATAAAAGTTGGTTAGGGCCTTTGTGAATTGAAGTAACTACATATATAAAAAGCATACAATTTTACAACTCTCCCTTTTTTTGGAAATTCGTAGCCCAGCTCCTAGCCGACGTAATCCATTTTTTGACACACCGTCAACACAAACCATATCCGCGGCCAACAAAAATATTAATCAAAGTGTTAATAGGAGTACGGTGACTACAACATCGGCAGTTCCATCAGCTAAAACAAATTCCCAGTCAAATATGATACCGCAGCTGTCAATGTCACCGGGTGAAGTAGCTGTTGCGGCAGCTGCTGCATCTTTTTTAAGTAGTCTGCCTTTTTCCCAAAACGTATGCCCGCCTTTGATCGATATGAGCAGCACTCAAGCTTTGGTTACGTTGGTGAGTATTCAATTAAAAGTTACCCTTTCAATACCATTTAGGACCATTCTAAAACTAATATTTTCAATTTAAAGAAGCTAATGCGTATGAATGTTAATATTATTTAACTGTTCAAATTTTTCTAGGCGCGTGCAGCCAAAGAGGCGGAGATTCATGCAGTACTTCGATCTTCTCAACAAAATCCAAAACCATTAAACTCCTCGCCTATTTCACCTCATCCCAGCCTGAGCAGTGCTTTGCAGCAAGCTGCACAATTTGTCTCACCTGCATTAATTTATTCAGCTCAATTGCAACATCAACAGGAGAAGATGAAAACATCAAACCAATCTAGTCCTATGTACAAAGAAAAAACTTCATCCAACAATGCAAGTACTTCTGATAACAAGAGTACCTCAACAGCGCGCACGACTACAGCAACTACACCGCTTGATCTGAGCTCCCAACCACCTTCCAAGCGTTTGAAAACAGAGTCAAATGATACTGGCAGTACAAGATTAGATGGATCAAACCTTTATCTTAATACAGCTAAGGCAGTGAACTCACTCTCATTGCAAATATCAGAAAGTGGTTCTCGTTCGAATACACCAGAAAAAACAAGGAATATTAGATTAGGTGAATCCAATATTATTCGACAATGTCAAGCTCAATGTGAAGAAGTAGCTGAATGGTCTGTGGATGATGTATGTGCTTTCGTGGGTGAGATTGATATCTGCGCTGAATATGTGCAGGTAAGATTTAACTTCTATACAATATTTAAATGTTTTATCGTGCATCGAAAGTGCGCGGCAACCTTTCAAGTGTATTTATGTCACGAAACAGGAGCAGCGATGTTAGTTTTTCCTACCAAAAACTGACAATTTGTTTCTGTTGGTAGGATGGTAGGACGAATTGAATTAAGGTACATATCGCCGGTTCCAAAGTATACAGATGTATTTACTTTTTAAAATTTTTGGGAAAACCGCATTTCAAACTTTTATTTTTTCATAGAACTCCATTGTAAAAATGAAATTTTGAATGCCGTTTCAAAAACAATTTAAATTTTGAACCGGCGATATTTACAGTCGTTCAGGTAACATAATTTTTGTGACCCTGGTTAAAGGTTTTCCAAAGCCCAAGAATTTCGAGACAAACCCTCAGTGTCAAGCATGGACCGCAAACCCCTGATTCTGGGGACGAAAAATCCTATCTGACCACCCTACCTAAAGTCCATAATAAATAAAATTTCTATGAACACATAGCCACCAATACGTACCAACAAATATTGTAATGTCTAAGCAGAAGTTGCATAGAAATAACTAGCACTATGTAGAGCAGATACTTGATCTATACAGCATCAATGCAGGTAATTAAGATGGTCTATGTACACTGGACCTGAAGTAGTATACGACTTGAATTACCTCTAAACTAAATTCCAAAGCAAATTGAGTAAGAATATTAAAATATATTTATAGCTACAGCGACACTTGAATGTCTTGTTTTGACGTTGCCATCAACAGTGCTGTAGAAGCTGTCGATAGTTATGTTGAAGTTGCTACAATTTCCTTTATCGTATTCTGCCATACTTTCTATATTTTGTTACTGTTTCTTTATCACAGAGTCTTAGAGTGGTTTTCTCATTGACTATGGCCTCAATTCATACACTTGTTAAATATGTGCCTGATACCGTCGTCCGTACCTTTGTAAAACTACTATGGTAAACTTGTATTTGCAATGTTACACCTTCGTTAAATGTATTGCACACATATGTACGACATACATTCCTACATAGAGGTATTATAACCATCGGTCATTTACTGCACTAGTTGGTTTACCTTCATGTCTCCTTGCTGTGTAAGTCATTATATTATACGGGTACTTGTTATTATTGTTGTTTTATGTTGACCGGTCCTGAGTCTAACTACGGCCTTATGCTACTTGCCTTAGTTGCATGAACTTGTTCCGCTATGCGCGCTTTCAGATAGCGCAATGTCATTGGAATACTTCAACGTGACATTGCACTATATAAATCCTAACATATGTTATTTGGCCAAAAGGAACAACAATAAAGTCGAGTTAGCATAGAGTTACTACACCTTTTCCACCCAAAAATGAGAAAACATAAACTAAAATGAGAAAAAGTAAATTAAAATGAGAAAACAAGAATGATAATAAGAAAATAAAAATTATAATGAGAAAAAGTAAATTGTAATGAGAAAACATTATTTGTAATGAGAATTCTTAAACTTGTAACGAGAAATCGTAAATTAGAAATGGGAAAATATTCATTTATTTGAATGAAAATTTTCCCATTACTATTTTACGCTTTCTCATTACTAGTTTACGTATTCTCATTACAACTTATGTTTTCTCAATACAAGTTCTATTTTCTCAATACATTTTACTTTTTCTCATTATAATTTATATGTTCTCATTATAGTTCTTGTTTTCTCATTTTAATTAACGTTTTCTCATTTTTGGGTGGAAAAGGTGTAGTAATTTGTTGAGCTGAAATGAAAAAAGGAAATTAATTTGGCATCTCACTTTCTTTCAAATTACCAATGTATGCCTCCAAGGCGAATTCATTACAAGTGGCATCCTCCTACCATATGGTTTTTTCTTCTTCTATAGTTGGTTCCCCATCATTTGACTGCACGGTTAAAAATTTGAACCTAAATTTTAAACTTTTTTGGACTACATATATGACTAAACCAAATTTGGATTCAAATTCAATCTAGACCAGTTTTCATGAAAATTGGCTAAATGAATTGGGTTTCAATTATAAACAAGAAATGTTTTAACAATTTTTTAAAGATAAAATAAATTTTGTGTCCGTTGGCGGGAATTCGAACCAAGACTCCCCGCATCATGCCCGTATGCTCTACCACTGAACTACATCGCACACATAAATGTTGTTGGCAAAATTCAATCTTGAATAAGCTTTCAAAAATTAATTTGAATTTTCAAACCCAAAAGTTTAAATTTTAGACCGAAAAGTTTTAATTTTCAAACTAAAAAGTTTTAATTTTAAATCGAAAAATTTTAATTTTCTAGCCAAAAAGTTTTAATTTTAAACCGAAAAGTTTTAAGAATAAAATAAAACTAAAAAAATGTGGCAGCTGCATGATTCGAACGAAAACGCTCAGGAGTCACAGCCGACTGCTCTACCGTTGAGCTATGACGCACATGAAGTTTTTGTGGGCAAAATTCAATTACATTCAAACAAACCAAAAATAAAAAAAAATAAAATGTTGAACGAAAATTTTCAAACTGATATTTTAAAAGTAAGTATGCTTGTAAAATATCTAATTAAAAACACAAATAACATAAAATATATCTTTTAAATTATTACTAGCGTGCTGGAAGGTGGATTTGCGGGAAAAGAAAAAGGGACAGAGAAAGTAGCTGCTATTCTGGGATCTCGGGATGCCCTCTGGGTTGTATGACCCACTATTTATAAGTTGTGATGCCTAACATGTAAACCAATATCAGTATGTACTTACACGCTGGCAAAAAGGTACACAATTTTATTATTTAATAAAAAAACTTTATACCTAAAATTTAGGTTTGTTTATTTGTATTATTTTTCGGATTGAAATCAGTCGGTAAGGCAGTCTAGAAAGTCGGTTTTTCTATCGAAAATTAATTGTTTACGAGTACATTTACGATAAAAAAACGGACGTAAAAAGATTCATATACGAGTGCTTTTTCGATACTTTTACGACAATCGTAGGCAAAAAACATTTCAGAGCGAAACCGGATTCGTAGGCGAATCGTAAACGGATATCATAAACGATATTTTATCAGAGTTTTCTTCGAGAAAACGTCAGTTTACGAGCTCGTTTACGATGATTTTGCTGGCTGGGCAAAAGAAATTGAAAATCTTTGTAGGTATTTTGACGGTTTGAAATATTGTAAAAAAAAGTTTGAAAAATTGATTAAACTTTATACGGGTTTAAAATTAAGGTTCATTTTTTTAGCCGTGTGAATATTTTCTTGTATGCTTACGTTGTTTTCGTTTGTATCGGTGCTTTTGTGTTCCTCTAGATCTTGATCATTACAATCCTCTGATCCTTGATCTTTATCTTCAACATTTGGATATTCATTACATAAAGGTAACTTGTCACCTGTGTCTTCTTCTATGTACATAACTCTTTTCATACTAATCTTTTGCGAAAACATCGCTAATAGGTAACTTGACTTCATTTATGTTTTTCATAAACCTGACATTTCTTGAAAATATGACTGAGTTTTCTTGCGGAATATAAACTCTATCTATATCGTTCATCGCCATCATATCCTACCAAATATCCTTTTTTGGCTTTCGGGACTTACACCTTCAATAGAAGGCTTTCCAGTACGATTCAGTACATAAACAGCTATGGTAACCAATTCCGCCCAAATTGCTTCTGGAAACTTCACGTTTGGATTTGAATATTTGAACGTTCTTGCCATCTCCATAATTGTTCTATTCAATCGCTGCGTTATGCCATACTATCTTAAAATGGATTTTACATCACAGTTGTTGAGCTCGCCTCCTTTGTCAGTTAGGAATTCCTTTATTAAGTGGCCTTGTTGTTTAGCATGAAAAAACATAGCTTCCAGCGATTGTTTGACATCTGATTTCTTTTTGATGAATCTTTGAATAAAACATAATAACAATTTTTCCTGAATGAATTTGCAAATGGGCCGCACACATCACCTGACACTACCTCCCCTGGTTTTGTAGCTTTTACCCGGTTGCCAAAAGGTAAACGATGTGCTTTCCCGAACACGCATGACTCGCACAAATTATTATTCTTGATACTTATTCCCAATTCCTGTTGAATTAACTTCCTTACATGCAGCTTATCTTGATGGCCCAACGCTCGTGATAAAACTGTAGTTATGATTCGTCATCATCCATTGCATTTACATGCATATTATCCTGAAACGGTGGCCTCATATCAGCTTTACATAGGGTTTCATTGGCTTCTCGATTTCCACTCATTACTGCACTACCATTAACTTTAAGCCAGCACGTTGTGTTTGTTGAATAAAATTGGCTACCAGGATTTCTGTCCTGCGCCGCCAAAACCGAGAAAAGATTTCTATTTATTTTCGGAACATACCAAACATCTTTAAGCGTTAACTTCTGCTGTCCGCCATTAATTGTTGCTAACATATCGATTGAGCCTTTTCCCAAACCCTTTAGATGCTCTTTCCCACCTGCTTTGATGCTGTATTCACCATTAAATGCAGTATAAGCCACCATTATCCATCCACCATGTGGTTCTGCTTGCATCTGCTGAATATAACTCAGTCGCTCACCAACGAAACATTTGTTTGGTTTTCTTGATTTTTCGTCCGATTTTGTTTGTTTTGCACTCACGTACCCAAGGACCTCTTCTCTTACAATAATAACATTACTACCCTGCAGCGAAAGCTACTATTTGAAAACTACTTTACAACTAGTTGGTGCACATGGCCCAACTAGTCAGTTTTTCTCTTTTTTCCATATAAGCAACTGGTATTTTTTACGTGTTGATGTCCTACGAAATGTCAATAGTCCAAAAAGCATTGAACCTGGACCAGTATCATATCAGCAGAATTTTCATAACTTACCCTTTATTTTAACATTTGCCTTAATTTTAATGTTTATTCTTAAGAAAGCAGCGACTATTTGTATTTACGCTATCACGAAAAATCATCTGTGAATTATAAGAGAAAAAAGAGCAAACGAAACGAATGAATTTTATATTTTTTAGCTGAAAAGTTTAGTTGTATACTAGTATGGAATGGGTATTTTCTGACTAGTATGGATTCAGCCAGAAAATTCTAGTTGCATACCAGTATGAAATGAATGTTTCCTGACTAGTATGAGTTCATCCAGAAAAAGTTAGTTGTATACTAGTATGAAATGAATATTTCCTGACTAGTATGAATTCAGCCGTTTCGCTGCAGGGAGTCCTTCTTCTGCTTAGATTTCTCCATCAATGGTTTGTTAGTTTTAGAATACAATGCCTCTTGTTGCTCAGGGATCTCGTATTGCCTCTTAAAGTTGCGCACAAAAACACTTAACAGTATACTTAGCTCATCAAAAGTCTTATCATCTTTATACATCAGCATCCAGCTCTACCGAAAAGACTCAAATTGGTAAAATGTTCATCGTTTTGCACAAGAGAATTAGATCAGGAAGACAATTCTCGCCTTTAGCTTTTAATCCGTTGTTGAGCTCGTTCCACAAACGTCGCAATGTCGCTACATGGGTTGATACGTTCACATTTTGATCCCAATTATAGGCAAAGAAATCCGAAAAAACTTTAAATAATGGATCCCTTGATCTTGCCTCAAATTGCTCCCTCATCGCCTTCCAAGTGTCATAGGCCGTCTCTTTTTCCATGACCTTTTGATACACATCATCTGTAATAGAGTCGCTGGTAACGGCTTCGTAAGCTTTCGGTGAATGACGTCCAAACAGCCTTCATGGAAATCCAGCAAATCTCGTATTTTGCGCTTCCAAATTGCAAAATCTGCTTCACTAGCCAATACACGGATTCGCGAAATATTCATAGCACACCCTGGGCTCATAATAAAAACGTTACAAAACGCAATGTATTTATTTGATATGAAAGTGTCGAATGAAGAAGAAATATGAAAATTGTCTGATCTATAAAACAATTAGGCAATTCACAAAATGTTTTATTGTTTATTGCACTATTTTGATAACACAGCTCTTGTGAGCACTATGATGAGCTGAACGGTCGTATCTGAAAACTATAAATTGAATTTTTTAGAAAATTGTTAATTTTTTATTTTCCTGTTTCTTTTATTTTTCAAACTGAACAAATTGAAATGAAAATTGAAAAGAAAAAAATAACATTTCAAAACAAAACAAATTGAAAAACAAAATAGCACACTTGATATACATAGGTCGCTCAATTTTATTGTCCTATTCAAATTTTATATGAGAAGGCATGTAAATTATGACAGTTTTAAACTAATAGCAGATACGCGAATAGGAGATCTTGTGAATTGCCTAAATGTATATTCAACTTAATATACATATGTAGTGTAACAATACTTCAACATTTATTGTATTGGATCTTTGTCGATAAATATATTTCATAGCAATTAAAGTCCCGACGTCAGTTTTTTAAGTCAAAGGTGACTAACTCTGGAGTCAAATGTCCCACGAGTTCTGGCGTTAATTAGGAGTTCGGGGAACTTCTGGTCTTAACCTTTGTATGATATGCGCAGAGTTTAAATGGTTTGCCAGTTTTATACCAAAAAAATTAGATAAGGTCTACCAAATCTAAACTAGCGATGATAGACCTCTAGAATTTGAATATTTAGATCTGTAACTTTTAGAGTCATTGTTTTCCACCATTCTGAAAAGGAAAATCCATATGAGTCAATCCATATTAAAACGTCTAATATTAGCAAAAATCGTTGCTGACTACTCTCGGATGTCGCTCAAACTTTGAGGGACACTTCTTTAGGGTCCTAAAGGAACAAATTTACATACATTTAATTTTTATAACCAATCGTTTTGGACTGGTCGAATTTCAAAGTTTGAAAAACGTTATTTTAAGGCTTACCCTATTATTGCTGTAACAATGTTTCTATTAGAGATATCCTTACATTCGATACGGCGTTTTAAGGGTAAAAGAGAATAGTTTGTTTAAAAGTAATTAATAGATCATATAGCGAGTACCTGGTATTAAAAACCTGGTACTGAAAAAGCGTAACTTTTATCCTTTTTTGTCAATTTTAGCTGGCTCTGGCGTCTCCACTGTTTTAAGTAGACACTCATTTTTTTTCAGAAACTAAGGGTACATATCCTCTGAAACGGACATGTTTCTCAAGAGATAAAAAAAACGAATTTCTCATGGACTCCAGACCTGACCTTTAGATTCTAATACCTCAACATTACGTTTTGTTATTATCATACTAATACAGTGGTTAATAAAATTATTTGCATGTGAATTTGATCCTTTAGGACCCTAAGGAAGTGTCCCTCAAAGTTTGAGCGAAATCCGAGACTATCCAGCTTTTTGAATTAGACGTTTTCATATGGAATGTCTCATATAATTTAAAGAAAAAATCATTTTTTTTTTTTAATTTTGCCCAGGATAGTCTATACATATGTATGATATGTGCAAAATTAGAATACATTCTTGTCCTTTAAAAATTATGTAAAAATTTTGTTAAATTTGTTTCAGCATTTCCGTGATCAGTGCATTGACGGAAGCGGCTTACCTCTACTAACAGAGGATCATTTGCTCAAGTCATTGGGAATGAAATTGGGACCTGCGTTAAAGTTACGTTCCCTGCTGGCAAAAAAACTAGGTGGCCCCTGCCCATGTGTAGCGTGCTTCTCGCAAACTAGACAAATGGTAACTTTCCAGGCAGCAGGTAAGGATGGCACAATAATACCAGACGCAGCTTTGTCAGCAGAACGTGCAACAATGTCAGAACGTACAGTTATAGACGAAGAAAGTTCCAATACCATCATTATATGTAACAAAGCAAAGGAAAAAAACTACCAAAGACCAGAATTGGAACAGAAACAAAAAGATACAGAAGCTCAACAAACTAACAACAGTGATAACAGCAATAGAGGTGCTGCTCTCACGCTGCAGATATGTGCCAATATTTATAAAAATGAGACAAACAACAACAAACACATCAAAGAAAACTTAAATGATGAGAACAAAAGAAGCCTTGCTGTAATTTCGAACAATAGTCTGGCCTGTGTCAAAGATCCGACCGTTAATTTTACAAGTGAAGACTGCAAAAATATCACTACCACTGGCAACAGCAATAGCGCCAAAAACGGGAATTTACCGCGAACAGAAAGTGGTGATATTGCTGACGTTGGCAGTTAGTTCCGTAGTTAGAAAATCTTCCGAGTTCAAAATATTAATGAATAGTTTAAGTTTAGGGAATATTTTTCTGCGGTGCATCTCGTAGGTATATATGCTTAAGGTCATATGCACAGTAGGGTGTGATATTTTGCTCTGAAATTTTTGGATTATTTTTTTAGAGTTTCATGCCCACTAGTAAAAGAGTTAGACAAACGAGAAAGACCTATGGTCCTAGTCACTTCCGTGCTAAATCTCTGTCGCCTGGACTATATGCAATAAACACAAAGTTGCATTCAGACATGTTCTTTCGAGGTGTATTTTTAGTCCAACAGTATAGGAAGATATTACACTAAAAGGTATTATGGCATCAACTTTATAATTAAAAGTTATGAAAACAGAATACCCACCAATAAAAACTTAATGGCTTGGAAGCGAGATTTATAAAATTACGCTAAATGAAAATGGGCTATACATATAAGTATATGTATGTATTTGCTTTCCGATTTATCCCAGTGATATGTCTTATGATATAGCAGACGAGACCACTAACATTGATTAGAACGCCTGAATACTTTAAAAGTCAGCCGTTCGGACCATTCCCAGTTGAATGACGATCAGAAACTTTCCCCACTTGCGTGGACTTCTACACAGGGCTCACCCTCCTGCCGCACCGACTTCCAAAAAATTTCTTCAAATTATTTAGCAAAAGCACTCTCCCCGAATTTGCTTATGAGCGCCCTATATCAAAATGATTTTCAATATCGCCCTATTTCAAAATTTGACTCAAGTGTGGTACTCCACTAAAGCAAAATTTCGCATTAAAATAGTGCACCCTAATGTGCATGTATTAGGCAGTTTACTTTATTTATGAAAGTTGAAAAGACATATCATAAAACATATATTTAGATCTTCTAGTTTAAATTACCTTTATAGTACATTTACACTGCACCAAATTTGTCAAATGGGCGATTTTTTCCATACAAAACTCATTTTCCAAATTTGGAACTTGCTCATTTTCCAAATTTGGAACTATACATCCAAATAGCAACCCTGCAGGTGTTTCACATTTAGAATTGCCCTGCAAGAACCTTAATGGGTTAATGACGTATGATAACTTATGCACTATGCACAGCTGTAAATAACAATTTCAACTAGTTTTCTTAAGAAAATGGACCAATTCTACCAGGAAAAGACAGAAGCCTTCTTTATTCTTCCATTATTATTACTCTACAGGTGTTTAAAACATCACGGTGGTGAATTTTCTAGGTCAGGTCATCCCTCCATCCTTGAGGAAGGAGAAGATGGGTAATGAGAGGCATCATATCCGTAGATCAACCATCGAGTTAGCACGTCACTACCTATGTGGATATTAGTCGCCTCTTACGACCGGTATGCCTACCTGGGATATATTAAAAAAACCGTAACCCGTAGGGGTTAGAGATTGTTCATCTGGTTGATTTATACACGAAATGCCATTTAAAAAGTTTGTAACACCCCCAAAATCTGGTTTTAAGGCCAAAAAACCGTTTGTTCAGTTTCTTCGTAAAAAAAATTCAACCGATTTCAAAATTCTCAACGGTTTTGGGTAGAGAATTGTTGACACTTTCGAAATATATGGGTGTTTCCGAAAATGTGTCAACCAAAGAGAAAAATTTGAAAATAAATCTAGGCCAAACTTTTTGATACCATCATAGGCACGTATGTCACATATCTCCTTGCAAAATTTGATAGATATTGGAACACTGAAATTTGTTCATTTGAAAAGGTGATGACATGTTTTACCCGCGGGAAGTTGAATTTTTTTAAAATTTTTTCGGTTTTTCCGGCTTTGACGCCATTTTTCTGCCACTAATTGACAATGAATGAACCTTATTGGGCATGTGTCATCGAGAGGCATTCACTACTTAATTATACCAGTTTTCAAGATATGCAGCATAATCCAAAATAATTTTTTTAGTCTCGAGCTCCCTACAGGGGTACTATGTGTAAGAAGGCGGGTCGATTTGAAAATCACCCAAGTGACAAGGAAAATCGTGTTTTAGGGATCAAAATAAGATACTTTGCCGAAGGAAGCATACCTCTAAAACCAATTCTGATGTCCCGACTTTGTACTTTTGACTTTGAGCGCCAAATTTTGAAAAATCCCATGTTAAATGTATGACCGACCCCTACTAAATTCACAATTTATGGCACTTTACGTGAAAAAAATCAGCCAAAAATGGTTATTTTTTTTAATGTTTGTATCTGGAACCCCCAGGTTGTGGTTTAGTGGTGTGCCACTGGCATGGGTCCGTCAGCCCTTCAAAGTTACTGGGGGTCGATCATACATTTGGGCACGATTCGGGCTCTCTAAATGGGTCAACTTAGGATTTTTCAAACTTTGGCGCTCAAGGACAAAAGTAAAGAGTCGGGACATCAGAATTGGTTTTACAGGTATGCTTCCTTGGGCAAAGTATCTTATTTTGATCCCTAAAATACGATTTTCTTTCTCACTTGGGCGATTTTGAAATCGACCCGCCTAATTGAACACAGTACTCCTCTAGGGCCCTTGGGACCAAAATATTAGATTTTCCATGAAACACTTGAATCTCGATAGTTTCTTTTTATTTGGTTTTTTTGTTTTAATCCTCCAAATGAATGCAAATGCTCGTATACTAAATATTGCTTTTCTTGCAAGCTAATTTTTTTGAAGTTTTCAAAAATTTATTTTTTCCTGACTGACCATTGCTTCTCTGCTCTAGCTTACTCCATTTGTGATCTTGATTACTCTAGTTTTGTTTTGAGCGTACTCTAGAGCAACCTAGAGAAAGAAAAGTGTTCGTTAAACACAATTTTGTGAAATATGTCAATCTGGCGTAAGCTAGAGCAGCCCAATAAACAAACCTAATGAATGCCTCTCGATGACACATACCCAATAAGGTTCATTCATTGTCAATTAGTGCCAAAAAAATGGCGTCAAAACCGGAAAACCGGATCATACTTTTTTCAAATGAATAAAACACTGTACGAGTATATGGCTATTTCCAGCGCTACGGACGTTCCATGCTGGCACACTATTTTAAGTATAAAACCTATAGTAGGCTTTGGATCAGAATAATTTTTTTGTCATATGTAGCCTTCGTACTCATCTATCCAACGCTATCAAAATTTTTTTCTAGAGATGCCAAATTACCACTCAAGAAGGGTTTAAATTTACCGTTCGGACGTTCCTAAAACGTATCTTATATTTGAGGTGATATATGATTTTCCGAAAATGCTGCGATTTTTGCAAGGTTTTCTTATCAATGCCAACTTTTGAGGGGATAACACCCAAAAAAAAAATTTTTTTTGAATCACCCTTATCCACATACATAAATGAAAATTTTTGTATGTAGGACTGGGTCAAGTTGCTTCCTAATCGGATCGACCGATCATATCCAAATTTGGAATACTAACTTGAAGTTTTCCTTACAATTATCTTGAGAAATTTTTTTTTTCGTTCGGACGTTCCAGAATTTGATACACTTAAATTCGGGAATCCTTCTAACTTTGGGAAAAAAATTTTTGCCACCGGAAAGAGCATCAGAATCTGTGTTTTGGGGGAAAAAATTTGAATGAAATTTAAAAGGTATGTATGTTTTTTTTTTACTACAAAGTTTATTTTGCGTCCGAACGCTTCAAAAAAACACTTCTTTTGCATTCACTTTATATATGATTTGGAGCAGTTTTCCAGATAAGACCGACTTATGGCTAGATACTTGTAAAAGTAATTTTTTGCCAGGCGCTTTTGTAAGAAATTCGCAGATGTATTTCAAAAGTCATAACTACTCAGCTACAAAAAAAATCATTGATGATAGTAAGTTTTGTCAGAAACGGAAGGTGTCAACAATTCTCTACCCAAAACCGTTGAGAGTTTTGAAATCGGTTGAAAGCTTGATTTTTAATGATTTTTTTTTTTTTCAATGAAAACTCTGAAAAAACGGTTTTTTGCCTTAAAACCAGATTTTCGGGGTGTTACAAATCTTTTGAAGGGTGGTTTCGTGTATAACTCGACCAGTAGCCCGATTCCCTTACTTTTAACCACTCGCAAGGCGTTTGGGTTTTCGCCAGGGTTTGGCGTTTGTTCTTAACGAAACTGCGATTCTCTTAACGCACTTCCATATTTTCAATATTTCCCACCAAATAAGCGCCACAAACTCAAAAGACATTTTTATTTAAATTTAAATATATTATTTTCTATTAAACACTTGTAAACACCATCAAATTAATTCGCGATAACAAGCTAAAATAAAAGTGTTAGCAAAAACAGCTCATCGAGTTTATCGACTTTTAGTGTGGTTAACACTTAGAGAATAGGGAAAAGCGATAAAAATGGCGTTAAACAGAATTAACGCTAACACTTGGCGATAAATAGTTCGGGAATCGACCTACAGATGAACAATCTCTACTAGGTCGCTTCAAAATTGTATTCCATTTTTTTCGCACTGTGTAATTATCCGGTATGTTCTGTATTTAAATTTCACTCGGATTCGACCACTTTAAGTATGTAATTTAGAACCTGCCTGCATATCTTTGGACTTTCAAAGAAACTAACGAGAATCAAAGTGCCTATGGAAAAGATTTAGGCTAATATGCAAAATGTTACGAATTTGCCCTAATAACTTTTATACCGTTATTTAAAAAAAAAAAAATAAAATAAATATGCATTTAAATTATACTAAGCAACTTTTAATAAAAAAACAACAGAAGAGCTCAAAAAATGTGCATTTTGCTGCTGCAAATACATACATACATAGCTTGTAGAATATTGTATACAGCAGTTTTAGGGTAGTAAAAAAATTAAATTTCAGAACTTTCACAGTTTCAGAAGAATTTCAGTGCACTAACAAAAATAAATATGTATGTTAAAGTCTTATTAACAACAAAAGATCACAGTCTTCCAATAAAATAGTGACTGTAAATCAGGCTCGTATCGGGGGGGATCCTAATTTTGTTTCGTAAAATGGAAATGACTTGGATCATAAAGTGTACAAGAAGTCTATAAAGTAAGGAAAACACATGGCAAATATTAGTAAGAATATAAATGCAAGATTGCATGCAGGGCACATGGCTCAAAGTGTTAAGAGAACGCAATGCCAATGCAGTCTGGTAGGTTCGATGCCAGCCAGACCGGATAAAACACTACGTCTAAATGCTTGGTCGCATGGAAACTAGTCAGTGAATTACCATTCCGCTGTATAAAATTTTGCATTCAATTCTTTCTAATACCTATGACTTAGCTTGAGTTTATCAAAACTTGGACAAAAAAAAAAAAAAAAAAAAAAAACTTACCGTTTTTGAAAAAAAATTCCAGAAACCTAAAATGTTGACCTTGACACCGAATAACATTTTTAGCACACATGGAATCGATGGGGATTTTTGAATATTTATTTTTGACAGCGACCCAAGGCCTTTGCAAAAGTTTGGCTCTGTCGGAATTTTTGTTATTTCAAATGTCTCTTTGAGCGCAATAGAAATTAAAACATGCTGTGTCATGAGATTAGGATTTATTCAAAAAAGTGCCACAAGTGAAAATTTGCAAGCGCAAATCGCGCGATTTTATATTCCATGTTTTCATTTTTATTGTAACCTGAAATCAAGGCGAATTCATAGAAGGGAGTCTCAAACGAATTCAGTTCTACCCGCGCGCACACACTTCTTGTATTTTGTTTTTGTTTTCTCGCCTCGGAAATGTCAGACAAAGCAACAACATAAGCAATTTGACAGCTTCGAAGCGATAGTCAAGGAAGAAGAAGAAACCATTTGCCGAAAAGATGCCACCTTGTATTGAATTCGCCATGAATTTGGGTAAAAAAACACTAATGACGGCGATATACGATACGCCAAATCCTGGAGAAGACCCATGATAAAAGAATCGACACACACCATCTCTTTGTCGATTTCAAAGCCGCTTTTGACAGCGCAAAAAGGAGTTGCCTGTATGCCGCCATGTCTGAATTTGACTTCCCTGCAAAGCTTATACGGCTTTGCCAAATGACGTTGAGCAATACTAACAGCTCCGTCAGAGTCGGGAAGGACCTCTCTGAGCCATTTGAAACCAAACGAGGCTTCAGACAGGGCGACTCCCTTTCGTGCGATTTCTTCAACCTGATGCTGGAGAAGATAATTCGAGCAGCAGAGCTAAACCGCAATGGTACAATCTTTTACAAGAGCGTGCAATTGCTGGCGTATGCCGATGATATTGATATCATTGGCCTTAACAACCGCGCCGTAAGCGCTGCCTTCTCTGGACTGGATAAAGAAGCGAAAAAAGTGGGTCTTGCGGTCAACGAGGACAAGACGAAGTATTTGCTGTCATCAAAGAAAGAATCGGCGCACCTGCGCCTTGGCAGCCACGTCACTGTTGATAGTTACAAATTTGAAACTGTGAGGGACTTCGTCTATTTGGGAACCAGCATTAACACCGAAAATAATATCAGTCTAGAAATCCAACGGAGAATCACTCTTGCGAACAAGTGCTACTTTGGACTGAGTAGGCAATTGAGAAGTAAAGTCCTCTCTCGAAGAACAAAGATCGCGCTCTATAAGTCTCTCATCATACCTGTCCTGATGTATGGCTCAGACTCATGGACAATGTCAAGAGAAGATGAGATGGCCCTTGGAGTATTTGAGAGAAAAGTTCTCCGGAAGATTTATGGTCCTTCCCGTGATGCCGACGGCGAGTATCGAAGGAGATTTAACGATGAGCTGTACGAGCTTTACGCAGATCTGACCATAGTCCAGCGAATTAAAGCCCAAAGGCTCCGCTGGCTGGGTCACGTCATGCGAATGGACAAAGAAGCTCCAGCCCAGAAGGTTTTCCAATCGTCACCCGAATTCGGCAGCAGAGGAAGGGGGAGGCCTCGACTGAGATGGAAACAACAGGTGGAGGATGACTTGAACTCCCTTGGGGTTTCCAATTGGCGTCAGTTATCGCTAAAAAGGAATGACTGGCGTGCTTTGATAGGCGACGGCCAAAATCGCTTAGGCGGTTAAGCGCCAATAAATGATGATGATGACGGCGATATACCAACAGGTTATCATAACCTCTACCGAGATTTTATGTTCCAAGTTTTCTTTTTTTACACAGACACATACCAAAAAATTGCACTACCTTACACATTTCCGGACCCCCAGGAACCCTCCCCTGAATACGCGCCTGCTATAAATCAATATGTTCATTTACGTATATACAGCTATGGTCAGAGATTTAGCGCACTTTCCATTGTACTGAAAAATAGTACAGTAACTCTCAAGATAATACATCGTTACCTTAATTCACAAGGGCTCTAATTGACACATTTTTCGAAAAGGAAGTTTTTCACATATACACTAAGGGCCGCTTGCATAAAAGCTGATAACGACTAACCTAAGCTGTTCCTTAAGAAAAAGTTTTTCACATATGCACTAAGCTGTTACTTAAGAAAAAAATTTTTTTCGACGGGCGGAATATGATTGATTTTGCTCTAAAAATAAGCTGTGTAAAATTTCATTCGAGTTGGATAACTTTTAGAACTTGCACGTTGCATTTGAAAATTTTAAAAATCGTATGCATTCAGGGTGCAGCAGATTGTATAAAAACTTTGATAGCCGTAAACTTGGTGAACATTTATTACGTGAAAAAACGTGCATATTCCGATTCTGAAAAGAAAAATCAAAAATTCACTATAGGTTTTGAGATTTCGCAAAGTTATCGTTTTTGAAAAAGTGAAAAAAAACACCATTTTTGTATTTTACGATAAATCTTCAGCTTTGCCTATCCGATCGAACCCCGCTATTTACCGCATAAAAGGTCTTCGATAGCTCTATAATTCCGCCATATAAGGGGCTTTAATCAGATGCCCACTTTAAGAGCTGTTAACCCTTTCGGATACTCTATGCCATATGGCATAGTCTCATTTCAATGGCTGTTTGTGACATTAAATTAAGGAATTAACTTTTTTTTAATTATGTATTTTTCTTTGAGGCTTTATCTCTAAAAATAAATAACACAAATTTTGAGAGCTGGACCCAGTAAATTGCTATAATTAAAAACTCAAATATCTCTATGGAATTCGTTTTTTTGGAAGAAAAAGTTACTTCATAACTTTAATAATTTAACAATAAAAATACTTTAGTTTTTTAACTTTTTGAATTCAGTTTATTAGAAAATAAATATAGTTTAAAAAAACTAAAACTCACGCTTTTACAGAGTATTGAACTTAAAAGTTGAAAATAATTTTAAAACCCCTACACAGTAGTATTGTGGAAAAAGCGTGGTCCGCTTTATTCCATAATCTTCGTTTTTTATTTAATTTATTTTTACCTTTTTAATGCAATATTCTTCAAAAGCGTGTGTTTTCGCTTTTTAAACAATATTTATTTCTTACTTTTTAGTTAAATGTGTTATGAAGTAATCGATAAATATATCGAAGTATACCGCAGTCAAAAAGAAACCTTTGGGCTTCCACTTGCGTTTGATACACATATTGTAGGCAATTTTCAATATAATATAATATAATACAATCTCGTTTTGACCAATAACTCAGTTATCGATAAATATATCGAAATATTCCAAAAAACCAATATATTGTAGGGAAATTTTAAGGTTTTTGGTCAATCATATTTCGACCGATAACTCAGTTATCGATAAATTTATCGAAATATATCGATGTCCAAATGAAACCTGGGGACTTCCCCTTTCGGTTGATACCCATATTGTAGGGAAACTTTAAGGTTTTCGGGCAACCACATTTTGACCGATAACTCAGTTATCGATAAATTTATCGAATTATATCGATGTCCAAATGAGACTTTTCGTTTGACACCCATATTGTAGGGAAATTTTAAGGTTTTTGGTCAATCATATTTTGACCGATGACTCAGTTATCGATAAATTTATCGAATTATATCGATGTCCAAATGAGACCTGGGGCCTTCCCCTTTCGTTTTACACCCATATTGTAGGGAAATTTTAAGGTTTTTGGTCAACCACATTTTGACCGATAACTCAGTTATCGATAAATTTATCGAATTATCGATGTCCAAATGAGACCTGGGGCCTTCCCCTTTCGTTTGACACCCATATTGTAGGGAAATTTTAAGGTTTTTGGCCAATCATATTTTGACCGATAACTCAGTTATCGATAAATTTATCGAAATATATCGATGTCCAAATGAAACCTGGGGACTTCCCCTTTCGGTTGAAACCCATATTGTAGGGAAATTTTAAGATATTCGGGCAACCACATTTTGACCGATAACTCAGTTATCGATAAATTTATCGAATTATATCGATGTCCAAATGAGACCTGGGGCCTTCCCCTTTCGTTTGACACCCATATTGTAGGGAAATTTTAAGGTTTTTGGCCAATCATATTTCAGTTATCGATAAATTTATCGAAATATATCGATGTCCAAATGAAACCTGGGGACTTCCCCTTTCGGTTGAAACCCATATTGTAGGGAAATTTTAAGATATTCGGGCAACCACATTTTGACCGATAACTCAGTTATCGATAAATTTATCGAATTATATCGATGTCCAAATAAGACCTGGGGCCTTCCCCTTTCGTTTGACACCCATATTGTAGGGAAATTTTAAGGTTTTTGGTCAATCATATTTTGACCGATAACTTAGTTATCGATAAATTTATCGAAATATATCGATGTCCAAATGAAACCTGGGGACTTCCCCTTTCGGTTGAAACCCATATTGTAGGGAAATTTTAAGATTTTCGGGCAACCACATTTTGACCGATAACTCAGTTATCGATAAATTTATCGAATTATATCGATGTCCAAATGAGACCTGGGGCCTTCCCCTTTCGTTTGACACCCATATTGTAGGGAAATTTTAAGGTTTTTGGTCAATCATATTTTGACCGATAACTCAGTTATCGATAAATTTATCGAAATATATCGATGTCCAAATGAAACCTGGGGACTTCCCCTTTCGTTTGATAGCGAATTTTTGATTTTTCTCTGCAGAATCGGTATCTGCACGTTTTTTCACGTAATAAATGTGTACCAAGTTTACGGCTTCTAAAGTTATCCAATTCAAGTGAAATTTTGCATAGATTATTTTTAGAGCAAAATATATCATATTGATATAAGGAACAGCTTAATATACACGCTCACTACAAATTTTAAAAGGTATTAGCAGCAATAACGGAGAAATTCCAAATTTACAAAGCTATATTTGCATGCGTTGAATGTAAAAAAAAATTTGTTTTTTGGTTCTCCGTTAAATTTTTTTTATGTCAGTTAGGGCCGTTGTAAGTTAAGGTACGCACATTTGTAGGAGAGGGAACAGTCCGAAAAATCGCCAGTTGATCAATCTGATAAACTTTCGTACAGAAACGATTAGTATAAAATCAATTTTGACCTCCGGAATTCACGGTGAAGTTTTATAATGAAAAAGGGGCTTTCTCCATAACTCCACATTTTGGCCATGTATGTACATATTTGAAATTATGTGTATGCATTATTTGTATGCTTTACTTTAAAAAAGTTTCACTGTCACGCCACATAATAGGCCGCATACAAAAATGTTCATTTCCTGATTATGAAACTTCGCCGTAAAATCCGACTGAGTTTCTTCCGCAAAGTTACCTAAAATTATCCGCAGAACATTTTCCGCAAAGGCGATTTTTCGAATTCAAAACAATTTGAGTAATAAATGCACTCATTGTGGTTTTTTTGTTTTTATGTTAAAATGAATTTGACTAACAGTAAATGAAGACGATTAGTCAACTTATAAAAATATTAAAGTAGTTGTATACTATATATAAAACTAAGAATCACACATCTTCTCTCCCTAATAAGAAAGTGTACTTAATTTTAGAAATGTTTCCTGTTTAATGTTATCTACTATAAGTTCTGTTGTAATGAAAAAATAGAAAACACACAGTAGTCAGACTTTTCATATAATATTTACATTATACCTACATTTTAAGTTATTTATTACTAGTCAGTATAAAAGTATCGTCTTTTCTGTTAAAAGATTCTAATAAAAGTATGTACATACATATATGCAGCTTTTATTCAATATTACCAAAGGTGCCCAAGCAATATCCATGCAGAGTATGACATCGAGTCCCAAAGCCTTTTGATAGTCGCGGGATTACCTCGAGAGAGAGAGGTGTCAAAAAACGCCTTTTGATCTCGTTAAGTATAATCCGAAAGCGAATACTCGATATTTTATTTCTGTCAAGAGATATTTCGGAAGCGGTAAATTAATGGGTTTTTGCTAATATCTTTTCACTGAAAAAAAAAATCTTTAATTAACGCTTCCATCGAAGTCGAAACTCGTCTTTTGATACCTCTCCCGATATTTTTGAACGTGTTACATTATTTAAGGGGGTTAATATTTATTCAAATCCGGGATTTCAAGATTTTCCAGAATCCCGAAATTCCCGGGATTTCGAGCCTTGATTCGGGATTTCCCGGGATCGATGCCTTAATGAAGAGCTCCTATGTAAGGAAGGTTGGCTCTGGCTCAAATAAATAATTGCTGTTGTTGTTGTTGTTGTTGTTGTTGTTGTTGGTGTTGTTGTAACAGCACTTCGCCCTGCCTACTAGGAGGATCCCCTTATAAAAAGTTACGTGACGGACGAGACAAAGATGTACCGATGTTGACAGCTTTTTGCCGGACAGTGCTAGTAGTCCGACTCCCTAGGGAACGATTTCATTACTAGTAGGTTATACTCCTTCTTATCCGGATTGAACTCGAAATATTTGTGTGCTGATATAAAAGTATGGACGCATGTAGAGTACTCATTCTAGCTTTTGCAAGTATCGCATATCTGAGTCTAAATCAATTGCGTCCTCTGCATAATAAGGCAATGTTCCCGAATATGGCCAAGTTCGCCAGAAACGAAACCACAAAAAAAAATTTCTTTAAATTTTGGGTGCTTTTGATTGTTTTGGTGGTACACACATGCCAAAGAATCCTATGCTCGAAGACAACGCACCACCTTTTCCTTTCTTCGAAAATATACGACAGTTACTGCGGTGTTTCTAAATGAATAAAATTTTTAAAATTTACATTATCTAACGCTCTATTTACCTTTTTCAGACGGATTTAGGTTAATTGAAAGTAATTTGAAAAAATATTTCGAGGAGACAAATATTGTGAGTATTTTGGATCACAATGAATTCGACCGCATTTTTTCATGTAACGTAACAGTCCAAAATTCAAAATAGTTTCTTTGTGCAAAATCTAGCTCGTTAACAAACGAGAAAAAAATCAATTTTCTTCGAGCATTCTATTTTTCAAATAAACTGCAATATTAATAGTGTTTGTAGTTATGTCCATTGTTAAATTATATAAGGTTAAGCAGATTTTGACATCTGCCAAGGCATAGCTCCTCTATTAGAGTTGCATTTACGAAGGATGCAAAAAAGGGTAGAACAATTCCCCTTTAGGAAAATTGTATTAAAAAAGAAGGAACTCCGTTCGCAAAATTTCAGAAACCTTTTTAACATTTATTTTTTTAAATTATTAGGAGAATTAAAGTAATTTTAAAATTAACTGTAAAAAGCATGCCCTTTTTGTGGGTAGCAGTAAACATATACGAAATAAGCTTATAAAACGGAATGTTTATAATTGGATCCTTTTTAATAAATTTCATCAATCGCCGGTATGAAAACCAATCTCTTAACGTCTGTGGTAGCGGTCTCAAGAACTGACCTCGGAGATACAAAGGAGAAAAAAGCTGCACCTGAGTTTTCAGCAAAGGGAGCAACCGCGATGGCAACTACGGGTCTGGACTACCAGGAGACATCTCCCCTCCGCTCTGCGTACTTGAAAAAAACGATTGGCCGTAAGGACCCTGAAGAAATATGAGGGAGTTTCGCAGGAAACGCTGTCGTCGTTGGTGCAATCTCTGATACCGCATTTCCAAACCACTTATGTGCCAAAGAGGGTAAACGGAAACCCTTTCAAACATAAGAGATCGGGCGTGGAGTTAAAACCTCACCCCGGAGTGGGCAAACCAAGCTTTGCTGAAGTAACTAAGGACAGAATCCTTATAGGCATTCTTGACCGAGGCAACGACCGTTTGGCCACGCTCTTATTGACGTTTATTTGAAGTCTCCGGGTGGTACAGCGGCGGTCATGGATGCGGATTGGCACCAGGGACATATAAAAATGGTCGCGTGTTTCGACGCATGAATTGTTGCACTGTACAAGGCAGCAGCACCAAGACTGGGTGAAGTCTACAAAGGTGCAAAAATCGAGGTCGTCGACTGGAATGACATTCCGGATTGGCCAAGGGCAAGGGCATCGATTCCTGCCATCCCTGCAAAGCCTGAATTCTCTCCATGCTGCGGATTATGAATCCGTCCCTCCCGACGAAGGACTGTAGTGTCACTCTGGTCGGGTATGCGGTAGGGTCTGACAGACAAGTGGTCTTCACCATGAATAAGGAGGCACTCGAGCCCCTTAAAAGTTGCAATGGACTAGTGCACGTGACGTGAACAGCTCGGAGATGGAAGACAGCTTACTGAACGGTGATAGCAACCAATACTGAGCGCATTATCTCGGATGCTTCAGTCAGAAGGGCTCCCGTTACGCCAACTCGTCGTTGAGAGACAACCTCCGGGACGGGGCAGACCTCAACGATATGGGTACGGCAGGGAAGTCTGAGCGCTCTCATGTTGGTGGTGCTTCAGATAAATTTGCACAAATCTGAAGTATCCTCGGCTGCTTCAAGTAGTCGTCTTTCTAAATGCGACATGGATGTGGTCCTCAAGAACCCTGGGTCAACAGCTCGAGGATCTGCGGATAGGGGCTATGGGCTTCATCTCATTCGAGCCAGCGAGGGGGCAAGGGCAGAATCTGCATTTTGGCTAAATGTGAGCTGAACTCCTTTCTTGTAAGGCGCACAAGCTTTTTCCTTGATTTAAATTCAGTTTCAAACGATGAGGTAACGCATTTGTATGCTGACAAAAGGCTGCAGAACAGGAAAAATTGCAATTGTTAAGTTAAAATAATAAATTTTCATAAAAACCTTGCTAATTAGACAATTAATTTTTCAAAATAAAAATAAAACAAACTTCAAAAGCTTTCAGGGTTGCTGTAATTTTGTTCGTATGAAGAATTTTGGTTTTTACTACCATTTTCACTTTGTTTAAAGCCAAAAGTTGTTTGTAACGTAAAAGTCTTTTTAATTCGAGCAAACTTTAATATCCATTAACCATTTGCCCATACAAAATCCATCGTCTTTTTTGTAATATGCACTGTTAAAAAGTGATTATAGCGGGAAAACTATAGCATTTACAAGAAAAACTGGAATAATTAAAAGAATCCAAAAAAATGCACTTTAAATGCCTGCAGTAAAGAATGCTCTGCTAATTTTTAAATTTTTGTTTTTTACCCTTTTATGTCTTTTTTTGTAACGCAACAGTCCGAGCAGTTAGGTGTCTGAAAGGCACAGACAAATTTTGTTCAGTGTAATTTTTTTTCCATTAATTACAACGAGTTATACCTTTAAAACGGTATACTAGATGTTGAAAATAATCTGGCAGAAGAGCAGACTTTTTCAATAATGTGAAGCAACTTCCAAACCTACTTCCAAAATTTGTAACGTAACAGTCCATACAAAGTGGTCCATAACTCTTAAATAAGAAGACCTACAAAAATTTTCATATCTATAGAAAATGGTACTTCAGAAGTGCACTTTAAGATGCATAGCCAAAAATATTGAAAGTGTCCAAATCCATATCTTTTTGTAGTACAAGACCGTGGCTTGATTAAGTTTTTTGATGATGTGGAGACGGATGTGTAGGAGACGGGCACGAGTTCATGAATCCAATATCTACTTGAAGATTACGATACCCGCGGGTCATAACCGCCAAAATAGCAATATGAAAGTAATGTACACGAAGCACGAGAATTTACCGTTTTCCGTACTATCTGATACATCCAAGAAGACGCCAGTTTTTTTGTTTTATAGCAAAATTATGTTAAATTATATTAAAATGTTCGGCTTCAGAAAAATTGCTTTTATTAATCTTTTATATAATAAATATAGTTTAAAAAAACTAAAACTCACGCTTTTAGAGAGTATTGAACTTAAAAGTTGAAAATAATTTTAAAACCCCTACACAGTAGTATTGTGGAAAAAGCGTGGTCCGCTTTGTTCATAATCTTCGTTTTTTATTTAAATTATTTTTACCTTTTTAGTGCAATATTCTTTAAAAGCGCGTGTTTTCGCTTCTTAAACTATATTTATTTATTACTTTTTAGTTAAATGTGTTATAAAGTAATCGATAAATATATCGAAGTATACCGCAGTCAAAAGGAAACCTTTGGGCTTCCGCTTGCGTTTGATACACATATTGTAGGCAATTTTCAATATTATTGTACAATCTCGTTTTGACCGATAACTCAGTTATCGATAAATATATCGAAATATTCCAAAAAAACCAATAGAAACCTGTGGACCTTTCCTTTCGTTTGATACCCAGATTTTAGGCATTATGACCCTTAACTTAGGTATCGATAAATATATCGAAGTCCAAATGCAACCTCCTATCGTTTGACACCCATATTGAAGGCACATTTCAAGGTTTTTGTGACAGTCATATGCCACTATCGGGTAGACTGAAGTAGAGTTACATACAAACAAGCAAACATACATATGAATGTATGTACAAGTAAAGCTAATGAAAGCGTGGTCAAGAAACTAGCATTATGTGGAAAAAGCGTCGGGCGCTCGATATACGAAAATTATGGCACAAAAAAAGCTGGCATGGAAATCGCATTTAATTTGTGACGGTAAAATCAGCTGTGCGCACGTCATATTACACACATTTGCCAATATGTTGGCAGATTTATTTTGTGTGTCAAACGTTGAAACCTCCGCAATCGAGATAGAATTTGTCAAAATTTCACGTAATGAAAACCAAAATGTACGGTGCGAACACAACTCCAATTAAGCTGCAACCCAGACACGTATTAAATTTGGCATGTAAATGCAACAGCAAGTTGTGATCTTGCTATGTTTCTGGGTCGCTTTCAGACCCGCAAGCAGCTCCGTTCGTTTTTCTTTTTGTAGCAGATTTTTTGACAACCAACCCTTAAGACGAAAACAAACACAGCGTTATTGCTTTGCGTGATATTTATAACTTTGGCAAAACCGCGCAAGTCCGAAGAAGTATCCCACAATGAATGCTGAAATATACAAGGAAAAATCAGCTGATTATGTCTGCGTTGAAAAGCGGTTATGAGACAGCTTGTATTGAACTAGGTACGTAAGTTTAGTGGAACGTAAAGCGAAGCGAAATTTTAGCAAATGCTCAAAGCCGATGCGCGCATTTTTCAAAGTTTTATGTAATTGGGGCTTAAAGTCGTTTCTGTTTTCAGCACGTTGCTTTCTTTGCTGCGGTTGACGTAAAAAATATTAGAGCTGGAAAACTATCGATATTGCCGCCTTGCAATATTTTTGATTGTTATAAATTTACTATCGACAAAATTTAAGTAAATTTCGAAGAATTTAATAATTTTCAAAAACTTTGCTCAACATACATTTTTAAGAACACAAAATTATTCGTAGTCAAAATTAGGTAGGTACTTAATCCCGAGTTACATGAAACTTTGACAGGTGCGCGCCTCGGTTTTGAACATTTGCCAAAAACTCGCGTTGATTTACGTTCCACAAACTTTGTATGAAAGTGGAACCTGCAAAGTTTTATGTAATTGGGGCTTTAAAGTTAGCGGTGATTTTTATGAATTCGTCCCATTTAGTTCAATAATGTGTTGGTGCAGATGATATATATAGTTATGTTGCAAGGAACGTTGCGGAAGATTAATTAAGTTATTCCTAGCATAAAACAAATAAACATGAAAGGCCCGATATATCGCCAACATAGTGTGGCGAATGTTCTCAAGAATCGCTCATCTCCCAACTCTAGCGTATTTCCATCACTAGCGTCATTACCACAACTACAGCTGCTTAGATACATGACGTGAGAGCGAGAGGCAGCTCGCGTGTTTGCGAATGTGGCACAAAGAGGAGATGGCGATAGATAAACGCTTCGAGAACACTGTTGCACAGTACAGTGAAGTACTGAACAGTGAGTTAACCGGCGATATTGTACTACGGGTTTTACTAGTAAATAAATCGTACTATTTATTAAGCAGAATCTGAGTGTTTTATTTAACGTACAGTGATCGAACTCAGGGAAAATAATCGAGGATTCATCGAATTCGTCACAGTAGAAAAAACATCAATTGTGCGCACAAAAAAACCAGCGATCATATCGATAGTGCCATCGATTGTTTTTCAGCTCTAATACATATTACATTTTACATTTTTATCAGAAAATAATACCTACGTACGCTTATTAGCTTTAACCAATTGATTATGGATTTCTCGAATTTTCAAGTGCGCAGAGTAAATATACATACCTGCTTACATGGCGATAAATGTAGGATATCTGAATATCAGTCGTTGTTTCTTGAATTCACTCTAGTGCCCACCTTCCGCAATTTACATTCCGAACTTTATAACATCGGAAGAGGAGCAACGCATTTTGGAACAGGTTGATAAAGCTCCAAAGCCAAAATGGACACAATTGCTTAACAGGCGGCTCATAAATTATGGAGGCATACCACATCCAAATGGGATGGTGGCAGAGGAAATTCCAGAATGGCTACAACTTTTCGTGGACAAAATCAATAACTTAAGTAGGTTTTTATTACCAAAAAAAAAAAAAGAGTTCTAATTATGATTATTAAAAATTAGATATCTTCGAGTCTAGAAAGGCCAATCATGTTCTTGTTAACGAATACCTCGCTGGGCAAGGTATTATGCCCCACACTGATGGACCGCTATTCTATCCAATAATATCAACTATCACTTGTGGCTCGCACACTATACTTGAATTCATAAAAAGGGAACAATCAGAGTCTCGTCAAAATGAAAACAATGCTTCAACGACTCTTCCGAAATGCTATAACCGGGAAGTTAGTTTCAAAATGGTTTTGGAGCCACGAAGCTTACTAATATTAAGGGATACACTGTACACCGATTATTTGCATGCCATTGCTGAAGTTAAACAGGATGTTCTTTGTGACCGAGTCTGCAACTACGAAAATTGTGAAACAGCGTATAAGATGGGAGATATTTTGCATCGCGAAACCCGTATATCTCTAACTATAAGGCTTGTACCGAAAACGACAAAAATGAAGCTAAAATTTTATTGAATTGTTACAATTATCCCTGCTAGTTATTTGTAAGTTAATGTAATAAAAAATCAAAAGACTTGGAGAAATCACATATTTTTGAGGTGGGCTTTATAAAAATACCCTACGCTGTAAAAACGTACGAGTACTCATTAGACTGGGTCGAAAAAAAAAGTTGCTAATGTCCGCCCCTAAATTTAAAGATTATGTTGAGAGGGTTCTGGAAATTTTTTTTTTTTTTTAACCCTCCGAAATACAGCCGAAATGGTTTTTTCGTTGTAACTTGGTTATTTGACGGACGATTTTTAAAATTGATATGTCATTATTTTTGTCTTGAGAAGCTTCACTTTTCGTTCTTATGTCTTTTTAAGCTTTGAAGTCGCGTTCGCATGATAAGGCCAGAAACAAAATTTTACCCCCCCCCTAAAGTATGTTTTTTTCCTTACCAAACGAAAGTACTTAAAAATTCAAGAAAATGTTGCCTTCAAACTATATTACTAAAATAATAAACAAAGGAGTTATAGCACTTTTAATATCACAGGTCAACATGAGTTTCAGATGTAAGTATAATAACACAGTACAACAAAAATTGATTTTTTTTATGCAGCAGAGTAACCTAAATTTAAGGATTATGTTGAGAGGATTTCGAAATTTTTATTTAATTTTTTTTTTAACCCTTCGAAATACAGCCGAAAAGGTTTTTTCGTTGAAAGTTGGGTATTTGACGGCCGATTTTTAAAATTAACATGTCATCACATTTTCTTTTAAGCTATGAAGTCGTTTACCCATGGTTAGGTCAGCTAACAAAATTCGCCCCCACAAATTTCTCCAACAGTTTTCTTAGTTGGAAATTTAATCTCACTGCTTTCGTACCAATTTAGGTACATTTTTGCTACGATTTCTCCCAAAGGCCCTAATTGACACATTTGGCTGACCGAGCTTGCTCGGTGCTATCAATTTAGTGCTAGCTTTACTTATCAACACTATAAGCTTTCCAACATAGATTTCCAAAAAAATATCAAAAAGGTGTGGACCTTGTGAAGATGTGTTACACTATCCTTTATATGTGGGCAAATTATTAAAATTTTCGTAGCCGTAATGGATTTTTTGCGGACAACCCCACTTGAAAATATTTTAGTTGGTATGACAGCGAAAATACCTTTCATTTGATACCCATATTGGCATATCTAGCTCCATAAATAAAAAAAATAAAAATAGGTGGCAACTCTGTAAACTACCCCAAAGTGTATAGTCTTAGAATCGATCATACTATCTATGTGCCAAATTTCATCCCATTCGGTCAAGCGGTTCTCGAGGTAGTACCGGACCTACAAATATACAAATGAAGCATCATCGCGAATAACGTTCTAAGTTACAAAATCAGAATTTGTCAGGAGAGAAAAAAACGCTAAAGTCATATTTTTTAAATTCATTTCTCTCATCTGTCTCCTTAAGTTTTTCTTTTATTTCTTTCATATTATCAGTTTTACACCTTCCTTATGACCTTCCAGTGCCGTTACGACTCACTTTCGACGCTTCTATGTAAAATAATGTATGTCACTTTATATTCATCATCATCATCATTTATTGGCGCTTAACCGCCTAACCGATTTTGGCCGTTGCATATCAAAGCACGCCAGTCATTCCTTTTTAGTTCAAGTCATCCTCCACCTGTTGTTTCCATCTCAGTCGAGGCCTCTCCCTTCCTCTGCTGCCGAATTCAGGCGACGATAGGAAAACCTTCTGTGCTGGAGCTTCTTTGTCCATTCGCATAACATGGCCCAGCCAGCGGAGTCTTTGGACTTTAATTCGCTGGACTATGGTCAGATCTGCGTAGAGCTCGTACAGCTCATCGTTAAATTTCCTTCGATACTCGCCGTTGGCATCACGGGAAGGACCATAAATCTTCCGGAGAACTTTTCTCTCAAATACTCCAAGGGCCATCTCATCTTCTCTTGACATTGTCCATGAATCTGAGCCATACATCAGGACAGGTATGATGAGAGACTTATACAGCGTGACCTTTGTTCTTCGAGAGAGGACTTTACTTCTCAATTGCCTACTCAGTCCAAAGTAGCACTTGTTGGCAAGAGTGATTCTCCGCTGGATTTCTAGACTGATATTATTTTCGGTGTTGATACTGGTTCCCAAATAGACGAAGTCCCTCACAGTTTCAAATTTGTAACTATCAACAGTGACATGGCTGCCAAGGCGCAGGTGCGCCGATTCTTTCTTTGATGACAGCAAATACTTCGTCTTGTCCTCGTTTACGGCAAGACCCACTTTTTTTCGCTTCCTTATCCAGTCCAGAGAAGGCAGCGCTTACGGCGCGGTTGTTAAGGCCAATGATATCAATATCATCGGCATACGCCAGCAATTTCACGCTTTTGTAAAAGATTGTACCATTGCGGTTTAGCTCTGCTGCTCGAATTATCTTCTCCAACATCAGATTGAAGAAATCGCACGAAAGGGAGTCGCCCTGTCTGAAGCCTCGTTTGGTTTCAAATGGCTCAGAGAAGTCCTTCCCGATTCTGACGGAGCTGTTGGTATTGCTCAACGTCATTTGGCAAAGCCGTATAAGCTTTGCAGGGAAGTCAAATTCAGACATGGCGGCATACAGGCAACACCTTTTTGCGCTGTCAAAAACGGCTTTGAAATCGACAAAGAGATCGTGTGTGTCGATTCTTTCATCATGGGTCTTCTCCAGGATTTGGCGTATCGTGAAAATCTGGTCGATGGTAGACTTACCAGGTCTAAAGCCACACTGATAAGGTCCAATCAGTTTTTCTACGATGGGCTTCAGCCTTTCACACAACACGCTAGAAAGAACCTTATATGCAATATTAAGAAGGCTAATTCCGCGGTAGTTGGTGCGGTTAGCGGGATCGCCTTTCTTGTGGATTGGGCAAAGCACACTTAAATTCCAATCCGGAGGCATGCATTCGTCTGACCATATTCTGCATAAGAGCTGAGGCATGCTTTTTACCAGCTCTTCGCCTCCGTGTTTGAACAGCTCGGCGGGTAGTCCGTCTTTTCCAGGCGCTTTGTTGTTTTTGAGCCGGGATATAGCTATCCTCACTTCATCATAGTCAGGTGGTGGGACGACTTTTCCATCGTCAGGGATTGTGGTATCGGGTTCGACGTCTCCCTCGCAATTTAGCAGTGAGGAGAAGTGCTCCCTCCATAATTTAAGTACACTTTGTACGTCGGTTACCAGGTCGCCATTATTGTCCTTACAGGAGCTTTCCCCGGTCTTAAAACCTTCCGTCATCCGCCGGATCTTTTCATAGAATTTTCGGGCATCATTCCTGTCAGCCAGCATCTCAAGCTCCTCACACTCACGCCTTTCCGCCTCACTTTTCTTTTTTCTGAAAAGGCGTCTCTCTTCCTTCTTTGCCTCACGATATTGTTGCCATACACTGCGGGTTGCGCCCGTTCGCAAAGTCTCCTTGTAGGCAGCCTTCTTTTTTTTCGAGGCAGTTTTGCATTCCTCATCGTACCAGTTGTTCTTGCGGGCTCGCTGGAACCCTATAGTGGCCTCAGCGGCGGTACGCAATGAGTGAGAGATATGCTTCCATTGCTCGGTTACATCGTTAGGTCGGGGATTGCCCTCTGCTAGCAGGTGTGAGAGTCGAGTGGAGAAATTATCAGCTGTCTGTGTCACGCGCAACTTCTCGACGTCAAACTTTCCTTCCGTTACTATGCGCACTTTCATCATTGCACAGAGGCGTGTGCTTATCTTGGCTGCGACAAGATAATGGTCAGAGTCAATATTGGGACCACGCAGTGTACGCACGTCCAGAACGGTGGAGCTATGTCTGCCGTCAATCAAGGCATGATCAATCTGGTTTCTAGTTCTTTGATCAGGGGACAGCCATGTGGCTTGGTGTATTCGCTTATGCTGGAACCTGGTACTACTGATGACCATATTGCGAGCAGCGGCGAAGTCAATCAACCTAGTGCCGTTGGGGGATGTTATATCGTGGAGACTGAATTTTCCAACTGAAGGACCAAAGACTCCTTCCTTGCCCACCTTGACATTAAAGTCGCCGAGCACGATTTGCCGCGTGTCTGGCCACTGTAGTATACGTCACAAGGACCGATGGTCGTCTTTCTTTGCCCCGTCCATCGCATTTCCTGCAGGGCGGTGATGTCGGCCTTTGCGCCTCCGAGGACATCAACCAGTCGGGCAGCGGCACCGTCCCTTGAAAGGGTCCGGACATTCCCGGTACATGCCCTAATATCAAAATCATTATGCCTTATTCGTTTTGCCGGGTCGTCAACATTAAAGGGGGTTCTCATCCGAGGCTTTGATTTTGTTTTCATTAGAATTAAGTTTTTTACGTGGCGGGTCCCAAACCCAGCGCACAACCCGTTTCGGGGTTTTTGGAAAATATTTACACATTTATGTAGCGAGCCGCTTGCTTCAAGACAGACGCCCGCTTGCAGCCGCACCTTATGGTGAACAGACGCTACGCAAAAACCTCGGTGAGCCCTTAAACCAAGTATGTCAGAGTGGCCCCACCGGGGCTCCCTCTCTTTCTGCCGCGAGCCTAGGTAGCTCCCGTTGCCCAGAGTGCACGAACGAGGACGCAAGAGTCGGGAGAGCAAAACAAAATGTTATATGCAATAAAACCGGTTTTGAAAAATATGGCACTTAGAACGTTATTCGCGATGATGCTTCAAATATACAAGTTTAGCTCGTTTAAAGTTACTAGACTTCGCCCAGTGGTTGAAATTCAACCACAAAAGCTTATTTTATTTTACCTTTTTGCTGTTTCTTAAATTTGCCATTCTTTTCATATTTTTTATATTATTTTTGGTTTCTATACATTCCTGTTCATTTTGCCTTTTCCTCCCTCTTTACACCATTCAGTAATATAGTTTCAATGTTGATAAATATTTATTCTTCTTAGGTAGTCTTCATACGTATTTCTTTCGTTTCCTTTCC
Organism: Campiglossa producta; assembly: GCA_964058755.1. Lineage (NCBI taxonomy): Eukaryota > Metazoa > Arthropoda > Insecta > Diptera > Tephritidae > Campiglossa > Campiglossa producta. The sequence goes on along the minus strand of CAXKVI010000003.1, from coordinate 73,447 downwards.
TTTGCTTTTATTTTCTTTCCTTTCCTCTCCTTTCATCTCATTTCATTTCTTTTGCTTTTCTTTCCTTCCCTACCCTTTTCTTTCCTTTCCCTTTCTTCTCTCTCTTTTCTTTTCCTTTTCTTTTCCTTTTCTTTCCTTTCTCTTCTTTCATTTCATTTTATTTCCCTTCTTTATTTCTCTCTTTTCTGTTCTTTTCTTTTATTTTCCTTTCTTTTCATTTCTTTTATTCTCTTACCTGACCTTTCTTTCCATTTCCATTACATTCCTTTTTTCCTTTTATTTTCTTTCTCTTTAATTTCCTTTCGTTTCCTTTGCTTTAGTTTCGTTTCCCTTAGTTTCCTCTCATTTTATTCATTTTTTTTTTTCATTTCATTTTTATACCTTTCATGAACATGAAATGGTATTATAACTTTGGTCCGATGTTTGTAAATATGAGAAGAAGAAGAGATAGACCCATCAATAAGTATACCGAAATGATCAGGATGACGAGATGAGTTGATTTAGCCATGTCCGTCTGTCCGTCTGTCCGTCTGTCCGTCTGTCTGTTTGAACGCAAACTAGTCCCTCAATTTTTGAGATATCTGGCTGAAATTTTGTATGTGGCCACTATTTTGTAATATAGGAATCATTTGTCGGAACTGACATGATCGGACCAGTATAACATATAGCCCCCATACAACCGATTGTTCAGATATAAGGTTTTTTGGCCAAAACTTCCGCAATTAAAAAGTTAGAAACGTAAAATTTCGCAACTCGAGTACTTTCTATTTATGTAGTGTATATAGTGAAAATCAACCAGATCGGGCAAATGTAACATATAGCCCCCATACAACCGATTGTTCAGATATAAGGTTTTTTGGCCAAAACTTCTGCAATTAAAAAGTTAGGAACGTAAAATTTTGCAGCTCGAGTACTTTCTATTTATGTAGTGTATATAGCGAAAATCAACCAGATCGGGCAAATGTAACATATAGCCCCCATACAACCGATTGTTCAGATATAAGGTTTTTTGGCCAAAACTTCTGCAATTTAAAAGTTAGGAACGTAAAATTTTGCAACTCGAGTACTTTCTATTTATGTAGTGTATATAGTGAAAATCAACAAGGTCGGGCAAATGTAACATATAGCCCCCATACAACCGATTGTTCAGATATAAGGTTTTTTGGCCAAAACTTCCGCAATTAAAAAGTTAGAAACGTAAAATTTTGCAACTCGAGTACTTTCTATTTATGTAGTGTATATAGTGAAAATCAACCAGATCGGGCAAATGTAACATATAGCCCCCATACAACCGATTGTTCAGATATAAGGTTTTTTGGCCAAAACTTCCGCAATTAAAAAGTTAGAAACGTAAAATTTTGCAACTCGAGTACTTTCTATTTATGTAGTGTATATAGTGAAAATCAACAAGATCGGGCAAATGTAACATATAGCCCCCATACAACCGATTGTTCAGATATAAGGTTTTTTGGCCAAAACTTCTGCAATTAAAAAGTTAGGAACGTAAAATTTTGCAACTCGAGTACTTTCTATTTATGTAGTGTATATAGTGAAAATCAACAAGATCGGGCAAATGTAACATATAGCCCCCATACAACCGATTGTTCAGATATAAGGTTTTTTGGCCAAAACTTCTGCAATTAAAAAGTTAGGAACGTAAAATTTTGCAACTCGAGTACTTTCTATTTATGTAGTGTATATAGTGAAAATCAACCAGATCGGGCAAATGTAACATATAGCCCCCATACAACCGATTGTTCAGATATAAGGTTTTTTGGCCAAAACTTCTGCAATTAAAAAGTTAGGAACGTAAAATTTTGCAACTCGAGTACTTTCTATTTATGTAGTGTATATAGTGAAAATCAACAAGATCGGGCAAATGTAACATATAGCCCCCATACAACCGATTGTTCAGATATAAGGTTTTTTGGCCAAAACTTCTGCAATTAAAAAGTTAGGAACGTAAAATTTTGCAACTCGAGTACTTTCTATTTATGTAGTGTATATAGTGAAAATCAACCAGATCGGGAAAATGTAACATATAGCCCCCATACAACCGATTGTTCAGATATAAGGTTTTTTGGCCAAAACTTCTGCAATTAAAAAGTTAGGAACGTAAAATTTTGCAACTCGAGTACTTTCTATTTATGTAGTGTATATAGTGAAAATCAACCAGATCGGGCAAATGTAACATATAGCCCCCATACAACCGATTGTTCAGATATAAGGTTTTTTGGCCAAAACTTCTGCAATTAAAAAGTTAGGAACGTAAAATTTTGCAACTCGAGTACTTTCTATTTATGTAGTGTATATAGTGAAAATCAACCAGATCGGGAAAATGTAACATATAGCCCCCATACAACCGATTGTTCAGATATAAGGTTTTTTGGCCAAAACTTCTGCAATTAAAAAGTTAGGAACGTAAAATTTTGCAACTCGAGTACTTTCTATTTATGTAGTGTATATAGTGAAAATCAACAAGATCGGGCAAATGTAACATATAGCCCCCATACAACCGATTGTTCAGATATAAGGTTTTTTGGCCAAAACTTCTGCAATTAAAAAGTTAGGAACGTAAAATGTTGCAACTCGAGTACTTTCTATTTATGTAGTGTATATAAGGAAAATCAACAAGATCGGACAAATGTAACATATAGCCCCCATACAACCGATTGTTCAGATATAAGGTTTTTTGGCCAAAACTTCTGCAATTAAAAAGTTAGGAACATAAAATTTTGCAACTTGAGTACTTTCAATTTATGTAGTGTGTAGAGGAAAATCAAGAAGATCGGGTAAATATAACATATATTTAGCCCCATACAACCGGTTGTTCAGATATAAGGTTTTTTGGCCAATACTTCCGCATTTAAAAAGTTAGGAACGTAAAATATTGCACCTTTAGTACTTTCTACATATGTAATGTGTATAGTGTAAGTCAGTACAATTGAACACGTATAATATATAGCCTCCATACAATCGATTGTTCCGATAACTCGGATCTTATTATTTTGTAAGTTTTTTTAAATTATAACAAAGATGTGTAATGTGTGTAGTAAATATAGTTAAATTGAAACAGGCTGTACTGGGGATCGAACAGTGAAAATCGTGACGCTTATTCATGAAAGGTATATAGCCTTCGGCACAGCCGAAGACAACTTTCCTTACTTGTTTTTCTTTTATTTTTTTTCTTACCTTTATTTTCTTTCATGAACATGAAATGGTATTATAACTTTGGTCCGATGTTTGTAAGTATGAGAAGAAGAGATAGACCCAAAGTATATTAATCAAAGTAATAGTGAACTTGAAAGTTCTCTCTTTTCTGTAGGAGTTTTCCCGTCAAATGACTTATATATGACAATGCTTAAGATTTTTAAATTTTTTCAATAGTGTGAAGAAATAGCAAATGGTTTCATATAAATACAATACCGCTTGCCTCAGTTCCTTGCGCGTTTAAATAGAGTTTAGAGTTCATACTAGCTAGACTCTAGCACATTTTACCTAAGATGAATGGTCTAATCTTTTTTCAATTGGATCTTAGACCGAAAACGAAACTGTAAGCGATTAAAATCGATCATGACCCCTGCGTGTTAGGGATTTAGATAATGCGCGTAGTGGGGGTTGATGAAATCGACAATGGGAATAGTAGCATAAGGTGGTTCGGCAGCTGTGAGAGCATAGGCGCATAGACCGTACAACTCTGTTTGGTCCGTCACGTCCCTCTTACAACAGCAACAGCGAAGCCGATTAATTTCTCGAAACCGAAAATCGTAATCGATAATTTAATAAAAAAAGAAACGAAGCCCTTTCAAAGTCCAGAACCGGTTCCAAACAAGTGTCTACACTGAATCAGAAAAGTAAGTTCATGTATCCAATGAAAAAGTACATAGATTTTAAGAATTGTTCGTTAAAATCTCTCCAAAGAACTTTTTCGTAGAAATTTCCTAGAATATAAGCACTTTTTCGTAAAATATGTAAACAAATCCACAGAAAGCATGTATTCATTCATAAATTGTAAGACAATTTTCTTTGATTCTATGAATTTTTTCTTATATTTTAAGAAAAACCAGCGCGAACTTCTATGAAACTTTGTTCGTAAAAAACATGTACGTTTTGGGTTCAGTGTACTTGTTCTTTAAATTGATTACTTCATTTCGCGGACACATATTTTCCTTGATAAGACGGTAACCTGGTTTTGACTTCAGTATAAAAAAACTCTAATGGAAACCAATCCACCAGTGTCTGCGGCATTCTGGCGACAACCTTCTTATGGTACCATCGGCGGAAATCGACAAATATTCAATACTCGCCATTTGTATAACGCAAAGGTCCGAAAAGGGGTAGATTCCAAACTGGCCAAAGTTACTCCGTTACTGTTTGGGCTAGCATATTTAGCGGTATTGACAATTTTTTGGGATGAACAAATGCTATCTAATTTTTCAGTAAAACAATTGTATGGGACACAAAAACTGTGCTTGGGTGGCAAAGGGTTAATACGCTTGTTTACATTTATTTGAAGGAAAAACTCCTACAAAAACAAAATATTTCAGTTGTCAATTCTACCTTGTTTAATTTGCCTTGGATAAGACCCATCAATAAGTATACCGAAATGATCAGGATGACGAGATGAGTTGATTTAGCCATGTCCGTCTGTCTGTCTGTCTGTCTGTTTGAACGCAAACTAGTCCCTCAGTTTTTGAGATATTTGCCTGAAATTTTGTATGCGGCCACCATTTTCCAATATAGGAATCATTTGTCGGAACCAGCAAGATCGGACCGATATTACATATAGCTCCCGTACAACCGATTATTCCGATAAACGGATTTCGGGCTATAACTCCTGTAATTAAACACGTAGGAACATGAAATTTTGGAAGTATCACTATTTTTATATGTAAAATATCGATGTTGAAAATCATCGAGATGGGATAAATATTTCACATAGCTCCCATACAATCGATTGTTCCGATAAACGGATTTTGGTAGATAACTCCTGTAATTATATAGGTAGGAACGTGAAATTTATTTCGTAACTTTTGCTGTTTTAGAATGTGGAACGTCGATGTTAAAAATCAATGAGATTGGACCAATATAACACATCGCCCCCATATAATCGATAGTTCCGATAATTTCGGTATGAGCGGAAGTTAAATTCACACAGGCTGTACTGGGATCAAACAGTGAAAATCGTTACGCTTATTCATGAAAGGTATTTAGCCTTCGGCACAGCCGAAGGAAGCTTTCCTTATTTGTTTTCCTTACCTTTCCTTCCCTTACATTTCCTTTTCCTATCTTTCCTTTCCTACCGTTTCCTTACTTTCTTTTTTCCTTTCCGTAACACCTTTAGTTTTCTTTCTTTTCCATTCATTTCCTTTACTTATTTTTTTTAGCTTTTCATTACCTTTCTTTCCTTTATTTTTCATTCTTTTTATTTTCATTTATTTTCCGTACCTTCCTCCTCGCTACCTTTTCTTTCCTTTCTTTTTCTTTTCTTTCCCTTCTTTGTCTTTCTCTATTTTCCTCTCTTTTCCACTCCTTTATCTACATTACATTTCACAGAGCCAACAATGCCTAATAAAATAAAAGTTTATTAATGTTTACAAAGGGAAATCTTGCAAAAATCGAACCGATTTCTTAGGGTTCCTAACAAGAAGATTTGGCTTATTAATGTTTTCAAGAGAAATCTTGCAGAAAACGAATTCATTTCTTAGGGTTCCTAACAAGAAGATTTTACTTATTAATGTTTTCAAAGAGAAATCTTGCAGAAAACCAATTCATTTCTTAGGGTTCTCTACAAGAAGATTTGACTCATTAATGTTTTCAAAATGAAATCACATATTATTGAGAATATGTATGTTCTTTTTAATATTTCAAATAAAAAAAATAAAAATTATATTTCAGAGTTCTTATATTGTCTTCGAGAACTTCAGATTATCAGTGACGATTCAATTTTAGATTTCTCTTGTATTGCCTTTACCTTCTTTTGTTGCCTTTTTATATTTCCTTCAAGCCATCTCACCGCACTCTTCCTTACATTGCGAATCGAACTAACCACATATTGAATGCTGAACACAGGTGCTTACCATCGAGCCATCGGGTACTTCTGCTTCCCAGCGTCTAATTGTTCTACATGATGTCTGCTGATGATGATGCAAGATTTCCCTTTGAAAACATTAATAAGTCAAATCTTCTTGTTAGGAACCCTAAGATCATCTTATTAACACATACATTTATGCGGAAATCTGTTAATAAGTCATATCTTCTTGTTAGGAACCCTAAGATTATCTTATTAAAATAAGAAGTTTTTCCTCTTTCATCTTTTTTTCATATTTTTAAGTAAATCTTGAAAAGATTTTCTTATTAATAACACATATAATAAGAAATCGAAAAGAAATAAGAAGAAATTGCTCTTAATAATATCAATAAGAATTTCCTCATTAAACCAAATATGTTGTTGTTGTTGTTGTTAACAGCAAAACACTCCCCGAAGGTTTTGGGGAGTGATGCCGAAGTTGACAGTCCTTGGCCGGATATGACCCCGGTACGCTGCGGTACTCCCTTGCGGTACTGCCCGACTGTCGTGGTAGCGATTTGGTATGACCAGTTGAACCTTCTAGGTCATGTCATCCCTCCATCCGTGAGGAAGAAGAAGATGGGTAATGAGAGGTGAGAGGAATCATATCCGTAGATCAACCAACGAGTAGCACGTCATTACCTATTCAATTGTATGTTCTGAATGTCAATTGTAACTTTCTGAATATAAACTGAAAAAGGTGTAGTACTTAACACTAAAATGACGCGTGTCTGTTAAAATATTAGTTTGATTTTTCTGAAATTCTCCAAGTATATGGAGAAAACATGTAGGATTGCGGGTTTTTCTCTATGTATGTATGTATGTATTTATTTGAATGTTTTCCTAGCACAACAATTTAGAAAATTTATTTTATAGTGCTAGTCGGTACAGCGTTAATTTACAAGATGAATTAAAATAAGATAATTAAAATAATAAATTTAGTTAAATTAAATGATAGTTATTAATTATTATTACTAATGTAAGTAGTAGAACATAACAGAAATATAAATAAGAGGAAGTGAGGTAGCAGGTACATAATTAATTATTAGTAAAGTAGCAGTGTCTTAAATCAAACCCCCTGAAGTAGGGGAGCAAACGTAGATGGGTAAACCGGGACCCAGTAGGGTGTCGCTTTGCCAGAAAGGGCACATGGGTCAGAAGGGACACACACGAATAACGCGATTTGGCAGTAGGATGCCAAGGTGAAGAGATAAAAACTTTTCATGACACATGGGTCAGAAGGGACCCATACGTATAGCGCGATTGGCAGTAGGATATCAAGGCTTTTTTGTTTTTATATGAGATTTTTTATAAGCGATTTATCTATTCTACTCAAAAAAATGGGCATAGTGTCCGAATACTAGTACAGTTACCCAACCTATGCACACGTAGACGTGATTTCTAGGCAGATTAGTCATATCGGTCTTTTCATATATGTAAATGCTATCTCTCAAGTTGGGTAGCTAAACAACTCAAAGCTTAACCAGTTTACTAAACTGAAAACAAAGTAGGTACTACTTAAGCGTTCAGCAGAATCAGTCCTTCAGTACGTTGAAACACAGCAGATTCGACGGATACGGCAAAGTAGAATTTGCTCTAAATTTCGACATTTCTGACAGTTGGGCCGAAACGAATGATCTTAATTACATAATAAAACACTAGTAAACTAAATTAGAAAATGAATTGCTTTATTTTTATGAATTTTATCAGAATTGTTTTATTGTATTGTCTCACTTAATATCGTCCTGCCAATGTAAATTAAATTCACTCTCAAACACATTCCTGTCGTAAAGTTTAACAGCACTTATGCGTGCGGAAATATCCAAGCGTAGTTCATTTACTGCCAGATGAAAATTTTGACGTGCCAATCGCTGTTTATCCACAGGGAGCTGTCCTAATGATTTGCGAAATACATTCAAAATCTTCTTCAAATGATATTCAACGCTTGTACAGCGACTAATACAAACCCAAAGGTTTTCAGGATTATATATGTCCCCTGGGAAACGTTTACGCAGATCGAAAGGGGCTTGTCCAATGGTAAGCAAAGCGTTTACTTCGGCAACAATACTATTATGCGTACGAGTATCATTCAGACTGAGCGTTTGGTATTCATATTTATCGCAAAACGAGATTAAATCACCAACGCAACACCAAGGTTGCGCTGCCAATTCGGTATGCTTACTGCTCCAATTAACATATTTACCCTTGGTAATTAAAGGACTATGGCGTCTTTGGAAGCTGGTTGTCGAAGTCGAAACAAAACTTGATTCTTCAATAACTTCACAATTTTCAGCGGATGTAGAAACAATATTGTTGGACTCAATTTTTTCACTTGTCTGCGCATCGGGTGAAATATTTGAATAATCGTCAACAGTTGGATTTAATGTATCTTTTATGGTTACTCTTTTTGTGATTGGCTTGTGTTTGAATTCCTCCTTCTTTTCTTTTTGATCCTGCACCTGTTTCAAAAAGCGACGGACTTTCCAAGACATCGCCATAATCGTATGTATATTGTATATATATTATATAGAGCCGAGTTTCCAAAATATAGTTTAGTAAATTTGTTCAGCTCACTATAACACTTTTTATGCAATCACCTTGACTCGTTCATCTTCTATACCAATTTCACTGCTAATTTATGCGGTGATTGCGTATGAACGTACATATATGGTACATTAGGGTGGCCCTTATCTGCATGGAAAGGAAACAAGTGTTTGTATTCTAGATCTCACCCTCTGGAAATATATTGCGGTGATTCGTACTGATATGCTGATTGATCTCGAAAATTGCGAAAAATTTAATCCTGATGAGGACGTATTCGAGGACACTTAAGAATTTTAGCGTATTTGGAAAGCTAAAAAGACATGAAACTATTTCTAACAAAATATTTTTTGCTCAAAAGCGGTATTGTTCGTAATGAAATGCCTTTGTTAACTGAAAATGCGCAATTTTTACCGAATGAATTGAAAAATACAGTGATTGATTTTTGTTTTTTTTTTTTTATTTTCGTTGTTATTGTTGTTAGCAGTACTTTGCTTTCATCATGCTCTTCTAACGGGAGTCCCAGGAAACGCGCAGTTTCAAGAGGGTTGGACCAGAGCGGGTGTTATAAAAGTAGGTGCAATTGAACAAAGAGTTTAACCTATTACAGTATCCAGACCGAAATTGGGCCAGATAGGCTTTAGTCTCCCTTGATAAGGTGCGATTTTCTTTACCTATTTCGGGTGGACGACTGTGTAGAACAGGGTTCACAGGCCGAAACCTGACAAAGGTATCTACGAACTCAGTATGGATGTCGGTTGGAGCCAGCTTATGGTTCCGCAGATCAAACGGTAACGTAATGTGATGCCGGATCTCATCATAGTACATAGTAGTCATCTTATATCTCTAGGGGCGGATCTGCGTCCAAAAGATGGCGGTTTGGATGTCCTGGCTTGAGACAGTTTAGCCTCTTGATGAAAGTGAGACGCAGAAGACATGAGGAGACATCCCATAGCAGTTCTGATTGCGGTATTTTGGCAGACTTGAAACCTCGTCCACTGGGTGTTATGTACATTAGGCGACCAAATGGGTGCAGCGTAGTCAAAGACCGGTCGGCCAATGGCCTTATATGTAGTCAACAACGTCTTTATTTTTTCCCCAAGTACTGCCGACAAGTGAATTGAGGATATTATTGAGACCTCGACCTTTGAGAACATTACAGACACATAACCAGAAAATGAGAAACAGTGCTGCCGCTGAAACAAATTATGGGAAAGGGCGAAAAAGCGACCCCTAAGGGACGGCCAAAATTGCCTAGGCGGTTAAAGGCTATTTAAAGTAAGCAAGGGGTTAGTTACAAAGCTAACTTTTTGCGAGGCTTATTTTCTCATAATTTACTAACTTTGTAGGGAGTAAGACCCAAAAACACTAAAACTTTTTTATTTGAATCACCCTAATATATACATGCATACATATGACGAAGTTGTCACATGATACAGTTTCCAGTAGTAAGACTTCAGTTAGGCAAGACATTTGGAAATCGGCAAGAGTTCCCGATATAAGAGTAAAAAAGGAACAAGGAGATTTTTTTTGGTTTTAACAAAAAAACGACAAAAATGCATTTTATTGCAGTTTGAAAGTGAAAAGGAGTCAAAATTAGATGGCCTCAACGATCAAAATAATTTTACAAAGAAACATTTTTTTTGCGAAAAATATAAGAAATAAATTAAAGTTTTAACTCTGTTTTAGCAAAGACTATTTTTGAACAACTTCACAAAGAAAAGAGCAGCATCAACGAAATGAATCGAACACCTTCCATTGGTGTGCGCAAATCGTCAAAAACTATTTTCAATATACTGAAAGAACGTTTACACGATACTGACATGCCAGGAGAAGTCAAAACATAAAGAACCAGTTTACATACTAAAGGGGGAATTTGTTTTTACTTGAATGCCAGCGTGGAAATATCTTAAAACGATTTACAACCTTGACAAGAATCAAAAAGAATTCGCAACTCACAAAGCAAACATTCCACTTATTCTTTGAAGAATTCGGGTACCAATTGTATAATAGAGTTTATGAAGTCAATCGTTACATTATTTCTGTCTGGAGGAGTTCTGAACATTTACTGAATGGGTTTGAACGTTGACAAACTTTCATGTAACTTAAGGAAAGACAATTTTGAGTTCTTTTCTATAAAGTGTTTCAAATTGTAGCAGATTCCAGATTTACGTCAAACACGTCGCGTTTTGCGATGCTTTAAAAAGTCGTTTTCGGGGCTTATCTCCCACTTTCGAGCAAAGAAACCCGAACTCGCAATTACATCTTTAATTCGAATATCATCGTTCATTTGCTAGAACGACGCTGATGTGCTTAAAATCCATAAAAAAAAGCTTCTAAACTTTCTGTCAAATATTTAACTTTGAACATTAAACATATTTTTGTAAAAAATTGAAGAGCTGAAATCCAAATTTTTTTGACCAAGCCTGAAGCTAGCGTACGCAAACTGCTGTTAAAATTTAACGCCGTGAATTCTTCGAATAATTCTTAAAAATTACCATCAGCAATATTTCTTGTGTATAAATGATATCATTAAGGTCCACCTTAATGGTACATACATGTACATATGGGCGTTTCCATTGTCACTCGCGTTACATCAGAAACCATATTTCACTAGTTAAAGTCACGTTTTGGTTTCTTTATTTAAATTTGTAATTAAAAGAAAAAATTAGGAAAAACTGTCCAGCACTGTCGGAGTTTTTGGAGCATTTTCCCAATCTTAAAAAAATTGACAAGCCTTCCATTATTTTTAAATAGTGCAAAGGCACTAAAGGTCGGACACTTATCTTTTTTTCGTACACCAAAAATTCATATCTCTCTTAATATATATAATTTCGACACAAAAAATAAAGTTTTTATGATTATGGAGATATGAGAATCATTTAAAAAATAAACTTTCAAAAAAAGTTAATTATACCTAATCGCTCCTGCCACAGTAATGATACATTTACACTGCACCAACAGCGACGCTTTTGGCGAAGTTATTTCGAGAATGTTTGTCCGCAGAATGAATTTGTTTGCCAAATTAGACGTAGTTAATTTAATTTGACCTAATTTGATTATCAAATTCAATCTGCGGATGAACGGTCTCGAAAAAACTTGGCCAAAAGTGACGCATTTGGTGCAGTGTAAATGTAGCTTTAGACAAATACCTCAAGGTGCTAGTATCGGTATTATAAAAGAGCAAATCAAAAACCGTTTGGTATGAAGCTCAGGCACTACGGACAACCTCCCCAAAACCTTCGTGGAGTGCTTTTATCGATGCCAACAATAAAAACAACATATAAAACTACATTTAATTATCTGTCCGAGTACTAAAATTCTCGTCTTTTTGTAGTCTTCAGTGCTCGGACAGTCTGTCCGACGATTACCCTGCGCCAATAAACAAACTCAATTAAATTTTTCAAAAATACATTTTCCAAGGAAATCTTGCTTTGAATTCTGAATTATGATGCTGAAATATCAAAGAAATTTTGTAATTTTTTTTTTATGTAGTAAATATTACGGTTTTCTTATTTTAAGAGTATAAAACCAAAAGTGTCCGACTACTGGGGTTTGTCCGACCACTAGTGCCTTTACTCTACATTAGAAAAAATCTCCGTCACTTGCGTTACAAAAAACTCGTCCGATCTCCATAAAAAAAAAAGTTGTAGAACATAAAAAAATAAAAATTTGCAGAAATGAAATATCTATTGACTAAAAAGTGGGGTTTGACCTTCTGGTGCAAGTTAGGTGTTATAAAAACCGTTTTATTATCAAATTTAGTAAAAATTGGTTTTAACCCTGGTTTTTGGTGAAATTGGTTTTAACCCTTATTTTAAAGAACTTGAATGCAAATCTTCACTCACGTTACGCCAAAAAATCGCGAATAAAAACGAACCCTTATGAGCTGGAGCAAAAAGCAAACTTTGATATGAAAGGGTCGACCCATCAGTTAGAACGTAGGAAGACCTTCGTTTTTATAAGGAAAAACATGTATTTTCGTCACTCGCGTTACAAAAAAAATTACTTTTATATTTTTATGAATAGCTTCATTCTTTGTTTTTAAACAAATAGTACCTAAAGCATTATAATGAGAGAGAGCGCTATAGAGAGAGCGCTTTAGTATTATTTTGGTATTATTTTAAAACTTTTTGGAATTAAAAAAATTTCAGAGTCTTAAGTTAATACTATTTAGTATTAAAACTCAAATTTAATTCCAAAAAGGCTTAATTTCAATACCGACTGGTATTAAAAGTAATATTTCATTTTTTACTGCACAGTAATATTTCATTTTTTACTGCAAATGAAATATTACTTTTAATACCAGTCGGTATTGAAATGAAGCCTTTTTGGAATTAAATTTGAGTTTTAATACTAAATAGTATTAATTTAAGACTCTGAAATTTTTTTAATTCCAAATAGTTTTCAAGTAATACCAAAATAATACTAAAGCGCTCTCTCTCATTATAATGTTTTAGGTACTTTTTAGCATTAAATTAAGTCTGGTGGTTTGTTCTTCAGAGCACGCGGTTCGTCGCTATTGCTATACTACATTAAGAACAACAGTGCAATTAGACGCTGACAATCATAAGTACTCGATGGCTTGATAGTAGACATCTCCGTTCAGCATTCAATAAATTGTGATTTTGACTCTCGGTAAAGGCAATATAATAAAACTGTGTAAATTTTTTTTTTTTGCCTGAGAGAATCTTCGACTGAATTCCTCTCTTTCTTAATTAGACCGAATATGGTATTAATTTAATACTTTTCGGCGTTGTTATATATAAACACCAAAATGGTATTAAAGTTAGACTTTTCTTTTTACTGTGTATTAGTCAAATTCTGTGCTATTGACATTTTTCCAAAAGAGGTATCAAGTTTCACTTTTTATTTCCAAATAGATTTATTATTTTAAGGCGGTTTTTACTGTAGTACTGTTCTTAATTTGGCCAAAATGACACAATTTCATGAAAATTTCATGGTTTTATAATAACGTATATGTTATATAAATCAAATCCAAGGGAAACAAATTTCTAGATTTTTTGCGTCTGTGCTGCGGAAATGCCCATACATATAAATTTATGCATGTGGTGCGTGCAATATGCATTCTGCTCTCATTTGGTAGAGCTTGTACTTTATCCTGCTGATTTATCAGTTCTTTTAATCTTATTGAATTTGATTGTACTGTGAAATATTTCTTAAATAGATTCAATTAAAAATGCTGCAACTTTGAATGCAAGTGCCTTCGGTGTCTTGCCGAATTCAAAAGAGATGTGCCAATTTGGCATTTGCAACAAAACTTTGCGCTCAACTTCAGAGGTATGCTACAATGAACTCTTTGACGCTTTTCTTTTATACATTTTTTTTATTATATATTTCTTTGCATTCTTGCATTCAGAGTGTTTTGGTAAATTTATTAATTTAATAGAGAAAAAATGAATTAACTATTTTATAAAGGGCCAATTTTTATATTAATGTTTGCTGGGTTGAGCACTTACGGCCATCCAAATAAAACAAGGTGTTTTTGTTTTTGTATTTTCCCTACGCGTTTCGACGCTTTCCGCGTCTTCTTCGGGGGAAAAAATTTGAATTCTTAAATTAAAGCAAAGAGAGTTTGCCAAATTTCAATCTTGTTTCGTTGAAACACGTATATTGAACTTATCTGTCAAAGTCAAAGTCCGAGGTAAAGTTGTATGTTATGTAATTGAGGCTTTACATTGAGTACTTCGACTTCAGAGCCAAAGGCAAAGTAAACCAAAATTTAACATTTGAGTACTTTGAAATGCTGTTTTCTTTGAAATTAAAGTTTATTTTGATTTTAGTGAAAAATTTCAAGCGAAAAAGATTATTATTAAATAAAAGAAATATAACAGACAAGTTAAGAACAAAACCCAAGTAAACTAATGGATAATTAATTGAATGCGCGCCTCAAATAGCGTGGCAAACGACAAAATATAAGATAGTCAGTAGAAGAAAAAACCGTTTGAATTCGCTATAAAATCTATTTTTCAAATGTTTTAAACTTTTATGAAGCTAGGGCCTTACTGGAACTGAAATATGGAAAAAAACAAACCAAAATAATACGTCCTCAATAGCCAATAAATTGATTCAGCATCATTCTCTTGGTGGATGCAATTTTATTTCACTTTATCACCATCTTACTGTTGGTGGATAAAACGTTATTCCACTGAAACACATTGAGTTATTCTAAACTTGGCATTATAACTGCTTGGAGAGCAAAAAATCGTTCCCTTTGAGCCAGAAAAATACTCAAAATAGGTTTTTTGTAGAATTCACAAAAGAACAAAAATAATGGCGGCGATATACCAACAGGTTATCATAACCTCTAACGAGATTTTTAGTCGAGCTTCTCTTTCCAGCTTGTGGTGTGTTGCTTTTGAGTTTTCCTACAAGTTGGCGGGACCTACAGTTTTTTGCCGACTCCGAACGGCACTTGCAAAGCAAATGGATTTTTTGCTGAGAAGCTTCTCACGGCAGAAATACACCCGGAGAGTTTGCCAAACTACTGCCGAGGGACGACCCCGCTTAGAAAAATTGTTTTTCTAAATTATTTTTGATGTTACTTTTGCCGGGCATCGAACCGCCACGACTTGGTGTAGAACGCCGAACACTTAACCGCTACACCACGGCGGCCACAAAAGAACGCTTTTTGGAAAAAAGTCGGTTACAACGTTATTTGGGAGCGCATTTAATTGTTTAATGGAAATTGTCAAGGCAGTGACGTCCGTTGTCTCAACGCTGTTATTAATCAAAGTCGACGTATCCTGCAAAGTTGTATGGATCTTCGGCCTTACAATTACAGAACGTACATATGTATGTCGTAATTTAAATGAGATAAAGAGATGTCAAAGAAAAATTTTTACATCAATTTTTGAAAATAGCTACATACATAGCTAATTCCAAAAAACATAGTTTCGTTCACACACTTATTCTTAAATTCTGCAGAACAGCGTAACGGATAAATTAAAAACTGCGTAAGAGATATTTCAGTTTGGCGGTGTTGCAGCTAATTTTAAGACAACTCCAAACGAGATCGATTCTTTTACATAACTTCCATCGCAAAAGTTGTTTTCTTAAAATAAATAAAAAAGGTCTAATGGTAGTGGCTTGGTTTTTGGGGTGCGTGGTTTTGCAGTGTCATCGACGATATTTAGTTTATTTATCAAATAAATTTTGTTTGGCCTGCTCCACAGTGGTTAGCTTTCTTCATTATGTAGGATGTGTGTATGTACATATGTATACTATACATTGTATAGGTATGTATACGTATTTATATCGTTGATTGCGCGGAAATGTCTGTTTTATATTTAGCAAGCTAATAAAAGAAATTTATAAAAAGATGGGACAAAACACGTTTGCTAATGCAAAAATAATACACATTTTTTATTATTCTTTTAACTCAATTACATTTTATAAATACATATGTACTTATGTACTTATATATACAACTATATGTAGGTAGGTATTTCAGTATAAAACAAATTGCTTATTTTAGCACAATCCATAACTGTTTACTTTAATATGTGTAGATAGTAGTTCATACAAATACCTACATGTAGCACTAAACATTGCAAAAAATATATTTGTACATACATACATACGTTGCCACTATTGTAACAATTTCAATATTATTAAGATCGACATAAAAAATATTGATTAGCCCCAAGTTGTTCCCAATGAAAGTATTTGATTATAGACTATGTGTAGCACATTTAAACTGCAGTCAAACCAATTAGTTGCAAACTACTTCAAAACTAGTTTGTTTGCCAGGCCCAAGTTTGTACGCATGCATACTTGGCAACTTTTTGTGTTTTCATTCAAAGGGATTTTGAAATGTGTCGTAAGGAACTCGTTTCGAAACAATTCGGCTTATGTTCAATATCTAAATATACTACCTAGGTATATTAAACCAGTTCAAAACAAGCAGGCGAACAAATTGCAAAATGCCTTTGATAAGTATATAGAAATTGCTCAAAACAGCGAAATACATTACAAAAATGTCTACACCGATGTTTTAACTCTGCACATTGCAGGAGTCTACTTAATTTTGAGTTTTTACTGGTATATGATATGTGTTCAAGAACCGGTTTTTGTGCCGGATTGGTTTGCAGCCCTGGTTCAAGCGTTCAGCAGAATCAATCCGTGACGTACGTCACGTACGTCGAAATAACTGACAGCAAAGTAGACTGCGGATGTTTGTATGCGTAACGCCAGATAAGACGGATACGTCAAAGTAGAAATTGCTCTAAAATTGACGTACGTGACGCAGCTGACGTATTGGCGGACTGATTCTGCCGAAAGCTTTACACTACTTGACTACAGGGTAAATATGCATGTATGTATGTATGGTACTTTTTTATCTCTATCAACTGCTGAGATTTTTTAATTTTCCACCTTTGTGCCTCCTCCTCCTTTGTGCCCACCTTGTGTACACATATGTAGTGGTATTGCTCAATGCGTGCCATTGTATGAGGCATCATGGTAAGTATGTATGTTAATAAATTACCTATAAACAAATAGTTTAACCCTTAAATGCATACTGTACCATATAAGGTACATCCAGGTACAGCCATTAAATCCTTCATAACTAACAAAAATAACATGCATCGGATTTTTTTTAACCATATTAGAACTAAAAAAGCACCCTTTCAATAAGATATTTCCGCAGCTTTCTGACGTTTATATTAAGTCGTCGGCGAGCTAAACCAGTGAAATTTGAACTGAGGTCATGCATTTAAGGGTTAAAGTCTACATAAGTATGTAAATTGTTAACTGTCCATTGTTGTGCTATGCACTTTAACTTAACTTATTCAACACATTGTCATTTGTTGTTGTGCTATTCTAAATAAATTTACTATCTTCTAAAAATATATGTATGTATTGGGAGCATTTCTGTGTATATTATCCATGGAGGTATGTAAGCGTTTTTAAGGCAATGTATTTTTATATAAAAAATGGCACAATATGGGTGGAGCACAACATATGTATATATGTGGGCCCATAAGAACAAAGCAAATAAACATTTTTTTACTTTTTGATCTCCCTCTCGCAATTACACTCTCAGCTAACTCATGCTCGCATTTGTCTCCGCCGTTACTTACAGCTTGACATAGACCAAGATCCCAGAGCCTAAAAGCGTCACTTATTTTATAATGGATGAAACCAATACCGATCGATAGTCATCCCCGAATCTAGAAATAATGTGAAAATTTCAAAGCTGTACCTATGACAAGGGCCTAGGAATCGGGGGTCAAAGTCGCCAAAAAATGACCCTAACTTCACTTATTTTATAATGGATGATTTTCACATATTTGACGTAGATTACCACCCCGCGTCAGTATCAAGTGTTGTTAGACCCATACCAGTGACAAGGCTCCAGCCAGAAACCCACAGTTCGCGGATTTTCCTATGGAAATTTATTCTGTTTTAACAATTTGAGCCACTTTGGCTGCTTTAACTACCCAATATTTTCCCATTTTTTGTAGAATACTACCCTCAAGTAGTATCAGTAATTTTTAGACTTCGTCCCATTGCAAAACCTTCAGCCAGACACCTCAAAACTCGGGAAATTTCACCAATTTTTACTGCGCTTTCACATGTTTAAGCGGGTTTGCCCAACTTTGGCCTCTTTTAAATATTAGATCTTCACACATGTGTCGTAAAATACTACCGTTAAGTAGAATCAAGCATTTCCAGACATCATCCCATAGAAAAAACTTCAGCCAGACACCTCAAAACTGACGAATTTTTATAATTCTTACTGCACTTTCACATATTTAAGCGAGTTTGTCCAACTTTGGCTGTTTTTGAAAAGCAGATCTTTACACATGTGTCGTAGAACACTATCTCTAAGTAGTATCAGGCATTTTTAGAGTTCATCCCATGGAAAAAACTTCAGCCAGACACCTCAAAACTGAGGAATTTGTATAATTCTTACTGCACTTTCACATGTTTACGCGAGTTTGTCCAACTTTGGCTGTTTTTGAAAGGCAGATCTTTACACATGTGTCGTAGAACACTACCTCTAAGTAGTATCAGGCATTTTTAGACTTCGTCCCATGGAAAAAACTTCAGGCAGACACCTCAAAACTGAGGAGGAATTTTTATAATTCTTACTGCACTTTCACATGTTTAAGCGAGTTTGTTCAACTTTGGCTGCTTTTGAAAGGCAGATCTTTACACATGTGTCGTAGAACACTAACTCTAAGTAGTATCAGGCATTTTTAGGAATCATGCCATGGACAAAACTTCAGCCAGACACCTCAAGGCTGAAGAATTTTCATAGTTCTTACTGCGCTTTCACATGTTTAATCGGGTTGGTCCAACCGTGGCTGCTTTTAAAGCAAGCATCGGCGCCGCATAGATCTTAAGATCACTCAAACAAGTTGCATTCATCACACAGACACGTTGTGCTCTTTGTTTACAAAATGATTTAGTCGTCGCTGGGCAAGGGGTGAAACCACATCGCGTGGGGGTGTCGTTTGTTTGGTCAGCGAATGTTAAAAATATAGTTCGGACGATCACAGCGCGTGTATAAGCGTTCTCACTTCTACACCTGCATTTACAAATCTGCCGACCCATGTTTTAAAGGCCGGATCTTTTCACATGTGTCATAGAACACCACCCTTAAGTGGTATCAGGTACTTTTGGACTTCGCCCCATGTCAAAAACTTCAGCCAGATACCTCAAAACTGAGAATTTTTTATAATTCTTGCTGCGATTTCACATGTACATATAAGCGCGTTCGTCTAACTCTGGCTGCTTTTGAAGGGCAGATATTTTCGCATGTGTTATAGAAGACCACCATTAAGTTGTATCAGGTACTTTTATACTTCGCCCCATGTCAAAAACAACAGCCACTGGTAGGTATGTATATATATATGCATAAGTGTGTACACCCAACAAACATTTTTAGCTAATCTCAATTTGAGATGCATTTGAGAACCAATCATCTTCTCAAATCTCAAACGTTCGTTTTCAATGTGAGGCGAAATAACCGTTGATAGCGTTCTCAACCTAAAAGGCTCATGTTTAATATGGGATTTTCCCTGATTTTCAAATTGAGAACGGCAGAATTTTCAAACGTTTCTCAAACTGAGCGGAGTGGATCGAAATGGAATCCACATTCTCTCATTGAAATATTTATTCAGAGATGGCAATCATGCAAAACAAATACCCGTTTAAATTTTACTTAATACTTTTTTAATTAATATAGTTCAACAAATAATCCTTTTATATAAACAACATTTGAGAAAAAGTTGAGAATAGATGTTTTCTCAAACGTTTGAGTTTTTGGTGCTCGATGTTTATTGGGCAGGCGCTTGCATATACACACTCACACATGTGAAAAAATTTGGGTTTTGATCGCTGGGTGAAATTTAAGTAAAGACTAACCGAAGGTCTAGGATGCGTCCGGGATCAGTTGCTGCAACAAATACCACATCTGAACACTTTGTATCGGCTGAACTGTTCTAATTTGCTTGATCATGTCCTATGGAGAGATCAATTGTGAAAAAAACCCGAGCTTTGGGGTTCTTGGGTGAAGTTTTTGTCATGGGAAGATCTCCAAAAATGTAGTGTTCTACGGCACATGTGTAAATATTCGCCTTTTAAAAATAGTCAAAGTTGGACATACCTGCTTAAACAGGCGAAAGCATAGTAAGAATTATGAAAACTACCCAGATTTAAGGTGTCTGATTAAAGTGTTTCTCATAAAGAGAAGTCTTAAAGGTGGTCTTCTATGACACATTGCAAATATTTGCCCCTTTAAAAGCAGCCAAAGTTGGACCAATCCAATTAAACATGTGAAAGCGCAGCAAGAATTATGAAAATTCCTCAGCCTTTAGGTGTCTGGCTGAAGTTTTATCCTTGGGATTAAGTCTAAAAATGCCTGATACTACTTAGAGATAGTTTTCTACGACACATGTGTAAAGATTTGCCTTTCAAAAACAGCCAAAGTTGGACAAACTCACTTAAACATGTGATAGTGCAGTAAGAATTATACAAATTCCTCAGTTTTAAGGTGTCTGGCTGAAGTTTTTGACATGGCGCGAAGTCCAAAAGTACCTGATACTATTTAAGGGTGGTGTTCTGTGACAAATGTGAAATTATATGCCCTTTAAAAGCAGCCAACGTTGGACCAACGCGCTTAAACATGTGAAATCGCACAAGAATTATGAAATTTCCGAACATTTTTTGTATGAAATTGAATTTTCTACAAAAGTTGACTAGACTGTAAATTCAAACGTTGGCATGTTTTTTGATTTCCCGATTTAGGTTTGAAAATTTGCCAAAAATGCAAAAATCAACATGGAATAAAGCTAAATACATATGTATTCTTGAGAGATATTGACGGCTGAATCCGAATTCGAGATCAGAATGCAACAACATTCCCGCTGTTCGGCCCTAACCTAACCTCGCAAAAAAGACCAATACTATATGGTGATGGTTTTGTAAGGTTAGAGACAAACGTCCTGCTAGGCTAATTCTAATCACGTATTTGGGTTTAGCTCGCCAAAATACATGGAAATTAATGTATTGAATTCACAGATCCGTAAACTTTTTGTTTTTTTGTGGCTGCACCATTTCAAGACTGTGAAACTGCAAAAATATGTTTGAACGTATAGGAGAAATTAATCATGTAGAGTATTAATAAACAAAATTTAGTAAAAAAATTGGATCAAAAACACCAAAAAAAGACGGAAATATGATTTTTTTTAATTTAGTACTAAAGAACTTTGGAAAGAATAACTGTTCAAAAAAAGTTGTAGCCCACTCAATTTCCTTTAAGAATCTGTATCTATCTTTTTTGTACATGGATATTTGCATTTTTGAAATTTTCGAAAGAAAAAATTGGAAATCGAAAAAACATGCTAATTTTTGAGACTAGAATACTATAAAACGGGTAGTCTGAGAAAATTTTGATCAATTCAACTTTTGTAGGGTATGCGATTTTCTTCAGGAATATGTTCAGGTAAATGGTGTTTTACAACAATGGTAAAGTCTTTAAAATCTAAACTAGTTATGATAGATCTCTAGACTCTAATTTAAGAGTCTGAAAAAATTACAGTGATTTTTTTCACCTTTCTTATAATAATAAATAAAACTAATTTTTGAAAAATATGAAATTTTGTTTTTTTGTTGGCCCAGTCTAATACATATGTATGTATGTATGTGTTTTGTAGAAATATACTTTTATAAACAGTGTATTATGTATATGGGCAAATCCTCAAAACTTTTAAAATCGAGCGAGGCGGATAATATCATCCAATAGCAAAGAACACAATATCGTTACACAGGTTCAGTATTTTTTTTTTTTAATTTATGGATACAAATCAACATTTCAAATGTCTCAGAAGCATGAAATAATACTTGATAAATCCAGGAAAAATTTCGCACAATCAAAAAATTGTGAAAACGTGTGCGAGTTTTCAAAAATTTATGAACTGTTAATCTTTTCTTAAGGGCGCCCCTCAATATTGCGACCCACTCTTTGTTTTTTCAAGTATTTTTCTACATACTAAGAAAATGCGAGAACAAATTTTTGTACTTTTCATTTTTCGGTATAGTTAAGCCATTTACTTGCGCGCCCCTTTAATTATCAAAAAAATGAACAAATATACTTGATGCTAACTCAAAAAGAAACTCTGCACACGTGATCCGATTACTGTGCTGTTCATATTATGCTTACAGTAGCCACTATAAATCAACTGCTTGGTTTGTGAATAGTTTAAATATTTCAATTTTCATGCCATGTTAATTGTAAACTTGAGTATTCAATATGTTTAATTAACGTAAAAAAGCGCGTTGAAGATCCATGCATATATCAAAAGTGAAAAGCTTACTTGTACCTTCAATTTTTCAAATGTTTAGTGGTTTTTGGTTTTTTGAGGCTAGGAAAATATTCAGACGTGCTGGACCAAAACGGACACCGGATTCGTGTTCAGCGCGTCAAAATACATAGGGAAAGGGTGGTCTGATCCCACAAACCCGACACTTTTTTTTTTTGTGGCGCTGGTACCTAATTAAGGTTCAATTTGCGTACAAATTAGTAGGTACTTATTAATTCAAAGGGATTTTGAAATGTGACGTAAGAAATTCGTTTTGAAATAATTCGATTTTACGTTCGTATAAACTAGGCAATAGATTGCAAATAAAAGTAAAAAAAAAATAAAATTTCATAATGATGACGTCATAATTTCCACGCCCGCACCTTTAGCATATTAACAAGAGTCAAAATATAATCTTATAAACTAAGTAAAAGTGTCAGCAAAAGCTCAAGGGAGTGCTCCTATTATCTTTTTTCTTTCTTTTTTTGCATTATCAAAAGTTTTGAGGATTTGCCCATATATTCTTTAACCACATACTTAATTGACCCGGCATATGTTATCACGGCCAAAGGTAGTACACATCTACCCAACCTTCCTCATTTCCCTCTTACATTTTGAGTGATATCTCCGAAATTATTTGAGATATTGAAATTAATCACATCGCTCATTGCAGCGCTCATTATCACCTTTCGTTTTTTAAGTCAACACTGGTCCGTACTTGATTAAAGAAATTTATTTTTTAACAAATCAATAAAACTAATATTAAATGCCAGAAATAATGAGTCGATTTTACATACATATATCGAACCCAGTCTGCAATTTAAAATTTCCAAAATCCGTTTTAGTCAATATCTTTAATTCTGCATATTTTAGACCTCCTCACAAAATATTACAACTGTAATAAGTACATTTTCAAAAATAAAGTAAATACTATTATGATGCAAGTAACATTTTTCTTCAGAATTTGTATCCAAAACTTTCTGCAAAGTTATATTTTTGTTGCTTACACTCAAGTTGGAAAGAATCAAAGTGAACCCAGTCAAAAATGCTCGGCTACATTTCTATGTAGATATACATATGTATATATTTATCGTTCGAAACAAATGCTTTTAATACTATTTAAATGTTATTGAAAGGTACACCTGTCATATTTACATTAAAGCTTATTTACTTGAGCCTAAACTTCCGAATATAATGCTCTCGTTAATAAAGTTAAAGCTACCTACTACAAAATTATTGTGTAGTTTAGCGGCAAACGGCATTATGTTGAGGGATATCGTGTCACTACACATTTATACACAAAAGTGTGATGGAACCTCAAAGATTATATTCCCCGCCGTGGGTCGAAAATTTGGGGTTTCAACTCCTGGTTCGCCCTCGACGGTGATAGTACGAGATTTCCCCCCCAAACGACACGCAATTGTTGAAGTAACATCTACACGTAATTCACGCTGGCAAATACTATAAAGAAATAAGATCGGTTACTGAATACAGTATAACAACAGGTTAGGTATATTTATAAACACTGTGCTGCGGAACCCTAACTCTTAAGCTGTGGAGCCACTTGAAAATGTATTTCTTTATTGTATCTACATATGAGCCCCTTACAAGCGGCATAAGTCCACCTTTTCTCGAACTGAGATATGGGTGTTTCCCAGCGGAAATTTTAACTTTGTATGGAGAAAAGTTTTTTTACTATATAAAAAAACGTTCAATTCTTTCTAATACCTATAATTACAAAATTAACGTATAAATATATATGTACATTGGATTCAATCCACAAATAAAACTTCATATACATACAAACATTTCCGCTCCCCATGTACAAGAACCAAAAAACCGGAATATATAAAAAACGTCCGCAACGTAACGTCCGCAACAGAGATATGAAACGGTTATTTACAAAAGCCTTTCCTTATCCTAACTTTCTGTTGGTTTTTAATAACTCATTACTTTTACCTTTAATTTATCCTTAAAGGTTGTGTACCTTAATATTTGGCTTTTGGCAGAAAATTGCCAATTTACTTAGTTGCCTCAACCCTACTTCCGATTTGAGTAACGTCCGGAACTCACTTAAAGTGGTTAATACAGCGACATCATACTATATAAGAGCTTGCAACATACTTTTACAGGCAGCAGGTTCCTAAATATGCCCATATATAATAAATCGGCTCCAGTTTTTACGGTACTTCTTACCAGGTTCATAGTTCTGCTATTTATTCGGTTACTATGGGAGGTAGGAGTTACCCCGTTAGCGTGTTATATAGTACACATTTCCCCTACATAGCGTCATGCCTAACTAAAAAAAAAAATGAAAACCGGACTTATGCCACTCGTGCTCTAAATGCCTCATATATCACAAAAATTGGCTATAGTTGCTGGTTGGCACAGTTTATTTTGAGCATTTTTAGGCCTTCCAAACTCAATGGTTAATATTTGAAGACATGCATGGATGAAGGGGGTATGTCGCATTCTCACTCAATTTCTGTTTTCGGCATTGGTGAATAGTTTTTATGCAGATCTATATTTCTGTCTTATCAGAATCTGCCTATCGTGAAAATTGTAGAAGATAATTCATGGATGAAGGGGGTATGTACACAACTTTTCAATATGAATTGTGGAAGAAGGGGGTATGTTCCGATTTTTTCATATAAAACACTAAATATAAACTTATGCTTTTTATCGCATACTATGCAACGTCTTTTATGGCTTTGCATAATTTTTTTGTCAGTTTTCCATAAAGATTCGAAAAAACCTCAAATGTTTAAGCAAAACTTTAAAGACGATTTTCTCGTTTCACTCAAAATGCGACATACCCCCTTAATCCATGCATGTCTTCATTTTTGCTCAGCCTAATGTATGTACATGACTACATACTTACTCGAAATACTTTTTACATAATACTCCCACCAATTCACCGATGCGATCCTCTTTTAACTGGGAGCTTTCGCCTTGTAATGAAAACACCAAATCATTATTGGCCGGCGAGTGGAATATTATAAGTTGATCACGTCCAGGACTTATACTGATCGATGTTAGCTGGAAGGAAAATATGATAATTACATAAAATGTTCAGAATCTTTTTATTTTTTAAGGGCTAAATACAGTTGCCAAGAAATCAGCCAAGAAAATATTTTTGTCCTGCCCTGCAAGCCAAATTTGACTTTTCTTGACCCCTTAAAGAAATGCTCAAGAAATGGTAAAGAAAACCATCCTGGCTTAGATCTGCTCATGCAAGAAGCAGGTTGAAGCACATTTTTTTAAAGCAGATCCAAATAAAGAGTCACATACAAACTTTCATTTGAAAAGTTCGTCCCGTTTGATTGGCAAAACAAAAATAGGATAACAAATCTTGGCAGGTGAGTGGGCAGCATTTTTTAGTGCACAGAGCCAAAGGTACCTAATAAAATAGAACAAAAATGATAAGATATCTGTATAGTTTTTCTTCAAGAAGATGTGCTTCTTATTATTCCGCCGTCCTTAGCAAGAAGGCAGTAAAATCATTTTACTGCCTTTTAGGAATTTTGATACCATTACATTATTTCAATGTCTTACAATTCACTGATTATAAAAAGTATCGGTCAGAATGCAATTTCAACGATAAAACAAGGTTTAAGTTAGTGATACATCTAGAATCTCTTGTATCTTTCCAGAACAAAAAAGCAGTATAAAGGTATCACAGTGTAAAAAGGCAGTACAAATGAAAATGTACTGCCTTTATGCTCACAAATATGGAGATAAAGGCAGCAACTTTGACTTACAAACCAATAAAGCAGTCAAAGAATTTTTTATTTATTTTGGATTTACAAAGCAGAAAGGCAGTTCGCTGATCCTTTAAGGCCCCAGGGATAATTTTCGCACATAATCAGATGCAAATGATTCTACATGAAGCCTTTTAATATCTCAATATTCATTTATGTCTGTTATGTAGTAAAATAGCTAGTTATTTAGTTTGAACACACCCCAGCTTCAACTTCAGTTTTCTCGATAATCAATTTTTATAACATACTGCCTTTTTGCTAAGGAAGGCAGTATTGTAGAGACAGTCTTTTTAATGTTATTAAGGAGATTTTCTTTTTAATATTTTAAATGAAAAATAAAATGATATTGCCCTCACCGAGAATCGAACTTACAATTTTCGGAATGATAACCATCAGGCCATTGCTCACTTTTGATTGCTAGCGTCTAATTGCTGATATGTGTATAGTTGTTAATGTTTCAAAGGAAAATCACATAAATATAATTGAGAAGATTTCCTTTTAACATTTCTAATTAGGAAAAAAGAGAGAGAATCGAACTTACAATTTTTCGAATGCTAAACACAGCTGCTAACCATCCGGCCATCGTATACTAATAATTGCCAGCGTCTAACTACACCTGTGTACTAAATGTAAAGTTTTTTTAATAAGAATTTCTTCTTAAAACCAAAGAGATTTCCCTATAGTTTTTTCTTCGTTTCCACCGTTGCGACTACCCCTTTGCCCAAAAACTGATCATGAAGACAATCTTATTAATTTTGTTAGGAATTTTTGGCTCTGTGTGGATTATCATTCTAACGACAGTTGTCCATAATTCTAAAAGAAGAGAACTGTTTTAAGTATTTTTTGGGCTCCAAGTCAAAACAGAGAGCTATTTTGACCATTTTTTGTTCAATTTCCAATTTTGGAAGAAATCAGTGAGCTACTCAATAAAATAACGTGGTATCTACCAACAGAAAGATGCTGCTTACGGCGAGATAACGTGGTATCACCCATTTGATTGAATTGCATATCACGTTATTCCACTTAACAAATTTTTGAAACCATTCATTGGGTATTGAGGACGTAATATTTTAATTTTTGTTTTTTTCTTCTACAAAACATTTTATATTTTGTCGTTTGCCACGTTAGTTGAGGCGCGCATTCATAATATCATCGGTGATTATGCAAAACCACGTAAAGGACACTTTGGTGGTCAAAATTGAGATTTGCTTATGCTTTTCATCATCCAACAACGATTATTGCCGAAGTTAGACAGTTTTTTATCTCTCCTGTATATTTTTAGTGGAAGCACTTACCTGGTTTTGCACAATCACCGACCATATGTAGTTACCAACTAACTAACCAAACAACGTTGTCCTTTTTTAATTTAACCAGTTGGTAACTTGAGAAAATGCCCCCAAGTCTCACTTGCAAAAAGGCAAAATATCTTTTAACCTGTATACGCGGCATCCAAAAACTCATGGACTATATTTCAACTGGCAAACAAAAGAAAAAAAATATTGGTAAAATATTCACGTAGTGGAACAAATAAGATCAGGATCGGCTTTAAAGTTTTTCTTATACATATTTTAAACCAGCTTATGAGAACAATAATAACAAGTAAGGAAGTCTAAGTTCGGGTAAACCGAACATTAAATACAAAGGGGTAGTTTTCATATGATTTTCGAAATTTTCCATTTCGGAATTGGGCGTGGCTGGAAGCGATTTCGTCCAATTACATCAGGTATACTCCCTATTATGCTAGTATACATTGTACCAAATTTCATCGTTCTACCGTAATCGGTTTAAAAGTTATGACCCGTGAAATTTTCAAATATGCCTCCCTGAAAAGTGGGCGGTGTCACGCTTACTTTTAAAAAGTTATCAAGAAATTATAATAAAATGACTACTGGGTTCATCTTGCAAACTATATCATTTTAGCCATTTCCGTTACCGAATTATGTCAATTTAGGTGATTTTCGAAGTTTTCGATATCGAAAATGGGCGCGGTTGGAAGGCGATTTTATCCAATTTCATCAGGCATACTCCCACCGATACTAGTTTGCTTTGTGCCAAATTTCATCGTTCTACCTTAATCAGTTTAAAAGTTACTACCAGTCGAATTTTCAAAAATGCCTCCCTTAAAAGTGCGCGGTGTCACGCCCAGGCGGAAGGAAGAAGAAATGTTTGAATCAAAGGAAAGACACCCCAAAAACGTAGTAAATTAGAATAAGGTTTTGTGGTTGAATTTCAACCACTGTAATGAGATATTTGAGCCGAGCTTTTCTTTAAGTTTGTGGTGTGCTGTTTCGAATTTTTTCCCACAAATTGGCGGAACATTCAGTTTACTGCCGACGTCGAATGGCATATATTCAAAGGAATATTTTTGTCTTCCTTGGTCTGCCAAACCACTGCGAGGGGCGAGAATGTTTTTATTTGTTCAATCTACATCTAAAAACGGACCAAGGGCAGCGGATAAAAGTTATGAAGAATTTCGAAAAATGTTAATATTTTACCATCACCGGATGAAAGAAATATACACACAGTAAAAAATGAAAGTTTACTTTTAATACCAGTCGCTATTGAAACTAGGCCTTTTTGGAATTAAATTTGAGTTTTAATACTAAATAGTATTAATTTAAGACTCTGAAAAATTTTTAATTCCAAATAGTTTTAAAATAATACCAAAATAATACTAAAGCGCTCTCTCTATAGCACTCTCTCTCATTATAATGTTTTATGCACTTTTGGTTTAAAAACAAAGCCGGAAAAGTATTAAATTAATTACTTTTTAGCATTAAATTAAGTCCGTGGTTTGTTCTTCAGAGCACGCGGTTCGTCGCTATCATTTAGAACAAAGCTGCAATTAGACGCTGGCAAGCATAAGTACTCGATGGCTTGATAGTAGACATCTCCGTTCAGCATTCAATAAATTGTAAGTTCGACTCTCGGTGAAGGCATTGTGTAAATTTTTTTTTTTTGCCTGAGAGAATCTTCGACTTAATTCCTCTCTCTCTTAATTAGACCGAACATGGTATTAATTTAATACTTTTCTGCGTTGTTATATAAGTCTAAATTACTTTTTACTGTGCATATATATAAGTTACACTATTTTCTTTAAGTGTACCTAATTAAATAATAAGAAGCTTACGTCTTTAATAATTATGGACCGATTCATATTTTTAAATTTGTGTTTGACACCATCAAGTTTATATATTGCTGTATCCGTTACTACAAAAGCGCGATCAGATGACTTATTATGCTTGTTGAATTTCTTTGCGAAAGACGAAAAGAGGACAGCATTATTAGCTTCGCTATTTTTCAAATTCTTTATGTTATTGGTGTAAGATTGATAGCCTGAATTATTCTGCGAGTTTGCCAAATAGTCACCAATCCATTTGCGTTGTTGACCCCAATAGGGCCGACGGCCGTGTATGGCAGTGGCAGCATGTATTTGCAAACGGAGTTGTGGCCACTCAGATCGTGGATACTTGCGAAGTAACATAAAAGCACGCCAATTATTACATATACGTCGTAATTGAGGTTCGGCCTTCCGTCCAGCCAATGGTGCCTGTGGCCATTGGATGCTCCGTCCATAATCTTTCATATTTTTGGCGTTACGGTAGCATTTTGCGAGCTCATGGACGTAAAAGCGTAACTTGTATCTTTTATAGGCACTCATGATGGCGAGTGCGGATATCATTTTTTTATAATTACGCCGAGCAATCCACCCACGTACCTGCTTTTGCAATAATGTAACAATATGAGGAATCATTTCATTGCGCTGTTGTTCCAAAGTAAATAATGTGTTGGGCGATCGAATAAATATTTTATTATGCCCATATTTCACATCATTGGCAAAGCCTTTTTCTTCAATAAGTACTCGTACGCCATCCCGATCGCTGCCGGCGCGAAAATTGGGCCATGTATATTGTGAAATCATTTTGTAACGTAAAAGAAACTTATCGTATCGTTGTCGGTGAACAAATCCAGCCCGTCGGACTCGCACATTTTCCAGCAGACCGAGATAGCGGATCTGATGTTGAACTCGATCATCATCAAACACTGTGGCACTTTTTATATCATTCGGTTTAATACATCGAATGTAGAATGGATCTTTCTTCAGAAGTGTATTGACCAGCTCAACCATAGAGCGTTGAAACAGTGTTCCAGCAGTAAGAGGGCGTTTCGTAGTCGTTTTTATATCTTGGGCACCTTCAGGCCACATTGCGCTCAAGTTAGCATTTTTCGAGTGATGCAAAAGTCTTTTAAAATCCTGGTACAATGTGTCCTTATTTTTCTCAATGAATCCACTAATGTTATATATAACATCACCAGCATAATGTGTAATCCGAAAGTCTTCCCGATGTTTTAGTTCTTTGTCCATTGGCTTCAATTGACGACTGCTGTAGTGTGGATGAACTCTAAGGTTTTTATCCATAGCACCTAGCAGCGTCTCATCATTGATTTTTCCAACCGACAGACAAGCCTCGTCCATAATAGCAATCATACCTTTATGTGGCTGTTCGATCAGATCGCAGATTATCTGAAATAAATAGTATATCAAAAGTATTAGTATTGTAAATACATATCTGCATTTGTGAAATTTGCTCAAGGTTTCCTTTGACTTTCCGATGGAAAAATTTTGGCAAACTGTCTAGTGATATTGAGAAATTTTTACACTACAGTTAATCTTTTTTACTAGACGATGTAACCCTTAAATTTATGGAAAAACTTCCGTTTCCTTTTGTTATCAGCGTAAAATAATCACGAATTATGGGATCCAATCCTATGGGTTTAGTCTTTGTACGGTTAGCTATCAAAGGCATAAAGGCAGGAAATGTCAGTTCATATTGAGAAAACAGAAGTTGATAATGAGAAATGTAAGTTGATATTGAGAATACGTAAATTGAAGAAGTTTGGTAATGAGAGGGCAGTCAATCCGAAGATCAACTAAGTTGAACTTCATTAGCCCGCAGTCATGGTCAAAGTTAAACATGATTTTAAGTTAGTTAAAACAATTTTGACAGATAGCACATGTAAAGTTGTGTCAAAAAGCTTTAACTTACTTAAAATCATATTTCATTTCGACTATGACTACGGGTATTACCTTTTCTGAATTTTAGTCGCTTCATACGACAAGCATACCTACCTCCGACATATTTTAAACCCGTAACCCACATAACCCATAACCCGTAGTCTTTGATATTAAAGTTTTTGATTGCTGCATTGAACAATATTGTTCGCCAATGTTACAAACACTAAGCAGCTTGTTCGAAATCAAATGAAAAGTTTTTTTTGCGATATAAAAAATTTTGACTGCAAATCCCGAATGTTTTATTTCTTCTAATGAATTCTAAATTTTTGACGATTTTTTCTGTAACGCTCAAGGTTAATATTAAGGACCGTTTTCTCATCTAAAAAAAAACTTATGTCGGCGATTAACCAACAGGTTATCATTGAAACCTCTTAAGAGATTTTTGTGCCGAGTTTCTCTTCCAATTTGTGGTGTGCTGCTTTTTGAATTTTTTCCTACAAATTGGCGGGACCTACCGTTTTTTGCTGACTCCGAGCGGCACACGCAAATAATGTTTTTTGATACAATCGCAGTTCGCCAAACCACTGCCGAGGGCGACGCCGTGGACTCAAACGCCAGTTTATTCTTTGGATAAGTCTTTTCGGCACGGGTTTTATTTATATATATATATTTCTTTGCTTGTCGGCGTTAAAATCGCTTATATGTATTTGGAAAATCCGTATTTATCAAATCAGGGATACGTACATTAGACTGGGCCAAATGAAAAGAAAAAATTCTTATGCACTTATAAAAATAATTGTCCTGAATTTGAGGAAACGTACTACTTGACTTACAAAAATATATTTTTCCTATTTTTAAGGACAAAAACGCTGTTTTTAAGGACAAATCTACTTAGTTTAAAAGAACATTTCTACGGCCGCCGTGGTGTAGCGGTTAAGTGTTCGGCCTTCTACACCAAGTCGTGGCGGTTCGATGCCCGGCAAAAGTAACATCAAAAATTATTTAGAAAAACAATTTTTCTAAATGGGGTCGCCCCTCGGCAGTAGTTTGGCAAACTCTCCGGGTGTATTTCTGCCATGAGAAGCTTCTCAGCAAACAATTAATTTGCTTTGCAAGCGCCGTTCGGAGTCGGCAAAAAAACTGTTGGTCCCTCCAACTTTTAGGAAAAACTCGAAAAGCAACACACCACACGTTGGAAAGAGAAGCTCTGCAAAAATCTCGTTAGAGGTTATGATAACCTGTTGGTATATCGCCGCCATTAGTTTAAGTAAATCAATATACTCATTTCAGTATTAAAGACATTTTTTCAAGCAATTACAAGTTTACTAAGTATAAAAAAAATTTCCTTATGCTGAGTACTAAGTATAAAACTGCCCTTAAGTTCAAAATAAGTAAAATTTCCTTATGCTGAAGAATTTGTTTCCAGTGATATCAAAGCTTAAGAGTCGGTAGACACTTTTGTCAGATCTCTACCTGTGAATTTCGTTCTAAACAGTCCTCCACCGGATATTGCTGAAGAAGAACGCACCTTACCAAGGGAGACAAGAGTCACCATGGCACAGCTTAGGTCTGGATACAGTGTGAGGTTAAACTCCTACTTATCCAGACTGAATGATACAATCTCAAACCCATGCCCTGCATGTGGTAGGACCCCCCATTGTTCAATTGTTCAACTTTTTCAAGTTTAAGATTACATAACTTACATTTAAGTACAAGTCCTACTTAAAAGCAAGGGCTGAAACCGATTAAAATAACGTTCCGATTTCGGTTTCGGTTTTTGCAACGTGTTTCGGTTTCGGTTCCGGTTTCGTTCTTCAAAATTTATTTCGGTTTCGGTTACGGTTTCGTTCCGGTTTCGGTTTCCAAATAAAAACACGAAAAAAAAAATTTACTACTAAAATACTCAACTACCTATGTAGCTACGAAATAGGTCTGAATTTTCATAACTTTTTTCCTGCGGCCATGATGGGATTTCTCCAATATAATAATACATTTATTAACGCTATGCATGGATGAAATTTCTGCAAAACAAATTCCTAAAGTTAACTCTACTTTTTTATTAAAAAAATTTTAAAATGGAAGCCAACTGAAATGTATAAATCGGTAAAAACATTAAAATTAGTGGCGCTTTCCGAGACAAGCCTGAATATTTCTTTTTCGGACCTCGTTTGTAAAAGGAAGTACCTATGTGCCCACTCACAGAAGTAAGGTATTGAAAAAATTCAAAACCGTTTGGAACCGGTTCCGGCTTTTGAAACGGTTTCGGTTTCGGTCTTTTCCAGATCAAAATAACGGTTACGGTTTCGGTTTCGGTTTTGAAAAATGAATCGGTTTTAATCGGTTACGGTTACGGTTTCGGTTTCGGTTTCAGTCCTTGCTTAAAAGTAAGTTTGAGTATAACAATTTCTTTCTTTTAAGGCAGTGCGGCCTTGGTGCAATATTGCTCCCTTCCTTTTTTGAAAAAAAGTACGGTAAAAGTTACAGATCTTAATATTTATTTCTAGAAGTCTATAATTATAGTTTGGTTAGTAGAACTTATACCATTTTTAGTAAAAAACTTGGTGGAAAAATATAATCATGAGATAATGATGTTAGACGAGATACAGAGAATATAAATGTAGGATGTCAATTCATTTATTTGTCAATAAAAGTATATTGTAGTTAAATTTATAAAGTTAGTAAATTATTTGATGGATTAAAATATGGATTCGATGGCTTAAATTGTATATTGGCGTGTTACCTTGTTGAAACTCGTACGTCGACTAGTTTGTCGTTGTTTTTGTTTTTACTCGTTCGTTTTATTTAGGTTGAAAAGTAAGTTACTATCAGGGTTGTATGTCACCGTAAGTACGTCCACTTCTGGTACGTCCTTTATCCGTTCCTACATAAATACATTGAGTAAAGAGTTGGGTCCAAAACAACAACAAAAATACAGAATTTGAATATTTTTAATATCAATACTAAATAATTTTTGAAAACTAACTTAACATAAAAAACGTTTCAGCGCCTTTTGTATCCCATTAAATTTCATTTAGAAACCTGTTTGTCTTTTTACCAAATGGCCATTCGAATTTTTGGCAAATTTTGAAAACAAGAACGTCAATTAGAACAAACATATCTATGCTTAGGGCTAGATTACTCAAAAACGGCTGTTCTTAGTAAACTTAAGCCTAGGGCGCTTTGGTAGCTAAGCAGCTTTTTACCACAATGGTTAGTCAGTTCTATAGTATTTTTTGTCTATCTGAGAAATAAAATTGATCCGGCATGTTCTGTATTTCAATTTGACAAAATTTTCAAAAAAACTTTACTCGGTAGTGAATTGCAGAACCTCCCTGCGTAACTGCCGCCACAACGAAATTTAACGACGTATACCTCTGCTCTCTAGGAGTACTAGGTACACAGATATCTTCGATAACTACTAGGCCTGACCCCGAAATCATTTTATTTTGATTTTTGGATTTGACTACTGAAGTTAAAGCGTTACCTTGTTGTTGAAGTATTCGATATTGGTCCATTCTATGCCTTCTCGTTGATACTCCTCTTGCTCTTGCTTTAGCACTAGCTCTGTTAAACGAAGAATTTACGGGTTGGCGATTTTAAGATATTACTCGTATGACCTACCGATAAATAGCTGCTGCAACTTTTCATTGCAATAGTTGATACAAAACTGCTCAAAACTGTTGCTGTCGAAAATTTCAAACCCATAGATGTCTAAAACGCCAATCACAGAGTTAAAGCGCGCTTGAATTTTAGAACCGCGAAACAAGATAGCACGATTTATGCGTGATATGATCCATGTAAATAGACGATCATATATTGCTTTAGCCAAAGCATCCTTGCCATATTCAGCTTGCTGAGCGTTATGATCCTTCTGCATAATATTACCACCAGCGGCGATAACCCGAGTTGTAAGAGAGTTAGAAAGTTCGTTCTCCGTGACTTGTAATAATTTGGCTGCCGATTGTAAATGCGCCTTGTTAGTAATTATTAAGGCATCTTCGATTGCTGCAAAAACATTTGATATGAACGTTCATTTTTATCTCATTATCTAAAAAATAAATAATTCATATAGAGGACGTACATTGGAATTCAATATTGCCCAAATGTAAAATAGCTGCAACAATACGCCAAATTGTGTGAACTTCATCAGCCGAAAAACCCAGCGTTTTAAAAGCGTTATTTGTGCCCTTGTAGTCTGCTTTCTCAGAGAGTATATCCATACTGCCCTGGTTCATATAATGATAACGATTTTGGTCTTTACTAAGATCAAATTGGTGTAACTCATTATCGCTGGCACCTCTTAGGAGCTGTAATGGGAAAATAATATGCCTTAATATATTAAGGCCCGGGTTTTCAGTGCAAATTCAAACCACAGACAAAGTCGACTACAGTTTATCCCTACCAGTGTGGTTTAAACTTACAATGAAACCCCGGGACTTTATGTAATAAATATACAACATTGGGGAAAGTTTGTGGTTTTAACCAGATTTGGAAGGATAAATTGGCGTTCGAGCATGACCATAAATCATATCATTCCATATCGTATGGTTCGGCTTATTTGTAGTAGGAAAAAGTTTTCTCCAACACATTCTTGCTGCCTTAAAATAGCCCCTCAAACATTCTAGGAGCGCTCATAATTTGAGAGTCCGAAATGAGTCCAAAATATGTATAAAATATGACCCTCCGAAATATGATCATATATGTGCCTTTTATGACTCCGATATGATGAAATTTATGAGCTATGAACCGAGAGTGTTCATTGAACAAAGCAGCATTAGAACAAATGTTCACATTTTGTTTGTGAAAATTTTTTAATTTCAAATCAATTTTCATTTCTAAACATTATCGTGTTTAACGTGCGGACTGTTCCTGCTATAAACACATCATTTTGGACTTCGATTTCAATATTGCTGGACACCTTTATTACAAACTGTTGAAGATATATCCGGCCTCATAAGTATGTATACCTATGTACATTGTACATATGTACATACATACCATAAGTGTGTGTTGGTGTTTTTTCAGTGCATTTTTACGTCTGTATGATTAAGATATTTGCAGACCATGGCTCATTCAAGGACTTTCCCCACATTTCAAGAACTTTCCCCACATATATCGAAAGGCCTTTCCCACCAATATGTAATGTCATGTATGCTTCCCTTATTCCAGACCGCCTCCCCACCCTTCCCTCCCAATGGCAAAAAGTTGTCATTCATGCAGTATATGACTTTTGTGATAGTCATAAATGCATCCGAAAAGCTTAATAAAGGAGTCATATATGACTCATATTTGAGCTCTATATGAGCCGTTTCTGAGGCCAATAAGAGTCATATATGACTCCTATTCAGGCTCATATAATATATGAAAATTAGCTCATATCGGACGACCATTGCAGGAAGGGAAATACATTCATTTTGGACTCATAAATGAGCTCATAAAGAGCGTAAACCTTCCTATTTAGGACTCCTTTCTGACTCGTTTATGACTCCAATTGTTTGCTGGGAGGAGTTAACCCAGCAAACATTCTGAGTCATAAAAGAGTCAGAAAGGAGTCCTAAATCGGAGCGCTTATGCTCATTATGAGCTCATATATGAAGACATGCATGGATGAAGGGGGTATGTCGCATTCTCACTCAATTTCTGTTTTTGGCATTGGTGAATAGTGTTTATGCAGATCTATATTTCTGTTTTATCAGAATCTGCCTATCGTGAAAATTGTAGAAGATAATTCATGGATGAAGGGGGTATGTACACAACTTTTCAATATAAATTGTGGAAGAAGGCGGTATGTTTCGGTTTTTTCATATAAAACACTAAATATAAATTTATGCTTTTTTTTGCATATTATGCAACGTCTTTTATGGCTTTGCATAAAGCTCATAAAGAGCGTAAACCTTCCTATTTAGGACTCGTTTATGACTCCAATTGTTTGCTGGGAGGAGTTAACCCAGCAAACATTCTGAGTCATAAAAGAGTCAGAAAGGAGTCCTAAATCGGAGCGCTTATGCTCACTATGAGCTCATATATGAAGACATGCATGGATGAAGGGGGAATGTCGCATTCTCACTCAATTTCTGTTTTTGGCATTGGTGAATAGTGTTTATGCAGATCTATATTTCTGTCTTATCAGAATCTGCCTATCGTGAAAATTGTAGAAGATAATTCATGGATGAAGGGGGTATGCACACAACTTTTCAATATGAATTGTGGAAGAAGGGGGTATGTTCCGGTTTTTTCATATAAAACACTAAATATAAATTTATGCTTTTTTTTGCATATTATGCAACGTCTTTTATGGCTTTGCATAATTTTTTTGTCAGTTTTCCATAAAGATTCGAAAAAACCTCAAATGTTTAAGCAAAACTTTAAAGTCGCCTTTCTCGTTTCACTCAAAATGCGACATACCCCCTTCATCCATGCATGTCTTCATATGAGTCTAAAATGAGCGTGTTTCCCTTCTTGCGATGGTCGTCCAATATGAGCCTTTTTTCATATATTGTATGAGCTTGAATAAGAGTCATATAAGACTCTTATATGCGTCCTAAACTACTCATATTTCCTTTTTTATCTGATAGTGATTGGGATCCGATAAGACTCCTTTGGGACGCCTATCGTTGCCATTTTGGACTCTATTTGCCTCCTATATTGCTTTTACTTGACAACTACATATATGACTCCGATATGATGAAATTTATGAGCTATGAACCAACAGTGTTCGTTGAACAAAGCAGCTTTGGAACAAATATTCACATTTCGTTTGTGAAAATTTTTTTATTTCAAATAAAATTTCAATTCTGAACATTTTTGCTTTTGGACTTCGATTTTAATATTGCTGGCCACCTTTATTACAAGCTGTTCAAGATATTTCCTGGCCTCATAAGTACGTATACCTACATGCATACATACCATAAATGTTTGTTGGTGTTTTTTCAGTGCATTTTTACGTGTATATAATTAAGAATGTATAATTGCAAACCATGGCTCATTCAAGGACTTTCCCCACATTTCAAGAACTTTCCCCACATATGTATATCGAATGGGCTTGTCCCATAGATATGTAATGTCATGTATGCTTTCCTAATTCCAGACCCCAACCCTTCCCTCCCAATGCCAAAAAGTCGTCATTCATGAAGTATATGACTTTTGTGATAGTCATAAATGCATCCGAAAAGCCTCATAAAGGAGTCATATATGACTCTTATTGGCCTCAGAAACGGCTCATATAGAGGCTCATATAATATATGAAATTTAGCTCATATCGGACGACCATTGCCGGAAGGTAAATACATTCATTTCGGACTCATAAATGAGCTCATAAAGAGCATAAGCGCTCATATTTAGGACTTCTTTCTGACTCATTTATGACTCCAATTGTTTACTGGGAGGGGAAAATGTAAAACAGATACAAATACAGTTTTTTTTTGTCCTAACTTCAAAGATTTCTTAACCTACCAACTATGTATGGCTATGCACCTCTGCAGAGGTGAAAGCATGGGCTCCAACACCATCACACTTTTTTCTCGAAAGCCAACACCAACGCAATGAATTTGTATGCCTTAAAGGATGCAGCCTTCGGCCCTCCCTCGAAAAAAAAATTTTTAAAGTGAACCTTTCTGAACAAAATTTCCCAATTTTTATGCCCAGCGTACTAATACAAGGGTATTATAATTTTGTCCACATAACTGTCTTATGTAACGACACAAAATAATCGAGATAGATATAGAGTTTCATATATGAAAGTTCTTATGTTGGAAAAAAAAGTTAATTAAGGCATGTCCGTCCGTCTCTCCGAGTACACGGTAATTTCTGGCCAAGGTAGGTTGCTATTGGAAATTGGATGATAACCACGCCCCCTTTTTCGACATCGAAAATTTCGAAAATCACATAAATTGACATAATTCGGTAGCTGGAATGTCTAAAATGATATAATTTTATAGGTGAATCCCCCTGGCCATTCTCTTGTGATTTTTCCATAATTTTTTTAAAGTAGCACCGCCCAGTTTTAAAGGAGGCATTTTTGAAAATTAGACTGGTCGTAACTTTCAAACTGATTACGGTAGAACGATGAACATATTTTATGATACTCGCAGTATTTTCTTCATCCAGCAATAAAATAAAAGTTGTCATGAAAGTTCGTTCGATTAGCTTTTTCGACAACAGTCGAATATTATACTTCAAACATTTGTATAGCAGATAGTCATTAGGTCTAGTCGAAAAAAAGGAGGACAAATACACTAAAATCATACATTTTTCTAAGTTGTTAAACATTTTTGGGGAAAAAGGAGGACAAATTGTCGACATTAAAACACAAACATTTTTTGTTATAAATCGAGCC
Source organism: Campiglossa producta (assembly GCA_964058755.1). Taxonomy (NCBI): domain Eukaryota; kingdom Metazoa; phylum Arthropoda; class Insecta; order Diptera; family Tephritidae; genus Campiglossa; species Campiglossa producta. Next base: position 33,891 of record CAXKVI010000003.1, on the reverse strand, counting down.
CTAACAGCCATTTTAGTGTAACCAACAAAAATAATGGGGCATAGTCATAGTCGAGCTAAAGTAAGCACTAAAGTTGGTGAACGGTCTATCTGTCAAAAAAGCTGACGCTAACTTTAGTGAATACTTTATCTCGACTATGACTATGCCCAAATAATTTTACAAGAAAAGGTTTTTTAGGTAAAAAATTGAAAGCATTTTAAGCCAAAATGTTGGTTACATCAAAATTGCTAATGCTTTCGTTTTGAAATGGTACTTATCAAGGACTGAAACCGTAACCGAAACCGTAACCGTAACCGATTAAAACCGATTTATTTTTCAAAACCGAAACCGAAACCGAAACCGTAACCGTTATTTTGATCTGAAAAAGAACGAAACCGAAACCGTTTCAAAAGCCGGAACCGGTTCAGGCCGAACACTTAACCGCTACACCACGGCGGCCGCCTTTTTTGTACATACGACTCGATATTAACAAGTACACATACACAGTAAAAATAAAAGTCTAACTTTAATACCTTTTTGGTGTTTATATATAACAACGTCGAAAGGTATTAAATTAATACCATTTACGGTCTAATTTCTCTTGAGAGAAAAATTCAGTCGAAGATTCTCTCCGCCAAAAAAAAAAAATATGTACAGTTTTATTATATTGCCTTCGCCGATAGTCGAACTATCAAGCCATCGAGTACTTATGCTTGCCAGCGTCTAATTGCACTGTTGTTCTTAATGTAGTATAGCAATAGCGACGAACCGCGTGCTCTGAAGAACAAACAACCGGACTTAATTTAATGCTAAAAATAATTAATTTAATACTTTTCCGGCTTTGTTTTTAAACAAATAGTACCTAAAACATTATAATGAGAGAGAGCGTTATAGTATTATTTTGGTATTATTTTAAAACTATTTGGAATAAAAAAAATTTCAGAGTCTTAAATTAATACTATTTAGTATTAAAACTCAAATTTAATTCCAAGAAGGCTTAATTTCAATACCGACTGGTATTAAAAGTAATATTTCATTTTTTACTGTGTATTAATGGTTTTTTCACGATTTACATATGTTTTTCATTTAGCTTCCATTTTCTAATTTTATGAATTTATTTTGCAGAAATAACATTTACATATCGTTAACTTAATTCACAAAGGCCCTAACTGACATAAACAAAATTTTACAGGATAAGCAAAAAAACTAAAATTTTTTTACATTGAACGCATGCAAATATAGCTTTGTAAATTTGGAATATCTCCGATATTATAGCTCCTTTAAATTTGTAGTGAGTGTGTGTTTTACTATATCATACTTAAATATGTGGAAAAGTCATTTTCGAAAAATGTATCAATTAGGGCCTTTGTGAATTAAGCTAACGATGTTATTATTATATTGGAGAAATTCCATTATGGCCCCAGGAAAAGTTTAGTTTTTAGTAGTATGTGTTCGTGTTTTAATTTGGAAACCGAAACCGGAACGAAACCGTAACCCAAACCGAAATAAATGTTGAGGAACGAAACCGGAACCGAATCACGTTACAAAATCGAAACCGAACCAGAACGTTATTTTAATCGGTTTCATACCTTGGTACTTGTTACACTTTTTTTTTAAATAAACATAACTCCCGATATCAGTAAAAAACGGATTTTCAAAATATCTCAGTTCGATCAAAGGTGGACTTACACCACTTGTACTTTAAAGGGCTCATATACCAGAAATATCGAACTCCAAAGAAAGGAGAGTAGTAAATATATCACTATGTAGTCGAAGTGTAAATTTCATTCTTGCTATTTTTTGGCAAGTTTTCTAAAAAGTCTGTCGAGGGTGAACGGACTTGCATATTCGTAGATTTTCAATTTTGTATAGGAACGCGAACGAGGTCGACTGGGAGCTCACTAGGCACACTCATGTAAGATCTTGCGCTTACCTGGTAGAAGCTATGAAAATTACGCTCTCCTCCTTGTTGTTGTACCACACGGGATTTTTCCAGCAAATAATTTGTTATAATGCCACCTACTGGATCTCCTTTATAGTCGAATTCAATGTCCATGTATTTTCCGAATCGACTTGAATTATCATTCCGATTGGTCTTTGCATTTCCAAAGGTTTCGAGAATTGAATTGCTTTGTATTAGCACATTTTTTACCCTAAAAATTTCTCATCATTATGTGTAGATACTTAAGAAAACATTCTTACCTTTCGATATCATTCTGGCCATGTATATTTGTTACTGCAGCTATATATTTCATAATTATTTTCGAGGCTTCAGTTTTGCCCGCTCCAGATTCCCCTGAGATAAGTATGCATGTATCTTGATGCCTTTGTTTTAAAATTCTGTAGGCCGCATCAGCAATTGCGTAAATATGTGGCGGGTTTTCGAACAACTCTCGACCTTTGTATGTCCTTATTATATCGGGGCCATACATATTAATTTGCCGGTACGGGTTCAGGGATACACAAACTTCTCCGATGTACGTGTAAATAGAACCAACTTGAAATCTAGAAGAGGAAAACGAAGCATAAAGAAATTGTGTGTGGGAACATGTATGCAGCAGATTGATTTTAAGATCATTATGACTTAACTTTAACCACTCTTCTGCATAGCTTCATCTCACAGCTATACGAATGTGTGTATTTAATGAAATGGAACAAAACAGAGAAAAGGAAATTTATGTAAATAAAGTTCATTAATTGCCCTTTGCATATGTGCATACATACACACATGCATTGTGCAATCCCATTGCTTGATATCAACTTGAATTGCATGTGAAATCATATTTCTTTCTCCAATCTTCAATGTTAGCCCACAACAGCATCTTTCTTTTCGTTCACTTCCTAATAACTTTAAATGATTAGTTGCTTAATTTAAAAATAAGTTATCAGTAACAAATCAACCTTTTGCTAATATAGACATAAAAATAGTGGTTAAATAACAATAATTCCCATAGAGCCAAATTTTTGCATACAGCTTGGGTTTACCTTGAGATAGAAAACCTCGAAAGTCCTTATCGATCCCATGTGTGCAAAGAAAGTTATTCGGGGTCAAAGGTCAAAATTGTAGGACTTTTTCTCGAAAACACAGACGAAAAATAAAAAAGCGCTTCCGGATTCGTGATTGCGAGGCCAAAACACGTCTTTTGAGCCCTCTCCCATGCTTTTAGCTAATTTTTTAGTAGTTGGGTGCTAAAGGAAACAAATACCAAATTTTTTAATACCTGGGTGACCAGCTTGCTCAGTGTTTCGATTTTTAAAATTTTTCCAATATTCTTACTTACCAACATAAACTTTTAAAAGAATTTCCGAAAAAATATCAAACAGGTGGCAACTTTATAAACCGACTAAAGTGGAAAACCTTAGAATGAACTATATCTACTATCCGACACATTTTTAAGAAATCATGGTTGGTATGCCGTTGAAGGTACCTTTGATTGGAAAATTAGCCTAAATGACCTCAACATGGCCGAAGAATTACCCGAAAAAGATGCCAAAATGACCATCAAATTAATACCAAAGTGACCATAAAATGATTCCCAAAAATGATCCCAAATGATCCGTAAATTATTTAAAATGACCCTAAAGTGATCCCAAAATTGTCCCTTAATGGCCCCAAAAAGAACCCTAAATGTTCTCAAAATGATCCGAAAATTACCCTAAAATTGTCCCAAAATGATCCTAAATTGAACTCAAATTAATCCCAAAATAACCCCAAAATTACCCCTAAATGGTCCAAAATGATCCCAAAATAAGCGGTAAAATGGTAACCCTGTTCGGCAACTCTATTTGGAAATATTTTAGCTGGTATGTCGCCGAAAATACCTTTCATTTGATACCCATATTGGCATGTCTTTCTACATTATTTAAAAAAATTGAGATATGTGGCAGCCCCAAGTGGCAACACCAAAGCTGACAGTCTTAGAAATCGCAGTTCTCGAGATAGTACCAGATATACTGCGATAAAGAGGCAACCCTACTTGAAAATATTTTAGTTGGCATGCCGCCGAAAATACCTTTCATTTGATAACCATATTAGCTTATCTTACGCAATATAAAAGAAAATAAGATAGGTGGCAACAATGTAATACCCACCCAAGTGGATAGTCTTAGAATCAAACATACTATCTCCATGCCTAATTTCATCCAAGTCGGTTGAGCGGTTCTCGAGATAGTACCGTATATACAAATATACTGCGCTAAGGTGGCAACCCTAGATGACAACCCTACTTTAAAATATTTTAGTTACCGCCCCAACCCCCAAGTGGATAGTCTTAGAATAAATTATACTATCTACATCCCTTATCATAATTATAGGACACCTCGATCAGACATGTTCTAAGCCCATATGTCATTATACCTTTCATAAAGATGAAATGGTATTATAACTTTGGTCCGCTGTTTGAAAGTATGAGAAGAAGAAGAGATGGACCCATCAAAAAGTATACCGAAATGAGCAGGATGACGAGATGAGTTGATTTAGCCATGTCCGTCTGTCTGTCTGTCTTTTTGAACGAAATCAAACGAAAGGTGAAGGCCCCAGGCTTCACTTGGACACCGACATATTTCGATAAATTTGTCGATAACTGAGTTATCGGTCAAAATGTGGTTGCCCGAAAACCTTAACATTTCCCTACAATATGGGTATCAAACGAAAGGGGAAGGAGAAATGAAACCTGCGGCCTTCCCAGTTATCGATAAATTTATCGAAATATATCGAGGTCCAAATGAAACCTGGGTCTTCCCCTTTCGTTTGATACCCATATTGTAAGGAATTTTTAAGGTTTTCGGGCAATAATATATTGACCGATAACTCAGTTATCGATAAATTTATCGAAATATTTCGAAGTCCAAATGAAACCTGCGGCCTTCCCCTTTCATTTGATACCCATATTGTGGGGAAATTTTAAGGTTTTCGGGCAACCACATTTTGACCGATAACTCTGTTATCGATAAATTTATCGTAATATATCGAAGTCCAAATGAAACCTGGGGTCTTCCCCTTTCGTTTGATACCATATTGTAGGGAAATTTTGAGGGTTTTGGGCAATCACATTTTGACCGATAACTCAGTTATCGATAAATTTATCGAAATATATCGAAGTCCAAATGAGACCTGAGGCCTTCACCTTTCGTTTGGTACCCATATTGTAGGGAAATTTTAACTAATAACTCAATTATCGATAAATTTATCGAAATATGTCGATGTCCAAATGAGACGTGGGGCGTCGCACCTCCCCTACAAACTAAACTGTGAAAGAGTTCAAGGTTGGGACCTGAAAATTGGTATAGACATATCAAAAGTATTCTCACACATAAAAGGGGGTTATCAGAAAAAAGGGGCGTGGCACCTCCCATACAAACTAAATTTTTCAACCAGAATATCTGTAAAAGGGTTCAAGGTAGGGACCTGAAAATTGGTATAGACCTATATGATATCAAACGCATTCTCACACAAAAAAGGGGGGTTATCAGAAATAGGGGCGTGGCATCTCCCATACAAACTTAAATTTTCAAGCAGAATATCTGTGAAAGGGCTAAGGTAAGGACCTGGACGTCACTATAGAGCTATAGGATATCAAAACCGTACGTAGGGGTTATGTGAAAAGGGGGCGTGGCACCTCCCACACAAACTTAATTTCTTGAGGTTGAATGTCTCTAAATAGGTTTATGGTAGGGGGCTGAAAATTAGGATAGAGATATAAGTAGGGAAACCATCGTTATTGTATATTTATACACCGCATGAAAATAAAATCAAAAATGTTGTCTATTAGAAGGCTTTTGAATAAGTTGTTAGTTTACAATGTTGTTGTTGTTAACAATGCATTGCCCTGTCTAGAGTGTATGATCATTCCGAAGATCTTCATCAAGCTCTTCTAAGGGGAGTCCAAGGAAACGTGCAGTTTCAACAGGGTTTGTCCAGAGGGACAGAGGGGTTAGAAGAGTAGGTTCAGATGAACAATTGAAGAGATGTAGAGTATCGTGGGGGGTCCTACCACATGCAGGGCATGTATTTAAGATTGTATCATTAAGTCTGGATAAGTAGGAGTTTAACCTTACACTATATCCAGACCTAAGCTGTGCCAAGGTCACTCTTGTCTCCCTTGGTAAGGTGCGTTCTTCTTCAGCAATATCCGGTGGAGGACTGTTTAGAACGGGATTGACAGGTAGAGATCCGACAAAAGTGTCTACCGACTCGGTGTGGATGTCGGTTAGAGCCCGCTTATGATTCTGCAGATCAAACGGCAAGGTAATATGATGCCGGATCTCATCATAATGCTTACGGAGATGTCTCCTTATGTCTCTCGGGGGCGGATCTATGTCCAAAAGATGACGGTTTGGATGTGCTGGCTTGTGACAGTTCAGAAGGAATTGCCTGCTCAGCATTTCCGCATGCTCTTTTACATTGAGCAGTTTTGCCTCCTGATGGAGGTGAGACTCGGAAGACATGAGGAGACATCCCGTAGCAGTTCTGATGGCAGTATTTTGGCAGACTTGTAACTTCGTCCAGTTGGTGTTATGTACATTAGGCGACCATATGGGTGCAGCATAGTAAAAGACTGGTCGGCAAATGGCCTTATATGTAGTCAGCAACGTTTCTTTGTCTTTTCCCCCAGTACTGCCGGCAAGTGACTTGAGGATCTTGCTGCGACCACGTACCTTTGAGACCATTGCAGACACATGACCAGCAAATGAGAAAGTGTTATCCAGTGTCATCCCTAATAACTTTGGGTGGCTGACAGTTGGTAGCTTAGTGCCATCAACGAAAATGTCTAATTCATTTCTCACCTGGTGCGTCCATGTCGTAAAAAGCGTCGCCGTTGATTTTGTCGGAGATATTGTCAGATCTCGCTCAGCGAAAAACCTGGAAAGGTCGCAGAGGTAACCATTGATTCTCGTACAGAGTTCATCAGTATAGGGGCCCTTCCCCGTCGCCATTATTGTACAGTCGTCGGCATATGAAACGACGGAGACGCCCTCTGGTGGTGGGAAATTAAACAGTGTCGGGGATAGGACACCACCCTGTGGCACCCCCTGTCTAATACGTCTAGGTTTTGATGTTGCGTTTCTAAAGTTAACCGACGCCTGCCGTCCATTCAAATAATTAGCGGTCCATCTCTTTAAACCATCAGGTATCTGTGTCTCAAACAGATCTTGTATGAGACTGGCATGGTTGACTGTGTCAAAAGCTTTCGACAGGTCAAGTGCCACTAACACAGTCCTGTGATTTGGTTGGTTTTGATTTAGGCCGCTATTTATTTGCGTTGTAATGGCATTGAGTGCGGTGGTGGTGCTGTGCAGCTTACGGAAGCCATGTTGATGACTAGCCAGGTGCAGATTTGAAGTATAATACGGGAGCAAAATGGACTCTTGCGTCTTCACTACCGGTGACAAAAGTGATATAGGACGATATGAATCGCCTATGTTTGCCGGTTTTCTAGGTTTTAGTAATGGAACCACTCTCGTCTTTTTCCATATTTCAGGAATGACGAAAGTGTTCAGTGAAAGACTGAATAGAGCCGCTAAGTATTTGTGTCACTCCTGGCCTAGATGTTTCAGCATCTTGATGGAAATGCCGTCCGATGAATTTTGGGGGCTTAGCCTGTCTGATGGCTTCCTTGACCTCTGAGGCAGTGATGACAATGGGCGTATTTTGGTTTTTATATTTACGCGCCTGTCGCATGGTTCTACGTTTAGCTCTATCGGGCGGGGAATGTAGTACAAATTGTCTACAGAAGGAGTTCGCACATCCCCTAGGGTCCTTCTTCACCCTGTCACCGAAAGTAATATCTACTTTATCCTTGTGTTGCGTTGGATTAGATAGAGCTTTGACCGTAGTCCATAATTTGCCGGTTGCATAAAAGCCTATAACGACTAATCGCCCGGTTACCGGAGTTTAATTGACGTATTTTGTTCGGTCAGCTGTCAAAATAATCACCGATTAGTCGTTATCGGCTTTTATGCAAGCGGCCCTTAGAGTAAGTCACTAAAATAAATAAAACATTGTTATTAGAATAAGTCACAAATTAATGGCCGAACATGAATTAGATGATAAAACAAGAAAAAACAAAGAACAACTTTCACTTCTCTTTTTTCTTTCATCCAGCAAAGCGGGTGAGGGTCCGCTAGTGCCTCAATTGGTTAAGTTTTTCTAGTATAAGATAAAGTTGGGGTGGGTCATTTATTAGAATGTAGGTAGGTAGTGAGTAGGTAAGTATATATGTATGTCTATATATGTATGTATATTCTACACATATCGCATTTGTGTTTACAGCTCATGGAGAAATAAAGCGATTTCATGATTAGTAATAACTACGTGATATTTTTAATTAAACCTGATTGTTGACTCATAGGCAAAAAGTGATGACAAATATTCGTCTAGCTAGCTTTCAGTTAAAAAAAAAGTATTTGTATAAGTTCGAAGCTGCACTGCTTAAATAACCCGTCAACAATTTTTAGCGAGGAAAATGTGTTTTTGCAAACAGTAAAACAAATTTTTGTAATCATGCTTATAGCAGTTATACAGATTTTGAAAATATTTCGTAAACATCCAGATTAGGAATATATATGAATGCGTGCCTCAAATAACGTTGCAACCGACAAAATATAAAATGTTCGATAGAAACAAAAACAGTTTGATGTCGCCAAATGGTCGCTAGTTAAAAATATATCTCTCTTTGGGCTTGGAGCCCAAAAAATACTCAAAATAGCTCTCTTTTTTTAGAACTATGAAAACCTGCCCTTAGAATGAGAATCCACAAGAAACGCATTTTGAAAGAAGGACAGCGCAGCATCCTTTGGGCTATTACTAAAAAATACTCAAAATAGCTCTCTTTTTACCACGCTTTTATTAGGTTCACTTGCATGTTTGCTTGTTTCTTTGTTTGCTTGCTTGTTTGCTTGTATGTATGTGACTCTCGTTCGGTCTAAGCCCCAGTGGCCCAAAAACCGTAAAATGTCCCTACAATATGGGTATCAAACGAAAGGGGAAGGCCCCAGGTTTCATTTGGACCTCGATATATTTCGATAAATTTATCGATAACTGAGTTATCGGTCAAAATGTGGTTGCCCGAAAACCTTAAAATTTCCCTACAATATGGGTATCAAAAGAAAGGGGAAGTTCCCAGGTCTAATTTGAACATCGATATATTTCGATAAATTTATCGATAACTGAGTTATCGGTCAAAATGTGGTCGCCCGAATATCTTAAAATTTTCTTACAATATGGATATCAAACGAAAGGGGAAGTTCCCAGGTCTCATTTGGACATCGATATATTTCGATAAATTTATCGATAACTGAGTTTTCGGTCAAAATGTGGTTGCCCGAAAACCTTAAAATTTCCCTACAATATGGGTATCAAACGAAAGGGGAACTCCCCAGGTTTCATTTGGACATCGACACAATCTCGATGGGTCTGGACCCTAGGTATCAGCGAAAAATTTCCAGAACGGCAATTGTTGTAGTAGTATTCTTACCTTTTTTTTAAGTTTTCCATAAACATTTCCATTGTGATTTTGTCAAGGAGCACGAAGTCTCGGACACCAACTTCTCTTTGCTGCATTGCCATTTTAGGTATATATTATATTTTAGATGACGTGATACTCTGAAATTGTTTATAGTACCTACTTCAGGTGTTTTAATTTTCTTTCACACACTAAACTTTCTTTATTACTAGATACATTTTGATACGAGTCCTTAAAACAGAAACAAAAAATTTGACATTTATGCATTTGACGAAATTCGTTTGATAAACTGAATAGCGATACGCTAATATACCTCTGTATAGCGGGCTACTCATCTGCCAAATTTTCTTGAGCCAATACTCAGCTCATAAGAAAAAATACTACAATTTTCGATGCTTGGCAACGCCGGTTTACCTCAATGCTCGTATATATTTCTTGAGGCAAACGTGCAGATTCACGGCAAAGATGAGCGTATATTTCGCTACACATGTTTTATACATTTTTATAATAGTAATCTGCAATAAAATGGAAAATGCCGTAAACTTCAAAATTTCTTGACCAGGCATGAGAAATATATGCTCGTTTTTTTCTTGAAGCATTTCTTGGCAGGTGGGTAGCCCGCTTATGTCATATCAACATGCATCACCTAATTGCACATACCCTACAAAAAATGCGATTGAAACAAATAATTATTTATGTTCAAACCTACAGGTATATCATAATAAACCTCGTAAGAGATTTGGAGACGAGCTTCTCTGTCAATTTGTGCTGTGCTGCTTTGCATTTTATTCTACAAATTGCCTGGAAAATGCGATAGTCTAGGATCAATGCAGGATCAGTCTCAAAAGAGTATGTGAATAATGCCAGTTCTGACCTCAATACTTAAGAGAGAAAAATTGTTCCAATTTGCCTATACCCAAAAGGATACGAAAATACTAATCATGTGCCATTTCCGTACTTACATATATGAAGACATGCATGGATGAAGGGGGTATGTACACAACTTTTCAATATGAATTGTGGAAGAAGGGGGTATGTTCCGATTTTTTCATATAAAACACTAAATATAAACTTATGCTTTTTATTGCATATTATGCAACGTCTTTTATGGATTTGCATAATTTTTTTGTCAGTTTTCCATAAAGATTCGAAAAAACCTCAAATGTTTAAGCAAAACTTTAAAGCCGATTTTCTCGTTTCACTCAAAATGCGACATACCCCCTTCATCCATGCATGGCTTCATATGTTTGCGTATAAAAGTATCCTGCACAGATGAAATTTAACTTATCGCAACTCGGCTCATATGGAACTATCGAGAGTACTCCAATTGGAGTATAAAAGTACTTCTACGTAATCCTTTTGCAGGGTACATACATGTGTATGCATGTGTGTACACACATACATAATAGGTAGAGATATGTTTCCACTGATACATTGGCAAATATATACATATATGTACTATGGTTTTTGTACATTTGTAGGTAGCATTCAGCCTAAATAAATTGTGTTCAGGTACAACTCGGGGTCAACCGAGAAATTTTCCTGCAAATGAGAGTAAACTAAACTCACAATTCTTAGCATGCCAAAATTACAATTTGTATCCCGCAACATACTTTCTTTATAAAAAAACTTGGTTTTTAATAGCCGCCGTGCTGTGAGATCTTAAATACTCGTATTTACTTTATTTTATTGCACACTTTGCGGCTGCTACCTGGTGAAGATGGCATATCTCGAAATCATAAGTACATAATAGGTAGAGATATGTTTCCACTGATACATTGGCAAATATATACATATATGTACTATGGTTTTTGTACATTTGTAGGTAGCATTCAGCCTAAATAAATTGTGTTCAGGTACAACTCGGGGTCAACCGAGAAATTTTCCTGCAAATGAGAGTAAACTAAACTCACAATTCTTAGCATGCCAAAATTACAATTTGTATCCCGCAACATACTTTCTTTATAAAAAAACTTGGTTTTTAATAGCCGCCGTGCTGTGAGATCTTAAATACTCGTATTTACTTTATTTTATTGCACACTTTGCGGCTGCTACCTGGTGAAGATGGCATATCTCGAAATCATAAGTTAACACATTCCTATTTATGGATGTATGTATATGTAGTACGATGGGAATAACACATACGTATTTTCACATTGAAAGAAATACATTATATCTGTGGTTTTCAATATGAAACAAGGTAAAGATATATTTTACACAGGAATGAACTAAAACACTTGAAGATACAACGCCAATACTTTTTTCATATTTTTATTTATATTTTTATTGCATTTTGCGATATACATATGTACATATGTAGGTAAGTACCGACCAGCAAAACGAATATTACCACACAATTGGAAAACTAAAATACAACTGAAAACAAAAAGTGAGTCAGCTTCATCGACACATTGGGTGGGCTTTTGCCGCAAACAAGGTTGCCAGTCTTATTCAATACTCTCTGTGATTTTCCGATTACAAGATATACCACAACATGCGCTCAGATAATTATTATAAGTAAACACACTGCACAAGCATGCATATTCCTTGTATTGTGTATGTAAATACGTATTTATAATGCAAGATTCAAAAGTACAGCGCTATTTTACAATCTTGCCAAAGTGGCAACTACGTACATATGTATACTCAATATTCCCAAAAAATGAGTACATTAGTAGAGGCGTTGAGTCTCCATCAAATAACGGCGTGACTTGGTACTTTAATCGGCGGCGCAGTGTTATCTTGTAGCCTATTCTATAAAATGTAGAACTTAGTTCGAACATGTATGTATGTATGTATATCTTTATGACTCTATTATGAAAATTTCAATAATCTTAAAAAGAAAGAAAAAAATACAAATTAAAAATGTGATTGTAAAATGGTACTAAAGATAATTTGTGCCAAATGTAAGTACTGACAAAAGCTTTTATTTTAACAACTTGGCTTGCCTATGACCAATGTGCTGCCACCCTGCTCTTTATGTGAGCAATTTAAGTTTATAGAAAATATTTTTCTAAAAATTTTCAGTAGGTACTTTTACCAAAAAAATGTAATGGTTTTTTACCACGCTTTTATTAGGTTCACTTGTATGTTTGCTTGTTTGTTTGTTTGCTTGCTTGTATGTAAGTGACTCTCGTTCGGTCTAAGCCCCAGTGGCCCAAAAACCGTAAAATGTCTCTAAAATATGGGTATCAAACGAAAGGGGAAGACCCCAGGTTTCATTTGGACATCGATGTATTTCGATAAATTTATCGATAACTGAGTTATCGGTCAAAATATGATTGCCCAAAAACCCAAAAAATTCCCCACAATATGGGTATGAAACGATAGGGGAAGGCCCCAGGTTTCATTTGAACTTCGATATATTTCTATAAATTTATCGATAACTGAGTTATCGGTCAAAATGTGATTGCCCGAAAACCTTAAAATTTCCCTACAATATGGGTATCAAACGAAAGGGGAAGGCCCCAGGTTTCATTTGGACTTCGATAAATTTATCGATAATTGAGTTAACGGTCAAAATGTGAATGCCCAAAAACCTTATAATTCCCCTACAATATGGGTATCAAACGAAAGGGGAAGGCCCCAGGTTTCATTTGGATTTCGATATATTTCTGTAAATTTATCGATAACTGAGTTATCGGCCAAAATGTGGTTGCCCGAAAACCTTATAATTCCCCTACAATATGGCTATCAAACGAAAGGGGAAGGCCCCAGGTTTTATTTCGACATCGATATATTTCGATAAATTTATCGATAACTGAGTTATCGGCCAAATTGTGAATGCCCAAATACCTTAAAATTTCCCTACAATATGGGTATCAAACGAAAGGGGAAGGCCCCAGGTTTCATTTGAACTTCGATATATTTCTATAAATTTATCGATAACTGAGTTATCGGCCAAAATGTGGTTGCCCGAAAACCTTAAAATTTCCCTACAATATGGGTATCAAACGAAAGGGGAAGGCCCCTGGTTTCATTTGAACATCGACATATTTCGATAAATTTATCGATAACTGAGTTATCGGTCAAAATGTGGTTGCCCAAAAACCTTATAATTTCCCTACAATATGGATATCAAACGAAAGGGGAAGGCCCCTGGTTTCATTTGGACTTCGATATTATTCAAATACACAGGGCTATACTAAAGACAGTGGTTCAGTTATAGGCCTTTGACCGCTTGACCGTGGTCAAGGCTAATTTTCAAGAACAATTGTCTTTTGGGTTTTAGTTTTACAAAGCGGTTCGGTGCATTTGCATTATTTTATGCATATATGCTAAAAAAATTTACGCATACAAAAAAACAATCTCGCGGTGCATAAATTAATTAGTTTAGTAAAAAAATATAATAACATTAAAAAGTGAAGATAAAATCTGAAAAAAAACAACACAAATTTTTTCAATAATATAAATTGAAATAAAAATTGAAAAAAAGAAAAAAAAAACGATCAAAGGGATCAAAACTAAAAAAAAAAATGCAAAAAATGTGAAAGTGTAAGTGAAATAGGAAAAAACTAGAATCGCGGAATCGATTAAATAAATGTTTAAAACATTAAAAAGTGATTAAAGTGGTAAGTGAAGATAAAACCTAAAAAAAAACAACAAAAATTTTTTCAATAATATAAATTGAAATGAAAATTGAAAAAAAAGAAAAAAAAACGATCAAAGGGATCAAAATTAAAAAAAAAAATTCAAAAAATGTGAAAGTGTAAGTGAAATAAGGAAAAAAATTTTTTTTTTATTACCAACAATGTCTCGAGAACGAAAAAAAATGGAATTTAGTTGAGAGATCTAGGCGAGATCAAAAAAAACGCCCAACAAAGAATAATAGTTATAATACCAAGTTTTTCCCCTGACGCTAGGGTAGAAGTCGTTCGATGTTGCGCTAGTCCAGGAGCCATGGCTCTCTTGCGGAGGAAGGGTATCCGGACTAAACGCACAAGGTTTCGCGACGTATCACGCGAACGTGGAAGGTAGGATTAGAGCAGCTGTTATGGTAAGTAAAACATTTAATTCATATTTACTGTCTAATTTCAGTACTGAAGACCTTGCGGTAGTTGCGATAGAACGGGGAACAGGGATGCTCTCGTGTTAGCTTCCTGCTACATGGCGCATGACGCTGACGCTCCCCCGGTTGAGTTGGAGAGGCTGGAGGCAAACTAGAGGTGCGTAGGACGAAATATCGTCATTGGCGCGGATGCAAATGCATACCACCATGTGTGGGGGTGTGATGACATCAATGATAGGGGTGAGTCGCTTTTTTGTTTCTTACTCCAAAGTAGTTTGCAAGTAGTTAATAGAGGGAACACTCCCACATACGTGGGACCAACGTCCAAAAATGTATTAGATATCACTCTTTGTTCGGAACCAAGTACAGACATATCCGACTGGAGGGTCCTAAACAGACCCTCCTTCTCGGATCATGCGTACATTGGTTATAACATATCTCTAAGTACGGTTAAAGGAGGGGAACTTTTTAGAAATCCCAAAACAACAAATTGGACCCGGTTTTAAGGGTATTTGAAATCTAGGCTTCGGCAACCAGAGACGATTAGTAGTGTTGAGGATCTGGAGAAATCTACAGATATCCTAACAACGACACTAACAAAAGCGTACAAATCAGCCTGTCCCCTTAGGAAAACCAGGAACAAAACGAAACCACCTTGGTGGAGTAAAGAGCTGGGTTCCATAAGGAGCCAGGCTAGAGACTTATTTAAGCTAGCAAAGTCAGCGGATTCAGCTGAGTGCTGGGACGAGTACAGGGACCTGTTGAAGGTGTACAAGAAAGAAATTCGTATAGCAAAAAGAGTCACTTGGCAAAAGTTCTGTGGTGATATGGAAAGTTCAAATGAGACTGCGAGATTGAGAAAGGTCCTTTCGAAGGGCGTACAAGTTCAAGGCCTTATTAAAAAAGAAAATTGGAAATGGGCGCGTAATAGTGCAGAATCCCTCGAAACACTCATCAATGCTCACTTTCCAGAAGATAGTGGCATACGCAGACGATTTAGCTATTGCATTCAGAGGCAAGTTCCCACAAACTCTGTGTGACCTGATGCAAGTAGCACTGCGAGAAGTTTCGACGTGGTCCTCTCGCTGCGGACTTAGTATCAACCCGGGGAAAGTGGAACTTGTCCTCTTCACCAACCGGTACAAAATACCGCCACTAAGCCTACCAGAACTAGATGGCACGCGCCTGGGCTTGTCAGATAAGGCCAAGTTTCTAGGCATAGTTCTGGACAGGAAACTGAATTGGAAGGAGAATGTTCTTCAGCGCCAGAAGAAAGCTTGCATCGCTCTTTACACATGCAAAAGAGCCATTGGCAAAAAATGGGGGCTCAGCCCTAGAGTATGCAGTTGGATCTACACGGCCATCATTCGTCCAATCATGCTATATGGAGTCGTCGTATGGTGGTCTGCGCTGAGCAAGGCAACATACCTGAATCTGTTGCGGAAAGTCCATAGATCCAATTTGATCTGTATAAGCGGTGCGCTAAGGACAACGCCCAACGACGCCCTCCAGGTCATTCTGGGCATTTTGCCACTTGATCTGGAAGGGTTTCGGTCAGCAGCGGCATCAGCTCTGCGCCTAAGAGAAACCTCCAGTTGGGGGGCGGGTACTATTGGACACTCCAGTATTCTGGAATCTTACAGCTTTCTCCCTCTAAGCACAGATCGTTGTGCGACCACTACAGTCGGTGATAGCTGTTTCAAAATAAACATTCCCAGCAGAGAAGACTGGGAGAGGACGGATTGGTGTCCCGAAACAAATAGTGGCACTTCCATATATACCGACGGCTCGAAGTTGGACGGCAGAGTTGGAGGAGGGGTTTATTCAAGGGATTTGGACCTTGAGCTCTCCTTCAGACTACCTGATCATTGTAGCGTCTTCCAGGCGGAAGTCTCGGCAATCCTAGACGCCGCGGCCTGGTTAAGCAAACGTGTTATCGGAGAAGATATCGCTATTTTCAGCGATAGCCAAGCGGCCATCAAATCCCTTGGCTCATACACGTTCAACTCTGAACTGACGCTCAGCTGTCGTCGATCTCTTCAGGAGATGGCCCAACAGAACCGCGTAAACCTCATATGGGTCCCGGGACATAGGGACATTGAGGGAAACTGTAAGGCAGACGAGCTTGCCAGGCAGGGCACGACCAAGCAGGTTCTTCAGGATAAAGAGCGCTTAGGTATGCCGTTTGCCACATGCAAACTAATGCTGAAGGAGCACACACTCCGTCAAGCCAACGAAAGATGGCTGCAATCCCCAGGGTGTCGGATATCGAAACAAACCTGGCCAAAATGGGATCTTAAAAGGTCTAGACGCATTTATGCCCTAACTAGGAGGGAAATCTGCATATTGATAGGGGTATTAACCGGTCACTGCCTCATTGGTAGGCATGCAGAAAGGCTAAGTGTGCCCTACCGACGATGCTGCAGGAGTTGCAAAGATGATGAGGAGGAGGAAACAGTGGAACACCTCATCTGCAACTGTCCGGCTTTAAGCGGCGCGAGAACGCGCTTTTTGGGAGTTCCGTTCCTGGATAGCCTAAGCCAGATCGCGGAACTGGACATAAAGGACTTGATGGCCTTCATAAAGTCATCTAAGAGGTTCGAGGAGGAGTAACGGTGTCGGTTTAGGAGTGTCAGTCCCGGTATTCTGCTATGTGGAAAATCCCAACAACTCAGGGATTTTCCATTTGGCTGGGTCCCGGGACTGACTTTCCTTGTGTTGGTGGTATCACAACGGGCCTTTCAAAACTGGCCTAAGTGTGCCTCTGCGGCAGCCACTTCAACCTAACCTAAGAGTGTGATGTGATTTCCATAACGGTAAGTTGTTGTTTGTACCGTTATGTAGGCAATATATAGGCATAATACACTTTGGTAAGGAACGTATGTATGTTTTCGTCATAGCTCTTAAATGGTGAGAGGTAAGTGGTCAATTAAAAGTTTTTATTTATCTACATACATGGATGCTAGAAAGTGATGCAACACACATATATAAATATATTTACCTACTTTTATATAAGTAAATAAATGCATATAAGTGTAAGATTCTTTTGTTAAACGTTTTTTGCTTATATCTTTACATACAGATTATATACATATATTATATAAATATATTTTTTTTGTTAATCCTCATGCATATTACTAAGTACTACAACAAAAGTATATACATATATCGGCGTGTATATATGTATTTAAATTCAAATTAAGGTAAAAGATTTGAGAAAAATATTTTTCTCCGTGTAGTGATAAAAATTAAGGTATTAGTTTCCTTTAGGGGTCAACTGCTAATAAATTAGCTAAAATTATGTGATATAGCTCAAAAGACGGTGTACGGCCTCAGGATCACGAATCCGGAAGCGCTTTTTTAATATTTTGCTTCTCTGTAGAGATATGTGCAATCAAAGTTTCAAGTTTTCATGTGGTTGTTGTAATTTTATTAGACTGTCCCTAAAAACGTGCAAAAAAAGTCGCGCCGTGGCGGTAGCCACGGTTATGTCACACGTCCGGACTTGGGATGGCGTAGCCCAGGGTTATTTTTTATAAGCGCGGCCGAAGGCCCCCAACTCAGAAAGGTGTTTCGCACATAAATACCATGGATTCCGCCCCAATTTTGGTATCGGACCCGGGTCATTTTTCGGTTTTTTGACCATAACTTTTCACCAAAACAAAAAATTAAAAAAGCGCTTCCGGATTCGTGATCCTTAGGCCAAAACCCGTCTTTTGAGCTATCTCCCATAATTTTAGCTAATTTATTAGCAGTTGACCCCTAAAGGAAACTAATACCAAAATTAAAAATAATTGCAAGTGTAAAATTACAAATAATTGCTTTACTAATTTGAGAGTGAGAAAACATTTTTCTAGATTTGAGAAAAATATTTTTCTCCGTGTAGAGATAAAAATAATTGCAAGTGTAAAATTAAAAATAATTGCATTATTCGTACATTTTTTATTTTATTAACATCTTATTAAAAATTAGTTACTAAAAAATATAAAAGCATAAAATAAAAAAAATAATAATTTGGCAGGAACCGAACTCGAACCCCTGTTTCCTAGCGCGACGTCTCAACCTTTAGGCTACTGAATACATTGAAAGCTGCGCGTCAATTGCCTTATTCGTCACCTAGCACTTATGGCGCACATTATTACGATTTTTACATTGCACTGCGTTATTATTATTACACACACGCTCAACGCTCTGCGCCATCTATGTAGTTCTGGCGCTGATCGACGATAAACATCGCATATAACCGGAGCAGTACATCGAATGCCGCTGGAAAAGTGTTTAAAGCAGTCAACATTTAAGAGCCGCTGGAACAGTTGTTAAGCCAGTGTAGGTAAGTATTGTACACCAGGGGTTCCCCGTTCATACTTATTAAACTGAGAATTTTATTTGAGGATATTTTCACAGCATTTTTGTTTCTATACTTTTTCTATTATTTTATTATAAATATCAACTTGATTGGTTCGATTAAGATAACGCTGTTGTTCAAGAGTGTGTAAACTAAAAGTTCGAAGCCATATTCTCTTTCCCACTTACTTGAAGCCGATTTGTTTTTAAACTTTGATATTAGGGGATTTTTGCATAGAATTTTGGGACAACTTGTTTTAAAGAATAGGTAATACTAGAGCAATGCTAAAAATAGAATGCACTGCGTCTTTGATGCATAAGACAGCGTTTCACTGCTGTTATCGTATAAGTGCAATAGCCTAGTTGGTGGAGGCGTTGGACTGGAGTTGTTGTGGTCACACTATGGTGTGGGTTCGATTCCTGTCCAAAGCACTACGATTCAGCATTGCTAATTATAAATTAAACACGTATATAACTAACATTACAATACTAGAAATCACGCAAGGAGGTACACGAAACAACACACACGGGAATCAGTAACAGGACGGCAGAGTAGGGTTAGGGAGCGCAAGGATAGGGGGGGAGTGGGAGTAAGGGAAGGGAGGAGGGAAGATGGGGGTGGAGGAGAGGAGAGGGTGGGGCCCTGGGTGGAGGAGAGAAATAAGGAAAAAATGGAGTATTAGAGAGAAGGCTACGCCGCGGAAAATATTTTTCGCGGCGTTAGCCTTCTCTCTAATACTCCATTTTTTCCTTATTTCTCCTTTTTCAAAACTACGGCTACCTGATACAATGGTTAATTTGTGTTTAAGAGGTAAGTGGTTAATTAAAAGTTTTTATTTATCTACATGGATGCTAGAAAGTGTGGAAATACACATATATATATATATTTACTTTTATATAAGTAAATAAATGCATATAAGGGTAAGATTCTTTGGTTACAGGTTTTTTGCTTATATCTTTACATATATATTATATACTTATATATATATATTTTTTTTCTTAATCCTCATGCATTTTACTAAGTATTACAACAAAAATATATAAATATATCGGCTTGTATATATGTATTTAAATTCAAATTAAGGTAAAAATTTATATGAAAAATGGCTTTTTTCAACTTTCTATACATATATTATGTATATATATACAGTATATAAGCATATATATATTTTTGTGTTTATCTTCATGCATGTTACAACATGTTTCAACAAACATATATACAAATATAAGCTTGTATATATGTATTTAAATTCAAAAAAAAAAAAAAAATGTTGTATTTTTCTATTGCAAAACTATGAAAAATGTTGTTGGTTTTTATTATTTTTGCCTTTCAAATTCAGGTTAAAATGCAAAATGGCTTATTTTTCAATTGTAAAATTATGGAACATTACGTAAATGAAGAGAATATTGGAATTTTATAATTTTGTATTTTAGTACATCGCATTTACTACAAATTAAAAAAAAAACATCTAAAAATATCGCCATTTTTGAAGTGATTAAAATTATAATAAAAATTTAAAATGCAAAATGGCTTATTTTTCAACTGTAAAACTATGGAACATTAGGTAAATGAAGAGAATATTGGCATTTTATAATTTTGTATTTTAGTACATCGCATTTACTACAAATTAAAAAAAATACATCTACAAATATCACCATTTTTGAAGTGATTAAAATTATAATAAAAATTTGAATAATTTCAATAACTTAATTAATTTGTGTTTAAGAGGTAAGTGGTTAATTAAAAGTTTTTATTTATCTACATGGATGCTAGAAAGTGTGGAAATACACATATATATATATATTTACTTTTATATAAGTAAATAAATGCATATAAGGGTAAGATTCTTTGGTTACAGGTTTTTTGCTTATATCTTTACATATATATTATATACTTATATATATATATTTTTTTTCTTAATCCTCATGCATTTTACTAAGTATTACAACAAAAATATATAAATATATCGGCTTGTATATATGTATTTAAATTCAAATTAAGGTAAAAATTTATATGAAAAATGGCTTTTTTCAACTTTCTATACATATATTATGTATATATATACAGTATATAAGCATATATATATTTTTGTGTTTATCTTCATGCATGTTACAACATGTTTCAACAAACATATATACAAATATAAGCTTGTATATATGTATTTAAATTCAAAAAAAAAAAAAAAATGTTGTATTTTTCTATTGCAAAACTATGAAAAATGTTGTTGGTTTTTATTATTTTTGCCTTTCAAATTCAGGTTAAAATGCAAAATGGCTTATTTTTCAATTGTAAAATTATGGAACATTACGTAAATGAAGAGAATATTGGAATTTTATAATTTTGTATTTTAGTACATCGCATTTACTACAAATTAAAAAAAAAACATCTAAAAATATCGCCATTTTTGAAGTGATTAAAATTATAATAAAAATTTAAAATGCAAAATGGCTTATTTTTCAACTGTAAAACTATGGAACATTAGGTAAATGAAGAGAATATTGGCATTTTATAATTTTGTATTTTAGTACATCGCATTTACTACAAATTAAAAAAAATACATCTACAAATATCACCATTTTTGAAGTGATTAAAATTATAATAAAAATTTGAATAATTTCAATAACTTAATTAATTTGTGTTTAAGAGGTAAGTGGTTAATTAAAAGTTTTTATTTATCTACATGGATGCTAGAAAGTGTGGAAATACACATATATATATATATTTACTTTTATATAAGTAAATAAATGCATATAAGGGTAAGATTCTTTGGTTACAGGTTTTTTGCTTATATCTTTACATATATATTATATACTTATATATATATATTTTTTTTCTTAATCCTCATGCATTTTACTAAGTATTACAACAAAAATATATAAATATATCGGCTTGTATATATGTATTTAAATTCAAATTAAGGTAAAAATTTATATGAAAAATGGCTTTTTTCAACTTTCTATACATATATTATGTATATATATACAGTATATAAGCATATATATATTTTTGTGTTTATCTTCATGCATGTTACAACATGTTTCAACAAACATATATACAAATATAAGCTTGTATATATGTATTTAAATTCAAAAAAAAAAAAAAATGTTGTATTTTTCTATTGCAAAACTATGAAAAATGTTGTTGGTTTTTATTATTTTTGCCTTTCAAATTCAGGTTAAAATGCAAAATGGCTTATTTTTCAATTGTAAAATTATGGAACATTACGTAAATGAAGAGAATATTGGAATTTTATAATTTTGTATTTTAGTACATCGCATTTACTACAAATTAAAAAAAAAACATCTAAAAATATCGCCATTTTTGAAGTGATTAAAATTATAATAAAAATTTAAAATGCAAAATGGCTTATTTTTCAATTGTAAAACTATGGAACATTAGGTAAATGAAGAGAATATTGGCATTTTATAATTTTGTATTTTAGTACATCGCATTTACTACAAATTAAAAAAAATACATCTACAAATATCACCATTTTTGAAGTGATTAAAATTATAATAAAAATTTGAATAATTTCAATAACTTAATTAATTTGTGTTTAAGAGGTAAGTGGTTAATTAAAAGTTTTTATTTATCTACATGGATGCTAGAAAGTGTGGAAATACACATATATATATATATTTACTTTTATATAAGTAAATAAATGCATATAAGGGTAAGATTCTTTGGTTACAGGTTTTTTGCTTATATCTTTACATATATATTATATACTTATATATATATATTTTTTTTCTTAATCCTCATGCATTTTACTAAGTATTACAACAAAAATATATAAATATATCGGCTTGTATATAAGTATTTAAATTCAAATTAAGGTAAAAATTTATATGAAAAATGGCTTTTTTCAACTTTCTATACATATATTATGTATATATATACAGTATATAAGCATATATATATTTTTGTGTTTATCTTCATGCATGTTACAACATGTTTCAACAAACATATATACAAATATAAGCTTGTATATATGTATTTAAATTCAAAAAAAAAAAAAAAATGTTGTATTTTTCTATTGCAAAACTATGAAAAATGTTGTTGGTTTTTATTATTTTTGCCTTTCAAATTCAGGTTAAAATGCAAAATGGCTTATTTTTCAATTGTAAAATTATGGAACATTACGTAAATGAAGAGAATATTGGAATTTTATAATTTTGTATTTTAGTACATCGCATTTACTACAAATTAAAAAAAAAACATCTAAAAATATCGCCATTTTTGAAGTGATTAAAATTATAATAAAAATTTAAAATGCAAAATGGCTTATTTTTCAACTGTAAAACTATGGAACATTAGGTAAATGAAGAGAATATTGGCATTTTATAATTTTGTATTTTAGTACATCGCATTTACTACAAATTAAAAAAAATACATCTACAAATATCACCATTTTTGAAGTGATTAAAATTATAATAAAAATTTGAATAATTTCAATAACTTAATTAATTTGTGTTTAAGAGGTAAGTGGTTAATTAAAAGTTTTTATTTATCTACATGGATGCTAGAAAGTGTGGAAATACACATATATATATATATTTACTTTTATATAAGTAAATAAATGCATATAAGGGTAAGATTCTTTGGTTACAGGTTTTTTGCTTATATCTTTACATATATATTATATACTTATATATATATATTTTTTTTCTTAATCCTCATGCATTTTACTAAGTATTACAACAAAAATATATAAATATATCGGCTTGTATATATGTATTTAAATTCAAATTAAGGTAAAAATTTATATGAAAAATGGCTTTTTTCAACTTTCTATACATATATTATGTATATATATACAGTATATAAGCATATATATATTTTTGTGTTTATCTTCATGCATGTTACAACATGTTTCAACAAACATATATACAAATATAAGCTTGTATATATGTATTTAAATTCAAAAAAAAAAAAAAAATGTTGTATTTTTCTATTGCAAAACTATGAAAAATGTTGTTGGTTTTTATTATTTTTGCCTTTCAAATTCAGGTTAAAATGCAAAATGGCTTATTTTTGTAAAATTATGGAACATTACGTAAATGAAGAGAATATTGGAAATTTTATAAGTTTTGTATTTTAGTACATCGCATTTACTACAAATTAAAAAAAAAACATCTAAAAATATCGCCATTTTTGAAGTGATTAAAATTATAATAAAAATTTAAAATGCAAAATGGCTTATTTTTCAACTGTAAAACTATGGAACATTAGGTAAATGAAGAGAATATTGGCATTTTATAATTTTGTATTTTAGTACATCGCATTTACTACAAATTAAAAAAAATACATCTACAAATATCACCATTTTTGAAGTGATTAAAATTATAATAAAAATTTGAATAATTTCAATAACTTAATTAATTTGTGTTTAAGAGGTAAGTGGTTAATTAAAAGTTTTTATTTATCTACATGGATGCTAGAAAGTGTGGAAATACACATATATATATATATTTACTTTTATATAAGTAAATAAATGCATATAAGGGTAAGATTCTTTGGTTACAGGTTTTTTGCTTATATCTTTACATATATATTATATACTTATATATATATATATTTTTTTCTTAATCCTCATGCATTTTACTAAGTATTACAACAAAAATATATAAATATATCGGCTTGTATATATGTATTTAAATTCAAATTAAGGTAAAAATTTATATGAAAAATGGCTTTTTTCAACTTTCTATACATATATTATGTATATATATACAGTATATAAGCATATATATATTTTTGTGTTTATCTTCATGCATGTTACAACATGTTTTCAACAAACATATATACAAATATAAGCTTGTATATATGTATTTAAATTCAAAAAAAAAAAAAAATGTTGTATTTTTCTATTGCAAAACTATGAAAAATGTTGTTGGTTTTTATTATTTTGCCTTTCAAATTCAGGTTAAAATGCAAAATGGCTTATTTTTCAATTGTAAAATTATGGAACATTACGTAAATGAAGAGAATATTGGAATTTTATAATTTTGTATTTTTAGTACATCGCATTTACTACAAATTAAAAAAAAAACATCTAAAAATATCGCCATTTTTGAAGTGATTAAAATTATAATAAAAATTTAAAATGCAAAATGGCTTATTTTTCAATTGTAAAACTATGGAACATTAGGTAAATGAAGAGAATATTGGCATTTTATAATTTTGTATTTTAGTACATCGCATTTACTACAAATTAAAAAAAATACATCTACAAATATCACCATTTTTGAAGTGATTAAAATTATAATAAAAATTTGAATAATTTCAATAACTTAATTAATTTGTGTTTAAGAGGTAAGTGGTTAATTAAAAGTTTTTATTTATCTACATGGATGCTAGAAAGTGTGGAAATACACATATATATATATATTTACTTTTATATAAGTAAATAAATGCATATAAGGGTAAGATTCTTTGGTTACAGGTTTTTTGCTTATATCTTTACATATATATTATATACTTATATATATATATTTTTTTTCTTAATCCTCATGCATTTTACTAAGTATTACAACAAAAATATATAAATATATCGGCTTGTATATAAGTATTTAAATTCAAATTAAGGTAAAAATTTATATGAAAAATGGCTTTTTTCAACTTTTCTATACATATATTATGTATATATATACAGTATATAAGCATATATATATTTTTGTGTTTATCTTCATGCATGTTACAACATGTTTCAACAAACATATATACAAATATAAGCTTGTATATATGTATTTAAATTCAAAAAAAAAAAAAAAATGTTGTATTTTTCTATTGCAAAACTATGAAAAATGTTGTTGGTTTTTATTATTTTTGCCTTTCAAATTCAGGTTAAAATGCAAAATGGCTTATTTTTCAATTGTAAAATTATGGAACATTACGTAAATGAAGAGAATATTGGAATTTTATAATTTTGTATTTTAGTACATCGCATTTACTACAAATTAAAAAAAAAACATCTAAAAATATCGCCATTTTTGAAGTGATTAAAATTATAATAAAAATTTAAAATGCAAAATGGCTTATTTTTCAACTGTAAAACTATGGAACATTAGGTAAATGAAGAGAATATTGGCATTTTATAATTTTGTATTTTAGTACATCGCATTTACTACAAATTAAAAAAAATACATCTACAAATATCACCATTTTTGAAGTGATTAAAATTATAATAAAAATTTGAATAATTTCAATAACTTAATTAATTTGTGTTTAAGAGGTAAGTGGTTAATTAAAAGTTTTTATTTATCTACATGGATGCTAGAAAGTGTGGAAATACACATATATATATATATTTACTTTTATATAAGTAAATAAATGCATATAAGGGTAAGATTCTTTGGTTACAGGTTTTTTGCTTATATCTTTACATATATATTATATACTTATATATATATATTTTTTTTCTTAATCCTCATGCATTTTACTAAGTATTACAACAAAAATATATAAATATATCGGCTTGTATATATGTATTTAAATTCAAATTAAGGTAAAAATTTATATGAAAAATGGCTTTTTTCAACTTTCTATACATATATTATGTATATATATACAGTATATAAGCATATATATATTTTTGTGTTTATCTTCATGCATGTTACAACATGTTTCAACAAACATATATACAAATATAAGCTTGTATATATGTATTTAAATTCAAAAAAAAAAAAAAATGTTGTATTTTTCTATTGCAAAACTATGAAAAATGTTGTTGGTTTTTATTATTTTTGCCTTTCAAATTCAGGTTAAAATGCAAAATGGCTTATTTTTCAATTGTAAAATTATGGAACATTACGTAAATGAAGAGAATATTGGAATTTTATAATTTTGTATTTTAGTACATCGCATTTACTACAAATTAAAAAAAAAACATCTAAAAATATCGCCATTTTTGAAGTGATTAAAATTATAATAAAAATTTAAAATGCAAAATGGCTTATTTTTCAATTGTAAAACTATGGAACATTAGGTAAATGAAGAGAATATTGGCATTTTATAATTTTGTATTTTAGTACATCGCATTTACTACAAATTAAAAAAAATACATCTACAAATATCACCATTTTTGAAGTGATTAAAATTATAATAAAAATTTGAATAATTTCAATAACTTAATTAATTTGTGTTTAAGAGGTAAGTGGTTAATTAAAAGTTTTTATTTATCTACATGGATGCTAGAAAGTGTGGAAATACACATATATATATATATTTACTTTTATATAAGTAAATAAATGCATATAAGGGTAAGATTCTTTGGTTACAGGTTTTTTGCTTATATCTTTACATATATATTATATACTTATATATATATATTTTTTTTCTTAATCCTCATGCATTTTACTAAGTATTACAACAAAAATATATAAATATATCGGCTTGTATATAAGTATTTAAATTCAAATTAAGGTAAAAATTTATATGAAAAATGGCTTTTTTCAACTTTCTATACATATATTATGTATATATATACAGTATATAAGCATATATATATTTTTGTGTTTATCTTCATGCATGTTACAACATGTTTCAACAAACATATATACAAATATAAGCTTGTATATATGTATTTAAATTCAAAAAAAAAAAAAAAATGTTGTATTTTTCTATTGCAAAACTATGAAAAATGTTGTTGGTTTTTATTATTTTTGCCTTTCAAATTCAGGTTAAAATGCAAAATGGCTTATTTTTCAATTGTAAAATTATGGAACATTACGTAAATGAAGAGAATATTGGAATTTTATAATTTTGTATTTTAGTACATCGCATTTACTACAAATTAAAAAAAAAACATCTAAAAATATCGCCATTTTTGAAGTGATTAAAATTATAATAAAAATTTAAAATGCAAAATGGCTTATTTTTCAACTGTAAAACTATGGAACATTAGGTAAATGAAGAGAATATTGGCATTTTATAATTTTGTATTTTAGTACATCGCATTTACTACAAATTAAAAAAAATACATCTACAAATATCACCATTTTTGAAGTGATTAAAATTATAATAAAAATTTGAATAATTTCAATAACTTAATTAATTTGTGTTTAAGAGGTAAGTGGTTAATTAAAAGTTTTTATTTATCTACATGGATGCTAGAAAGTGTGGAAATACACATATATATATATATTTACTTTTATATAAGTAAATAAATGCATATAAGGGTAAGATTCTTTGGTTACAGGTTTTTTGCTTATATCTTTACATATATATTATATACTTATATATATATATTTTTTTTCTTAATCCTCATGCATTTTACTAAGTATTACAACAAAAATATATAAATATATCGGCTTGTATATATGTATTTAAATTCAAATTAAGGTAAAAATTTATATGAAAAATGGCTTTTTTCAACTTTCTATACATATATTATGTATATATATACAGTATATAAGCATATATATATTTTTGTGTTTATCTTCATGCATGTTACAACATGTTTCAACAAACATATATACAAATATAAGCTTGTATATATGTATTTAAATTCAAAAAAAAAAAAAAAATGTTGTATTTTTCTATTGCAAAACTATGAAAAATGTTGTTGGTTTTTATTATTTTTGCCTTTCAAATTCAGGTTAAAATGCAAAATGGCTTATTTTTCAATTGTAAAATTATGGAACATTACGTAAATGAAGAGAATATTGGAATTTTATAATTTTGTATTTTAGTACATCGCATTTACTACAAATTAAAAAAAAAACATCTAAAAATATCGCCATTTTTGAAGTGATTAAAATTATAATAAAAATTTAAAATGCAAAATGGCTTATTTTTCAACTGTAAAACTATGGAACATTAGGTAAATGAAGAGAATATTGGCATTTTATAATTTTGTATTTTAGTACATCGCATTTACTACAAATTAAAAAAAATACATCTACAAATATCACCATTTTTGAAGTGATTAAAATTATAATAAAAATTTGAATAATTTCAATAACTTAATTAATTTGTGTTTAAGAGGTAAGTGGTTAATTAAAAGTTTTTATTTATCTACATGGATGCTAGAAAGTGTGGAAATACACATATATATATATATTTACTTTTATATAAGTAAATAAATGCATATAAGGGTAAGATTCTTTGGTTACAGGTTTTTTGCTTATATCTTTACATATATATTATATACTTATATATATATATTTTTTTTCTTAATCCTCATGCATTTTACTAAGTATTACAACAAAAATATATAAATATATCGGCTTGTATATATGTATTTAAATTCAAATTAAGGTAAAAATTTATATGAAAAATGGCTTTTTTCAACTTTCTATACATATATTATGTATATATATACAGTATATAAGCATATATATATTTTTGTGTTTATCTTCATGCATGTTACAACATGTTTCAACAAACATATATACAAATATAAGCTTGTATATATGTATTTAAATTCAAAAAAAAAAAAAAATGTTGTATTTTTCTATTGCAAAACTATGAAAAATGTTGTTGGTTTTTATTATTTTTGCCTTTCAAATTCAGGTTAAAATGCAAAATGGCTTATTTTTCAATTGTAAAATTATGGAACATTACGTAAATGAAGAGAATATTGGAATTTTATAATTTTGTATTTTAGTACATCGCATTTACTACAAATTAAAAAAAAAACATCTAAAAATATCGCCATTTTTGAAGTGATTAAAATTATAATAAAAATTTAAAATGCAAAATGGCTTATTTTTCAATTGTAAAACTATGGAACATTAGGTAAATGAAGAGAATATTGGCATTTTATAATTTTGTATTTTAGTACATCGCATTTACTACAAATTAAAAAAAATACATCTACAAATATCACCATTTTTGAAGTGATTAAAATTATAATAAAAATTTGAATAATTTCAATAACTTAATTAATTTGTGTTTAAGAGGTAAGTGGTTAATTAAAAGTTTTTATTTATCTACATGGATGCTAGAAAGTGTGGAAATACACATATATATATATATTTACTTTTATATAAGTAAATAAATGCATATAAGGGTAAGATTCTTTGGTTACAGGTTTTTTGCTTATATCTTTACATATATATTATATACTTATATATATATATTTTTTTTCTTAATCCTCATGCATTTTACTAAGTATTACAACAAAAATATATAAATATATCGGCTTGTATATAAGTATTTAAATTCAAATTAAGGTAAAAATTTATATGAAAAATGGCTTTTTTCAACTTTCTATACATATATTATGTATATATATACAGTATATAAGCATATATATATTTTTGTGTTTATCTTCATGCATGTTACAACATGTTTCAACAAACATATATACAAATATAAGCTTGTATATATGTATTTAAATTCAAAAAAAAAAAAAAAATGTTGTATTTTTCTATTGCAAAACTATGAAAAATGTTGTTGGTTTTTATTATTTTTGCCTTTCAAATTCAGGTTAAAATGCAAAATGGCTTATTTTTCAATTGTAAAATTATGGAACATTACGTAAATGAAGAGAATATTGGAATTTTATAATTTTGTATTTTAGTACATCGCATTTACTACAAATTAAAAAAAAAACATCTAAAAATATCGCCATTTTTGAAGTGATTAAAATTATAATAAAAATTTAAAATGCAAAATGGCTTATTTTTCAACTGTAAAACTATGGAACATTAGGTAAATGAAGAGAATATTGGCATTTTATAATTTTGTATTTTAGTACATCGCATTTACTACAAATTAAAAAAAATACATCTACAAATATCACCATTTTTGAAGTGATTAAAATTATAATAAAAATTTGAATAATTTCAATAACTTAATTAATTTGTGTTTAAGAGGTAAGTGGTTAATTAAAAGTTTTTATTTATCTACATGGATGCTAGAAAGTGTGGAAATACACATATATATATATATTTACTTTTATATAAGTAAATAAATGCATATAAGGGTAAGATTCTTTGGTTACAGGTTTTTTGCTTATATCTTTACATATATATTATATACTTATATATATATATTTTTTTTCTTAATCCTCATGCATTTTACTAAGTATTACAACAAAAATATATAAATATATCGGCTTGTATATATGTATTTAAATTCAAATTAAGGTAAAAATTTATATGAAAAATGGCTTTTTTCAACTTTCTATACATATATTATGTATATATATACAGTATATAAGCATATATATATTTTTGTGTTTATCTTCATGCATGTTACAACATGTTTCAACAAACATATATACAAATATAAGCTTGTATATATGTATTTAAATTCAAAAAAAAAAAAAAAATGTTGTATTTTTCTATTGCAAAACTATGAAAAATGTTGTTGGTTTTTATTATTTTTGCCTTTCAAATTCAGGTTAAAATGCAAAATGGCTTATTTTTCAATTGTAAAATTATGGAACATTACGTAAATGAAGAGAATATTGGAATTTTATAATTTTGTATTTTAGTACATCGCATTTACTACAAATTAAAAAAAAAACATCTAAAAATATCGCCATTTTTGAAGTGATTAAAATTATAATAAAAATTTAAAATGCAAAATGGCTTATTTTTCAACTGTAAAACTATGGAACATTAGGTAAATGAAGAGAATATTGGCATTTTATAATTTTGTATTTTAGTACATCGCATTTACTACAAATTAAAAAAAATACATCTACAAATATCACCATTTTTGAAGTGATTAAAATTATAATAAAAATTTGAATAATTTCAATAACTTAATTAATTTGTGTTTAAGAGGTAAGTGGTTAATTAAAAGTTTTTATTTATCTACATGGATGCTAGAAAGTGTGGAAATACACATATATATATATATTTACTTTTATATAAGTAAATAAATGCATATAAGGGTAAGATTCTTTGGTTACAGGTTTTTTGCTTATATCTTTACATATATATTATATACTTATATATATATATTTTTTTTCTTAATCCTCATGCATTTTACTAAGTATTACAACAAAAATATATAAATATATCGGCTTGTATATATGTATTTAAATTCAAATTAAGGTAAAAATTTATATGAAAAATGGCTTTTTTCAACTTTCTATACATATATTATGTATATATATACAGTATATAAGCATATATATATTTTTGTGTTTATCTTCATGCATGTTACAACATGTTTCAACAAACATATATACAAATATAAGCTTGTATATATGTATTTAAATTCAAAAAAAAAAAAAAAATGTTGTATTTTTCTATTGCAAAACTATGAAAAATGTTGTTGGTTTTTATTATTTTTGCCTTTCAAATTCAGGTTAAAATGCAAAATGGCTTATTTTTCAATTGTAAAATTATGGAACATTACGTAAATGAAGAGAATATTGGAATTTTATAATTTTGTATTTTAGTACATCGCATTTACTACAAATTAAAAAAAAAACATCTAAAAATATCGCCATTTTTGAAGTGATTAAAATTATAATAAAAATTTAAAATGCAAAATGGCTTATTTTTCAACTGTAAAACTATGGAACATTAGGTAAATGAAGAGAATATTGGCATTTTATAATTTTGTATTTTAGTACATCGCATTTACTACAAATTAAAAAAAATACATCTACAAATATCACCATTTTTGAAGTGATTAAAATTATAATAAAAATTTGAATAATTTCAATAACTTAATTAATTTGTGTTTAAGAGGTAAGTGGTTAATTAAAAGTTTTTATTTATCTACATGGATGCTAGAAAGTGTGGAAATACACATATATATATATATTTACTTTTATATAAGTAAATAAATGCATATAAGGGTAAGATTCTTTGGTTACAGGTTTTTTGCTTATATCTTTACATATATATTATATACTTATATATATATATTTTTTTTCTTAATCCTCATGCATTTTACTAAGTATTACAACAAAAATATATAAATATATCGGCTTGTATATATGTATTTAAATTCAAATTAAGGTAAAAATTTATATGAAAAATGGCTTTTTTCAACTTTCTATACATATATTATGTATATATATACAGTATATAAGCATATATATATTTTTGTGTTTATCTTCATGCATGTTACAACATGTTTCAACAAACATATATACAAATATAAGCTTGTATATATGTATTTAAATTCAAAAAAAAAAAAAAATGTTGTATTTTTCTATTGCAAAACTATGAAAAATGTTGTTGGTTTTTATTATTTTTGCCTTTCAAATTCAGGTTAAAATGCAAAATGGCTTATTTTTCAATTGTAAAATTATGGAACATTACGTAAATGAAGAGAATATTGGAATTTTATAATTTTGTATTTTAGTACATCGCATTTACTACAAATTAAAAAAAAAACATCTAAAAATATCGCCATTTTTGAAGTGATTAAAATTATAATAAAAATTTAAAATGCAAAATGGCTTATTTTTCAATTGTAAAACTATGGAACATTAGGTAAATGAAGAGAATATTGGCATTTTATAATTTTGTATTTTAGTACATCGCATTTACTACAAATTAAAAAAAATACATCTACAAATATCACCATTTTTGAAGTGATTAAAATTATAATAAAAATTTGAATAATTTCAATAACTTAATTAATTTGTGTTTAAGAGGTAAGTGGTTAATTAAAAGTTTTTATTTATCTACATGGATGCTAGAAAGTGTGGAAATACACATATATATATATATTTACTTTTATATAAGTAAATAAATGCATATAAGGGTAAGATTCTTTGGTTACAGGTTTTTTGCTTATATCTTTACATATATATTATATACTTATATATATATATTTTTTTTCTTAATCCTCATGCATTTTACTAAGTATTACAACAAAAATATATAAATATATCGGCTTGTATATAAGTATTTAAATTCAAATTAAGGTAAAAATTTATATGAAAAATGGCTTTTTTCAACTTTCTATACATATATTATGTATATATATACAGTATATAAGCATATATATATTTTTGTGTTTATCTTCATGCATGTTACAACATGTTTCAACAAACATATATACAAATATAAGCTTGTATATATGTATTTAAATTCAAAAAAAAAAAAAAAATGTTGTATTTTTCTATTGCAAAACTATGAAAAATGTTGTTGGTTTTTATTATTTTTGCCTTT